>JAHTLZ010000335.1:2172107-2194971 GCA_023846285.1 Phrynocephalus versicolor
GGAGGAGGAGGAGGAGGAGGAGGAGGAGGAGGAGGAGGAGGAGGAGGGAGGGATCCGTGGCGCCTCAGCGGCTGCAAAGTCAATACTTCAAATCCCGGGTGGCCCCGCGGTTCACCCCCCACCCCGCTCCTGCCCACCTAGCAGCTGGAGAGCATGTCAATGCCATTCTTACCGCATTTGTTCGTTCAAGCAGAGAATGTTCAGTCTGGAAGGGCATGGGCGATCTGTCTACACACAACACGGGTGTGCGCGCGCACACACACAGAGAGGGGCATGGTGTTCTCCACTTAAGATGAAGTTGATTCCCCCACAAATGGGTGTGGCAGAATGAGAACTTGTGCTTTCTCTTTTGCTTCTTCGTTTCTTCATGGCAGCAATATTATAAGATCCGCAGTCAAGCCATCCAGCAGCTGAAGGGCACCTCGGAAGATCCCTACCCACATAAGTTCCATGTGGATCTGTCACTGACCGACTTCATAGAAAAGTACAGCCACCTGCAGGCTGGCGATCACCTGTCGGATGTGACCTTGAGGGTGGCAGGTAAGGTGTTCGTTTTTCTGGGAGCCTCGGAAATGCCTCTGTGCTTATACTGAAGTTTGTAGCGTACAATTGGAGTGGTTCTGTGAGGACAGTTCTTAAAATTTGCAATCGGAGATTAAGATTGCTACTAATAAAATCTTCCAAGATTGGTTTTTAGTGAGTGCTCAGCAAACACCTTGCAGGAGATCAACTACTTTCTGTTTTGGTTCTGTGTTTGCTTTGGCAACCAAGTTAAATTTTCCTTGTGGGTGTGAGAAAATGTTCCCTTTCCTGCTCTTGCTTTCACTTTTGTGCTTTTCTTGGCTTAAAATTAGGCCGGATCCATGCCAAACGAGCCTCAGGAGGGAAGCTGATCTTCTACGATCTTCGTGGAGAAGGAGTTAAGTTACAGGTTATGGCAAACTCCAGGTAAGTATCATTTCACTTCATTTAAACAAACAAGTCATTAAAAAAAAACCCAGCATGCATTGTTCTTATTAGGTCCAGTAAGACTCAATGAGAATGAAACCAAACGGTAGAGCTAAGGGTGTGGTTAGCTGGTGGGAGGTTCCCCCTTTTGTTTGTTCTGCTGGGGGGATGGGCTGGTTTGTTCTGTTTCATGGCAACCACTCAGAGACCACTTGGAAGAGGAGCCGCTAAAAATTGTCTTAAGCCTTTCGTGATCCTGGGAGTTTGAAAGCTGCTTCCTGCTCTCCTGTGAAGGAAGCGAGTAAGGAGACAATGTTTCGGTGGTATTTTAAATAAGTTCTGTGTCATTGCTAATCCAGTATGTCACGGGGGCAGGGGGGGGAATAAAGCTTCCCCCACCCCCACCTGCAAGAGGAACGACAGTATTCAGTTTCTCAGGTGACTTTAAACAAAGCAGAAAGGAAAGAACAAAGAGATTTTTTTGTTGATTTGCCTTTTTTTCCTTTTAAAGGGAAAAGGAGAAACAGGGTTGTCTGAAGTGCCGTGCTGCACCTCAAAGCTCCTCTGTTAAGCATGACTTAGTCTGTGATAATTTGGCCACCTGTTCACACCCTAAGACTTTTCCAGGGAATGATGTCACCCAGTGGACATCTTGTCCTGGATGTTGTCCCAAAAGGCAACCTATTTTAAGTGACTGACAGGAGAGCTGACAGACCATGAAAAGCGTTGTGCTTTTGTCTACTATATTTGTCCCCTTATGTCACTTGGCTGATTTCTCTTTTATGCCTATATTTTGTGACTGTCGCTCTGCTGTCTCTGTCAGTAATATGCAGTTGTAACACGTCACGAGTTGCACAAGTAGCTTCTTGAGATGGCTTTGGCATTTTTAACGGCCAAGGTGGCTTAATTACGCAGCATCCCAGAATGCTCTGTGAACAAGACGCATTTCATCAAACTTTTGTGGCAGAAACTACAAATCAGGAGAGGAATTTGTGCAAATCAACAACAAACTGCGCCGTGGAGACATCATCGGAGTCCAGGGTAATCCCGGGAAGACTAAGAAAGGGGAGTTGAGCATCATTCCTCAAGAGATCACCTTACTGTCTCCGTGCCTGCATATGTTGCCTCATCTCCATTTTGGACTCAAAGACAAGGTAAATGCCCTTCTTGGTCCTCCTCCTGTGGGGTCCTTCAGAGGAGCCGATCCTTCTTCCTTGGAGCTGAACTGGCTTTCTGGATTTTTCAGGAAACCAGATTTCGGCAGCGGTACCTGGACCTAATTCTCAACGATTTCGTGAGGCAGAAATTCATCGTCCGAGCTAAAATGATCACGTACCTCCGGAACTTTCTGGATGAGTTGGGATTTTTAGAAGTAAGTGTTTTGTTTTGGGCACGGCTTGCAAAGTGCACCATCGCCTGCGCATGCCTCAAGAAAGAATCCCTTTTGTAGGCCATCTGGAGAAACAAAGTACAGAGGCACGTCGACGTACGAATTTAATCCGTTCCGAATGCATGTTCTTAAGTCGACTACTCTTAAGTTGGGGTACCAGTCTAAAAAATTGAAAAAATAAGTTTAAAAAAATCAAAAAACTGGGAAAAAATATCTAAAGTTTGTAAGGTGGCAGTTAAAACGCCAGCAGTTTTCCGCTCTTAATGGAAAGTCCATTTCCATAAAGCTCTTAAGTCGAGCTGCTCTTGTCAGGTTACCACTGTAAACCTTATTACTTCTTTGGAGAAGTCATGTTGGTGGATACAGGAAGGCTAAACAAGTTTGAGACTAAGCGGTGTTAAATTATAGTTACTTATTTTACAGGAGCCCTAAAACAGCACAAGTGCCTTTTACCTCGGGGTGTGTGTGTGTGTGTGTGTGTGTGTGTGTGTGTGTTGCATTTTGCTTGGAAGAGATCATTTCTGTAAGGCCCTCTGAAGGTTGGCGCAGCCGGGTCAGAGGAGATGAGGAGCCATGGTGATTTTTCTTCTTTTCTGTCTCTTGGCTAGATTGAGACCCCCATGATGAACATCATCCCTGGTGGGGCCGTGGCGAAGCCTTTCATCACCTACCACAACGAGTTGGACATGAATTTATACATGCGGATCGCGCCAGAGCTCTACCACAAGGTAGTACCTTGAGGCGGAGAGGGATGCCCACACTGGATGGCTTTCCTCAGCTCCTCTCTCCCTCCCTCCCTCCCTCCCTCCCTTCCTTGGTGTTGAACACCCAAATAGACAGTTCGCGTGGGTAGGGGATCTCACTATATCTGTCTGACTTCCTCCTAAAATCCTCAAGTTGTATCGCTTATACTTCGAGAGATGCTGATACAGTGTTCAGTGGACTCTGCTGACACCTGTGGCCATTATTTGTTCATAAGAACAAATTAGGTGCAACAGGGCTTTCTCTTTCTTACAGACAGTGGCTTTAGTTGTCTTTGTGTATTTTAGATGTTGGTAGTTGGCGGAATGGATCGGGTTTATGAAATCGGGCGCCAGTTCCGGAACGAAGGCATCGACTTAACCCACAACCCAGAATTCACCACCTGTGAGTTCTACATGGCGTATGCAGACTACCACGATTTGATGAAGATCACGGAGCAGATGCTGGCAGGTTGGGTGACTGAAATAATCAGAGCACAATACGGAAAATACGGTCAGAAGGCAAACCCAGGCAGGTAAAGCAGAGCTTTTGATCTTGCAGGAATGGTGAAACACATCACCGGGAGCTACAAGGTGACCTACCACCCGGAAGGCGCAGAGGGCCAGGCGTACGAAATAGATTTCACGCCGCCCTTCAAGAAGATCAGTATGGTCGACGAGCTGGAGAAGGTCTTGGCGGTGAAATTCCCCGCAGCCGATCAGCTCGAGACAGAAGGTGAGCAGCTGACTTCATTGGCACCTTGGCCGCTTCCTTTGTTCTGCTCCCGAGAATCAGCCCAGTCACTGTCCTTAGAATAGGAGAAGGGGTTCAAGCAACTTTTCCACCTGTTTCTTCAACTCCTGCCCGCAGCCACTCGCAAGTTTTTCGACACACTCTGTGACGAGAGAGGCGTCGAGTGCCCACCTCCGCGGACGACGGCTAGGCTCCTGGATAAGGTGAGCCGAAATGGACGTGGCTTCCTTGACGACGGCTCTCCGTCCAGTTGGCTGCCTTGGTTTTCCTGCCAGGCTTCTCAGTCTCCTCTGTATACATTCCCAGCAGACGCAAAGATGGTCCTGCATCCCTGACACAGAAGAAAGGGAGTTGCTTTTATCAGATCCGGGGACCCCTGGATCAGGGAATCCCTTCAGATCCAAGTGGCCTGTGGTGGCTTAGTTGGTTTGATTCCCCCCCCCCTTTTAAAATGTGTTCAGAAGGGTGGCATCTTCCTTATGAAGAGCATGGTCCCAGTGTGTTATGAGGATCCGAATTGGACCTGAACTCTGTCCTTTTGGGGTGCTGGTTAAGCTCTTGGGGGGGGGGGATAATTTGCTATGAAAGAACCGGCAGGATTTGTGCTGTGTGTGAGAGGGAAGATTGCTTTAAAGTAGGCCTGCCCAAAGTCTGGCCTGGGGGGGGGGTGGGCAAATCCGGCCCTTCAGGCCATTCTGAGTGGCCCGCGGCTGGCTGGCCCACCCCTCCCTACCCCTCCTTCACCCCATTTTTTTTAAAAAAAATCTTCCACCAACACTGACACCACCGGGAAGCTTGAAGGGCTGGGCAGGCCAGCCAGCTGGTGAGCAGAAACTTGTGGGGCTGTGTGGGCGGGCAAGGGGGTGGGCCACCAGCACCAGCACCGCCGGGAAGCTTGTGGGGCTGGGTGGGCCGGCCGGTGCGTGAGCAGGCCGCCACCACCAGCAGCACCAAGAACCTTCGCAAGGGGTCAGTGGGTGGGGCTTGCAGTGGGGTGGCGGGGTCAGGGAGCAACCGGCCCCTGACACATTCTCAGCCACCAAATCTGGCCCTCCTTACAAAAAGTTTGGGCACCCCTGCTTTAAAGCAACTATCTGGCATTTACTGTATTTATTCTTCCTTCCTTCCTCCTCTCTTGGTTTTCCAGCTGGTTGGAGAGTTCCTGGAAGTCACGTGCATCAACCCCACTTTCATCTGTGACCATCCCCAGATCATGAGCCCCCTTGCCAAATGGTAAGCTGGCAGGAAGAGGTGCAAACGTTTCCCAGGCTCCAGTTGTCCCGTTCGGCCATTGAGGAGGGCTTGGAGGTCTTTTCATTAAACTTACGGAGGGCCTCTCACCCCCCTACCCTGTCCCCAGGAGGGAGGGTGGGGACTGAAGGGGGGCAGCACTGAATTAGTCTTGCGAGCGCCTCTTCCTGTTGTTCCCTTACAGGCACCGCTCTCGGCAGGGCCTGACAGAGCGTTTTGAGCTCTTTGTGATGAAGAAGGAAGTCTGCAATGCCTACACCGAGCTGAACGACCCTTTCCGGCAGCGGCAGCTCTTCGAGGATCAGGCCAAGGTGTGGATTCTGAATGGGCGGTGTGGGGGGAGAGAGGCAGCTTTCTGTTTAAAAGTTGCTGGGTCTTAGGATCTTTCACCCTGAGCACTGAGCAAAGCAATAGGACCCTTGCATCTGCTGATTTACTTTCTGGGAGAACTAAAAGGGCATGTTGGGGAAAGCTGAGACTGCCCGAAGTGCCTAGAGGTGGAAGGGATCCAAAAGAAAGCTCATATCTCAATGGGATGCTGCTAGAGTGGACCAGATCTTAAGAAAGGAATACATGCTGGAGCTAGCTCACAGCCGATGAGCTCTGTGTGGTCCGTGTGTGTGTGTATCTTGAGGGGGTAAGTGGTGGCAAATGGATGTAATCCCGCTTCAGTCTTCCAAGCAGCTTCTCGATCAAGTCGCAGAGGCCTTGTGAGATCTTCTCTTTCCGGACGTGCCACCGCAGCCTGTGGAGGGGAAGCATCCGTGCAAGATGCTACAGATGACCTTGGCTCGGGTGTTTGTTTGCTTTTGCCCACAACTGCAGGCCAAAGCGGCTGGCGACGATGAGGCGATGTTTATCGACGAAAACTTCTGCACCGCTCTGGAGTACGGGCTGCCACCCACCGCCGGCTGGGGCATGGGCATTGACCGCCTGGCGATGTTTCTGACGGACTCCAACAACATCAAGGTAAGGAGTGCGGGTCACCTGGGGCAGGCGTCGGCTGTGGTTTATGTTGTCGTCGGAATTAATGCTACCTTCACAGAATCCTAGAGCTGGAAGAGACCTCAAGGACCGTCCAGTCCAACCCCCTGCCATGCAGTGGGTTGGGCTGGATGGCCCTTGAGGTCTCTTCCAACTCTAAGATTCTGTGAACGTAGCATTCAGACTTGTTGTGGCAGCAGATGGGAAGTTTTCCACTGTGCTCACAAACGTCTTAAGATCCAAAGGGCTGAGACGATGGTTCTCATGAACGGGGGCGAGTTTCATCAGAGGTTGTTAGCTTTACGGAGACTCCAGCATCTCTTGCAGGCCTCACAGCTGGAGGTTAAATTTGGGAGCCTCGCTGGAACCTTCCTTGCGAGAGGCTCCTCCTCAGGAGAGGAAGTTCCTGTGAGAACTGGCTTTTCTTTTTGCAGGAGGTGCTGCTGTTCCCAGCCATGAAACCTGAAGAGAGAAAGAAGGACCCGCAGCCCAACTGTCCCGCAGAGGGGACCTCCGTCTGACCTAAAAGACAGTTCAGCAGGGGAGAGAGAGAAAAGGAAAAGCACCCATGGTGCAAATTGTATTTTTCCAATTGTCAATAAAAGAGCCGTCCTCCTGTTCTTTACTACAAATGTGTCCTTGGCTGGTTTCTGAGGATAGGAGAAGGCGTACGTGCACGCACACACAAAATTGCTCTGCAGCTGGCAGTACTTTGGCTGTGTCAGATCAGGGCTGGGACGGGCTTTTCAAAGGTGCAAAGGGACCCCAATGCCACGATTCAGCTTCCTAACAGTAGCTTGCTTGTGCAGCTTATATGTAGTATTCAAACTGGTAGTGGATGCTGGAGGCTCACGGTTGATCCTTTTCCTGCCTTTTTTACTGCCTCGGTCAAACAAGGGCTGCCCCTCCCCTCCACTGATTGGTTCCTTTCATTGCTGCCAATCGTACAACCATCCTAATCCATCTGCCTACAAAAGGGAGAGCCGGCCTTGGAAGGCTGTGTTGCATCTTCCCTTTCCTGCTGGTTCCTGTTTCATTTCACCAAGAGCCTTCCTTGTTCTCCTGACTTCCACGTGTCTGTTCAACCTCCAGGGGGGTGAGGAGGGACCGCAAGATAGCTCCCCTCAACACTGATAGTTGTGAGCCAGAAGTGGAGGTTGTTTACGGTTGTTGCTTCCTGTATTTTTCCTGAGCTGGTGCAGCAGTTTCAGATTCTGTTGTGTGGGTGGAGGCTGGCAGCCATCACCCCCTCAAGGGGGTAACTTTCCCATGCACGGTAAGCAGCTTGCTTGAAGAATTGACCGGGACGGTCTAGAGGCACCACTTCTGATAGTCCCTAGGGTGGTGGTGGCAAACCTTTGGCCCTCCAGATGTTTTGGACCCCAAGATGACCATGATTCAGAAAAGCAGTTCAACTACCCCTTCATTCCATACAGATAAGGGGCAGGAGTTATGATGCCCATAATGCAGAAATCAACACCCACTGATGATTGCCCTGCTACTAGAGAGGATGAAAACTCACGCGGGAACAAACCTCACCCCGGCTTTGAATTTGAATGCAAAACTCAGAGGAACAGAGCCACCCCTTTGGAAACGATAATAATAAGAAACCTTAAGGCTCCGCAGGGCGTTGCAAAGAGCCCCAGAATCAGCGGCGTCACTCAAAGCAGGGTCTCTAATACAGTGGACCCTCGTATAACAAGTGGTTTGCATAACATAAAATCTGTACAACAAAAAATTCCGGAGAGAGAGGAAATTTGCTTAACATAATCGCCTATGGGGAAAATCCGTACAACATAAAAATGAGATTACTCCATTTTCAATGCATTCCTATGGGAATTTGTATAAAGGAAAATTTGCTTAACATAATTTCATTTGGAACAAATTAATTCCTTTATACCAGTGGTTCTGAACCGGTGGGTCCCCAGATGTTCCTGGACTGCAACTCCCAGAAACCCTGGCCAACTCAGCTGGTGATGAAGGCTTCTGGGAGTTGCAGTCCAGGAACATTTGGGGACCTCCAGGTTTGAGAACCATTGCTTTATACTAGGCATGTCCAAACTTTGGCCCTCCAGATGTTTTGGACCACAACTCCCACAAGTCCTTTGCTATTGGAAATACAGCCTTGGAATTCTGGGAGTTGTGGTCAAAAACATCAGGAGGGCCGAAGTTTGGACATGCCTGCTTTATACAGTACAGTGGTACCTTGTATAAAGGAATCAATTCGTTCCAAATAAAATTATGTTAAGCAAATTTTCCTTTATACAAATTTTCCATAGGAATGCATTGAAAACGTAGTAATTCCATTTTTATGTTGTACGGATTCGCCCCATAGGCGATTATGTTAAGCAAATTTCCCCTATCTCCGGAATTTTTTATGTTGTACAAATTTTATGTTATACAAACTGTTATACAAAGGTTCACTGTATAGGGAGGGTAAAGAGGAAAAGGGGGAAGAAGCGCAGCATCCACTTCCGGCACTGGTGCGAAAGGGGGGGGAAGCCGCTCTCAGCCGGCGGAGAGGCTCTTTCCTTCCCCCGCTTTGGGCCGACTGCCCCTCACCGGCGGTCGGAAGGGAGCCGGAAGTGTCGGAGGCAGCGACCATGTGGGCGGCGGGGGCGGCGGACGAAGTGGCGGCGCGGTGTTACGACTTCTACGACTCGCGGCTGCCCAAGCGAGGGAAGCCGGCGTCGGAGGGCGGCCGCGAGTGGACGCTGCTAGCGGCCGTCCTCAAGGTGGACGGAGGGGCGCCGGTCGGTAAGGCGAAGGGAGTCGGTGGGTGGGTGGGAGAGACCTCGCCCCGCTTTCCCCCCTGCCGCTGCCCCTACTTTCTGCTCACAACAGCCCCGCGAGGGAGGACAGGAGGGAGGGGAAGGGGAAAAGGGGGGGGAGAGAGAGGGGGGTGGAGCCCAGATGCATCAGTCTCAGAATTTGCAGAGCCGGAAGGGATCCTGCGGGGTCATCCAGTCCAGCCCCGTCTCAAGGAGGCACAATGGGGGGAATCGAACACCCCTCCTCCTCCTCCACCACCACCACCTCTGAGGAATTATAAGCCCCTGAGCTCTCCAGCCATTCAAAGCACTGCCGATGATGGAAGGGACCTAACGGGTCACTGAGTCTGGACCCCAATCAAGGAGCATAAAAGTCAATAAATAAATAAATTTGCTTAACGTAATTTCATTTGGAACGAATTAATTCCTTTATACAAGGTACCACTGTATGTTGTTTCAAACTGTATTGTATTTCACAGTTTTAATAATTTTACTGTTTCATAGCTTTTAATACATTGTTTGCCGCCCAGAGACCCCACTCTTGGTAGTGGGGCAGCTAATTTTTAAATAAATAAATAAAAAATAAATAAAAAAAAGAAGGCACAGCATGGAATTGAACTCTGAGCCAGAGAAGTAAACCACGGAGCGATCTGGAAATTCAGAATAATCTTGAGTTGAGGAGCTGGGAGGGACCCCGATGGATGGACTGCTGAGTCGAGCCCCCTTGTCAAAGAATCGGGCTCCCAACCTCTGGCTTCACAGCCAGAGGCTGAAACCACTGAGCCCTCCAGCTGTTTTCCAACTTGGCTTTTTCCTTCCCTTTCCGAAACACTAGAGGTGGTTGCCATGGGGACTGGGACGAAATGCATCGGGCAGTCGGAGATGAGGAAGACAGGTAAGCCTCGGTCTCCTGACCTGCTCGGTCGTCTATTCAGCTAGATATGCCCTTCTTGGGCTGGGGGCTGGGGGGGTGTCCTTCATGGGCCACCTTGCCTTGCTTTGTCCTCCGCACCCCCACCCCCACCCCGAAAGGCAGCTGGCCTGGGTGCGATTCGGCTGATTTCTGGTGCTGCTCCTGCAGGCGACGTCCTCAACGACAGTCACGCCGAAGTGGTGGCCAAGAGGAGCTTCCAGAGGTAAGAAGAGTCCCACATGTAGAGAGAAGGAGGTGGCCTGGACCTCCCTCGATCTTAAGTGAAATCTAGACGAGAACCGCATTCAAAGTGGCCTCCCTTTGTGAAAGAGAGAGAGAGAGACGCTCTGGGAAGCAATTTAAGAGAGCTGGAGATGGTTAGCTGGAAGAAGGGACGGTAAAGAGGTGACCCATTTGAAGGGCTTGTTCTTAAGTCGAACTACTCTTAAGTCAGGGTACATATCTAAAAAATTAAAAATAAGTTAAAAAATAAAAAAATTGTAAGTCAGACCATATCTAAAATCTGTAAGGTGGCGTTAAAATGCCAACAGTTTTCTGCTCTTAAGTTGAATTGCTCTTAAGTCGAGCTGCTCTTAAGTCGGGGTAGCACTGTATTGTTCCTCATTACTGTAAGCCAACTTGGGTGCTTTTCCAAGGAGTAAGGCGGTGTTAAAATACTCTAAAATAATAAATAATAATAACTACCAGAGTCCCTAAGCTGTTTGTTGTTTTCGCAATAACAGGATGACACCAGTGACTCCTGTGCTCGTCTTACACGAGGCCCATATTTTAGTAGCAGCTACGACCAAGGTAGAAAAGCAGCAGGGGAAGAGAAAAGCCAACTATGAGATGGACTCACTGCCTAAAAGAGGCCATGGGCTTAAGTCTGCAATGGCTGAGGTCAGGGGATTTTGGACAGCATTCATTGATGGCTGTGATTCAGAGGCGACTTATCAGCAACCACCTGACGTGGTTGTGGGGTTTTTTTGCCTCCCATGGAAGTGATTTGATCTGCATTTCAGGCTACTCTAGAGCTGGGTCCGCCAAGCAAGCTACAGTTCCAAAAACCCTTAACTCTTTGCCTTGACGCTTGTTGGAATAAGCTTCAGTTGGCTTTTCCCAATGGGATGGAAGCAGCTTTTCTCACAACCTTGATGGCAAAATCATAGGTCCCCCTGCCGGCTGTTGTGCACTGAGGGAGGTGTGTGTGTGTGTGTGTGTGTGTGTGCGTGCGCGCACGTACATTCCCTCCTAACGAAGGTGTCCTCTGTCCCACCAGGTACCTCTTGCACCAGTTAGGGCTAGCTGCTGCCGGCCGGGGACCCAGCATCTTCGTCCCGGGGACCGAGGAAGGGAAATGGGTCCTCAGACCCCAAGTCCGCTTCGTTTTCTTCTCCAGCCACACGCCTTGTGAGTTGGCCAGGGTGGCTTGCGGAAGGGGTTCCCCTTGGTTTAGGAGCTCGTCTTCCCCGAGCGTCCCAGGACCTGTTGCTGCAAAGCTGCTCAGCCGAAAGGGACATATACGGTGGCAGTGTGCAGACTGAGCGAGAGGTGGAAGACTTCGGCTTGTCAGCGGATGGACTTGATGGTCTACAGCAATGGTTCTCCACCTGTGGTTCCTCCACCAGATGTTCCTGGACTGCAACTCCTAGAACTCTTCATCGCTAGCTGAGCTGGCCAGGATTTCTGGGAGTTGCAGTCCAGGAACCCACAGGTTGAGAACCACTGATCTACAGGATCCCTTTTCGCTCTGCAGAATGAGGCGGGGGGGATGCTGGAAGCCCCCAACTCTTGCTTCACCCTTGGGATCCCACAATGTACGCTTCTGTTCCTGCCCATAACCCTGTTTTTCCTGGGCATGGCTCTTAACTCCAGGAGAACCTTCTTTTGCTGATGTCATAGAATCCTAGAGTTGGAAGAGACCTCCAGGGCCATCCAGTCCAACCCCCTGCCATGCAGGAACCCCCATCACAATATTTCCGACAGATGGCCATCCAGCCTCTGCTTAAAAAACCTCCAAAGAAGGAGACTCCCCCACCCTCCTTTGTGGCAGCATATTCCACTGCCCAGCAGCTCTAACCATCAGGGAGTTCTTCCTAATGTCCAAATGGAATCTCTGTTCCTGTAGTTTGTATGTGAAAGAGTGCTTGCTGGTCTACCTCCACCTTCTAAGCTGCCTCCCCCCGGGCATTTTCCAGGTGGGGACGCCTCCATTATCCCCAGGATGGAAGCTCAGGCCCAGCCGTGCGAGCCGCTGCCACTCGCCGATGCACCCAGCGGTGGCAGTGACGACTGCGGAATACAGGAAGCTAAAAGGGGGGCCGAAGAGACTACCGCGTCCCCCATTCCCAAGAGGCCCAGAATGCAAGGCCGCAGTTCAACAGGTGGTGTGGCGCTCTCGGGTGTTGACGGCATGGAAGTCAACGTAGCAGATGTCCACAGGACGGGGGCTAAGAGTGTCCCGGGAGAAGCCGGCGACTCTCTGCAGCCGGGCAGCGCCTACCACACGGTGGGCCTCCTGCGGATCAAGCCGGGCCGTGGCCCGCGAACGGCCTCCATGTCTTGCAGTGACAAGCTGGCGCGCTGGAACGTGCTCGGCTTGCAGGGGGCCCTCCTGATGCATTTCCTCCAGAGGCCTATCTACTTGTCGGCCGTGGTCGTGGGAAAGTGCCCGTACAGCCCGGAGGCCATGCAGAGAGCCATCGTGGCCAGGTGGGAGAGCAAGGGAAGAGGGGTGGTCTTGGGTGATGGAGGGGGGCTTATCTTAGGGTATTTGTACACGACCCCTAAACTCCGCCGCAAATGGCTGCCAGCTCCGGAGCTTACCATTGTTTCCCCACCAGCTCTGGAGTTTGCAGGAAATTAAGTGCGACCACGCCCACCTAAGCGCGTCCCAGCGCACTTTTCTTGTACCTGCTCTTGGTGGGTGAAAATCCCCAGGTCCGGATGTAATCTGGTGAGTGCCGGGCTCTCCTCGCTTCTGTTTTTTTTTTTTTTTTTTGCCTCCCGCCCCTTTAAGAGAAGGAATCAGGATGACGACGGGGCAGCTTCGGAGGTGAGCCTGCATTTTTTTCCTCTCTTTTTTTCTGCCTCCCCTCACGCAGACAGGAGCAAGGAAGTGCGGAGGGGTGGGGACGCAGGAAGAGCAACGAACCCCCAAGATCTCTGGTCCGAATTTAAGTGGCCAGCGGATCTTAGGGGTCGTGTGAAAAGGCCCTAAGGTGCGTTGAGGCAGAGCGTGTTGCAGAGTCTCTCTCTCTCTCTCTCTGTAAACAAAAAGCAACAAATAAAAATAATTTCTCCAAGTGTGGTCAATAAACGTTTCCTAGGATTGTAGACAAATCCTCCCTTTTGGCCTGCGTTCCTGCCCTGGGCATGCTTGGATTGAGTTGGTTTGCCTGCACAGGTGAGTCAGTTCCAAGCAAGATGACTTTTACCTGTTTCTGAATGGAGGTTGTGCTCTCCACCCCCCCACCCCACGCCCGGCGTAGGTGTCGCCCCATCATGCACCTGCCAGATGGCTTCCAGGTTCAAGAGCTGGAATTCCTGCAGTCGCAGCTGCGTTTCGTCCACAGCCGCGAAGCCGTCCAGGCCAAGGATGCTGTGGGCCGAGGAAAGGTGGTGCCTAGTGGTGCAGGTGAGTCGTCTGAAGCGTTTTCTGAGCTCGAGCAGAGGGGGGTGGGTTTTGCTGCGGGAACTGTATTATATGGGTGCATTATAAAGCCACGTGGGTTCGATCTGTCCTCAGATTGACTCCTGCACCTTTTCTTGGTGTGATCAGGGGTTTGAGCTTGACCAAGCAGGCTGGGAGTCTGAGGCTGCACCCTCAGTGAATGTCCGCATGGTCGGTGGCCTCGCAGCCTTGGGGTCTGCGCGGCATTTGTGCTGAGGACAGCCTCAGCCGGAGGAGAAGAATCTAGTGTTAGTCACCTGGTGTTTGCCTGGAACTGCAGCCTGTTCCAGTTGCATCAGAAAGATCTTCAGGGTCACCGCTTATGTAGAAACGATCGCAAACGGGCCCCTGAAAGAGCCGGCAAGTGGCAGGGCCTGAGACCGCCCAGCGCATTGAGCCTTCAGAGGCCACCGTGCCCAATGACTCCTCTCTCCCTCGCCTGTGGTCTAGCCATCAGCTGGAGTGCTGTCCCAGAACACCCCCTCGACGTCACCTCCCGCGGCTTCAAGCAGGGAGCGACCAAGAAGTCTATTGGGAGCCCAGCGTCAAGGTATGTCGAGGTATCTGACAGAATGGCTCCTGCCGCAAAATGATGCCCATCACACCCGATCATCTCAGGCAGGGCATCTGAGGGCGCCATCGCTGAAGGAGGCCCATAAATCTTTGACAAGAAATCGGGCTTTCTCCGTGGTGGCCCCTCGCCTCTGGAATCAACTTCCCGCTGAGATTTGTTTTGCATCTTCCCTCCCAGTCTTTAAGATTAAACATCTAAAGATGTGGCTATTTAAAAAGGCTTTCCCTCGGTATTAATATATGCTATTAAGGATTTGCTGTTTATGCACTTTATTTTTTGTTTGGTTTTTTAGGCCATCTTGCTCCTGTCTGATGCTCAGAGAGATCTTGTTTTATTATTATGTTTTTATTATTGGACTATTTATTTATCGTGTGTCTTGGCTGATATTTGTACAACTTTGTAAACCGCCCAGAGTAGCCGTGCAGCTAGGTGGAGCGGTATATAAATTTAATAAATAATAAATAATAAATAATATGTGGAATGGAGGCTGCCCTGGGCCAAGAATCCTAGTCCTCCCCTGCTGGTCCCAAATGGATCATTCCCTCCCATCCAAAGACTTTTGCCCGTTTCTGTGTGTGTATAGAGTCCCCTGATGTGAAATGCATAATAGCATATACTTTGTAGAGTCCTGTAATTTCTCTGAAGGCCCAATTGGATAAGCGCAAGAGGAAATACAGGGTGGGGCCAGTGACAGAACCCCCTTGTCTCGCTGAAAACAGCGGAAGGGCAGCGAGGAGAAGTAGTAGCTTCTAAAAGTTCATCGGGGAGGTCTGTGTATCACCCAGCACTCACAGGCTGAGGGGAGATAAAATATAGGAGGGTAATTTGCACTCTGGGCCAGTCATGGATGGCGTCACGATGTGTTTATTTCCAAGTCATCTCATCATCTCAAGCAGGCGAGATGTGGTGCTAATTTAAAGTTCATCCTATCTCCTGCTTTTGAATTTTGAGATCTGGAAATGGCTGTCTAACCCTCTCCCCTCCCCCTTTCTGCATCTTTGGGTTCCCTGCCACCCCCTTTGCAAGCCTTTCTCCTCCTCCTTGAGGCCTGCAGCTTCTCAGCACCTTCCGATTCTCGGGTTCTCCTACAAGCCGATGGGAGACTCGAGCCTTTTGTTTCTTGCAGAGTTCCAGGATTCACAGAAAGGCCTCTTCAGGGTGGTGGGAGGTGGTCCGAACAGAGCCAAATGCCAAGATAAACCCTCTGGTTTCTTCTGCTTCTGACGGGATCGGATCCTTTTTTTTGTACCCACAGGTCTCTGATCTGCAAGGTGGAACTCTTTCACGCCTTCCTGAAGCTGGTGGCGAGCATTCCACAGGAGAAGCTGCCAGCAAGCCTCCGGTAAGAAGGAATCCACCCTCTGGTGGTGCTTGATTGTTTTGGGCATCCAGAGGTATTTCCGGGGCTCCTTCTTCCTTCCCTTTTTTAGGGGACGGAACGACCCTGAATTCACCTGCGTGAGCCCTTCCTACACGTGTATGAAGCAGGGGTGTTGTTCAGCCAGAGACTTGCTTTGGGAGACGTTGGGGCCGTCCCGGCAGGTGCTTGGGATGCTCGGGGCTTGACCCAAATAGAGAACAGCTGCTCCCATCCTTAGGATGCTGCACACGGCGCTCCTTGCATAACACCCTTCCCTCGAGGCTTCTTGTAAAAGATTTGCAATTTCCTGGGGATTTTCTTTTGCCCTTGGCTTGCTTCCTCTCTCCTTCTACTCTCCCTCCCACACCCTCCACGGGCGGGGGCAGCTGATTCTCATTAGAAGCGCGTCCTTTCTCCCCACGGGCAGGAGGGGGCGCTGTTTCTCTCTTCAGGTTGGCCTTCCGTTGAAGACGCCGGGTTTTGTGGGACCCTCTCCACCACCCCTATGTTGTCCCAGAGACAGCCTTTCCCCACTTATCATTCCCGGTGGGTCTCTTGAGACACGGAATGCCATGCGGCAGAATGGCCTGCCTCTCCTGGAAGGCAGGCCAGGCGTGGGGGACATTTGCCAGCCTGCTGAAACAGAGCCTTTCCCTCTGCAAGGTGGGGGTGGGGAGCCGCCATGGAGCTTTTGGTGACCCTTTTGGGATTCCGACGTCAGCTCGGCGTGCCCGAGGGCTGCCGTCGCTGTGTCCTCCAGATGGCCCGAGAGAGCACTTCCCAGGATATTACAGGCTTAGGCGTTCTCGGCCCCTGGGTCCCCTTTGGAGCACGGTTCTGGGCTGCTTTTCTCCGGCCACCCGGCTCAGCACGCTTCCAAGCAGAAAGAGGCCGGCCGGCTCCCTCGGTGGCCTCTCGAGCCCTCCGCGAGTCTTCCCGAGCAACCCCTTCCTCACCTGCAGGGGCCAACGGAGCGGCCTGTGGCTGCCTGCATTGTAGCATCCGGAGCAGTATATTCTGGGAGAGGATGTACCTCAGTGTCAGAGCCCTTCCTTTCTCTGGGTCAGTCTCCGATCTCCAGGCAGCGCGGAGAGAAAAACTCTTGCGAGCAGCCTTTGAGATTCACTGCCACCCCCTCTCTGCTGGGGTCACCAGTACAATACTTCAGCGTGAAGTCACCTCCTCTGTTCCCGTGAGGGCTCCCTGCAGCCTTTAGAGCACGGGCCTTGGGGAGGGATGGAGAAGACAATGACCCCCGGTGTGTTCAGCCAGGGGACGGCGAAGGAATCCACGCACTCACTCCACTTGGCTCCTCCATGTTTTCAGGTCAAAGGCCCTGCAGACCTACTGGGATTACAAGGAGGCTGCCAGGGATTACCAAGAGGCCTGGAAGGAGCTGCGCAGCCAAGCCTTGAGGTCCTGGGTGAGGAACAGCCGCGACTACCAGAACTTCACCTGAAAAGAGCCGCCTGGCATGGAGCGTGTGGGCACGGCCGGCTGCCGAGGGCTTTGAGGGCTCCCTGATCCGTAGCCAAAAAAGCTGCTGCGCCAAAGCTGACCAAGGTGTCGTTGCAACAGGACACCGAGCCGTGGGCTTGGGATTGCTTCTGAACCTCTGAGGCTCAGAGGCTTGGATGCCTGCTTTCCATCTACACGGAGGCTTCTACTGTATCTGGATTTCACGAGAGCAGAACGCACAGCTGGGGTTCTCCTGCTTTGTGCAGCGCCTTCACTGCAAGCTGGGGGGCAAACTAGGCTCCAACAACATCCCCCCCTCCGCCCCTGGGTATAAACAAGACCTCACCAGTAACTATCAGGATCGTAGCCTTACAGCTCTCATTATACGTAACTCGGAAGCAACCCGTTTGAGTCTCCTCTCAAAATGAGAACCTGTATTATGGCATTAAACGGAGGACAGCAGTACCCACAGCCACTTTGGCTCGCTATTCACCTTGTTCCTTGATAAAAAGCCGCTTTGATCTTATTTAGACTTTGGTAGTTCCTGGAAAAGATAGCCATCAACTGGTTGATGACGGGGCATGCTGGACGTGCCCTGCGTGTTTTGGCACCTGTGTTATTTAAGGAGGCGTGCTTCCGCCAAATTGTTTCGGATGGCTGAAGGGGAGGCAGAGAGGAACTCCTTCAAAACTGGCACGGCAGCGTAGATTCCTTTGGAGATTACGTTCCCCAGCGGGAAATGACAGTAAGAAGGCTCACCCACGGTTGCACCTTAGTAACTTTCCCTTCAGAGGCACCTCTGATCCTGATGCTAGTGCCTAGACTCAGGGCCAGGCGCCCTTGGCAGATTAAATCTTTTAGCATTACTGTTTCTTAAATTATGCTCTTCACGTCCCTTCCCCTGCAACCCTCTGGACACTTCTTTTCTCTCCCTGTGAAGGCCAGCATCTTTTAGAAAGGCAACAGAAAGGTCAAAAGATGCTTCCCAAGGCACAGTTCAAACCTGGACCAGGAAGGCTTCTGAGCTCGGGCTGGCCTTCCCTCTGGCGCCGGTCTAACATCTGCTCTGTCATCTTCTTGACATAAAAATGCCTCCGGTCTGGTTCCACTTAGAAGGCCCTTCCCTTTGGCGAAGGCTTGTTTTGTCTCAAAACATCATGCAGTGCCTGACAAATATGACTCTCTCAGCATCATCACCGCTTATATGTAGAACCCACTTCAGCTACAACCAGGACTCATCTGCTCAGGGCCTTTTGTTTAATCACTCAGATTCAGGTTCTCGGGGCACAATGCCAGCTTAAACAGGCTCATGAGATTGTAAAAAAAGAAAAAGAAAAAGTGAACTAGTTATTTCTGGATTGTAATTATCAATCATCCTTTTGAGCTGGAAAAGCTGTCCGGTACTTTTAGTGGGTCGAATTCGACATAACCTTTTCTATGCTCTTGTGGTTCTGAAATCTTATTTACGGGGTTGAGTGTCGGTTGCTGGTACAGTGCCTGAAATGATCTGTGGACCTCTCCAATAAATTGATTGATTGGTAGAATCCAGCATGCAGGTGGCACAGAGTCATTCAGCTTTTTTTTAGCCCCCACCCTAAAAGTGTGCAGAAATACATTGAGACTCGTGTTATCAACTCATGGTGGAAGCAGGATCCTTTTCCTGCTTACAGGATGGAGAATGGTCGGACTTCCCAAGGGTGGATTCTACAATGCCTATCAATGCTCAGCCAGCAAAGGCAAGGGGTGATGGAGGTTACAACCCAATGTTATCACACTTTCCCCCCACGCCTGGCCCAGGAGGAGCAAAGGAGCTGGCTGGTAGCCAGCCTGCTTCCCCCAAAGCAGGAATGTCCAAGTCAGGCCCGGGGACCAAATGCGGCCCGTTTTCAAATTTCGAGCGACCCGCAGCCTCTTCTCCCCACTGGCTCAGCCTGTCACGCATCCCTGCCAGCTGGCCCCTCCCCATACTGGATGGAGGCATCAGCTTGCAGTTTTACGGTTTGCCTGCCCTCCCTGCCTCTGTTCGTCCCCAAACACCTGCCCAGCCTACCTGGTCCCCACCTCCATTGCTGCAGCACCCTCACCGCCCTTGCATGTTATAGAGACTTGTCCAATGTCTGGCCTGGGAGCCAACTGCGGCTGAATGGTCGGCCCTCACACATTTTCACCTCACCAAATCTGGCCCTCCTTGCAAAAAGTTTGGACACCCCTGCTCCAAAGCATTAAGCAAACCTACGCATCTAGAGCAGGCAGGCTTGGGAAAGTGCCCCGGGGTGAGCAGAGGGCTCCCAAGTGGCCTGGTAGTTCTCCCTGTGCATTTACGGGAAACAATTACAAAAGGGCGTGAGTTATCACGCTGGATGTGCCTGGCTGCCTCGTTTTTTGTTAATCATGAACGAGGCCTCCCCTCCACCCGCCAAGCGGGAAAGAACCATTGGAGCAACGGTGCCGCCTATGACCTCAGGAAGGGGAAGAAAGATGCCCTGAGGCACAGAATCAGCCAAGCCTGCAACCACCCTGTTCTTGTGTGTGTGTATGTGTGTGTGTAGTGATTAAGACAACAGCTGTCCAGTGAAAGAAGTGGCAAGACAACACAAGGCCCTGGCCACAAGGACGCAGGTTCCAGGCCCCGGAGAAAGAATCCGCTCCCGAGTTGCTTTTTCCTGGATTTTCCTTTAATGAGTTAATATTGTACGTTCCTTGACTGATACAGATTTTGCGTTAAATGTTCAGTTCCGCTGACATAATCGGACATCTGTGGAGGGAAAGACTACAGAGTGAAGCTGCGTCGTTAACAAGGTGCACGAAGAGAATACAAGAGTATCCCTGAAGCTGAATCAGACCCAACGGCCCACCTGCCTGGCATCCTTCTCTCCACCCCAGCTGGTCAGATCCCCCCCCCCATCAGGCAGGCCACGGCTGTGGACTTCAAAGGCAGGTCGTCTGATCCGGCAGGGTTAACAGAGTGCCTCTCTGACTAGCAGCTGCAGAGGTCTTTCTCCTCTCCTAATCTAACGGCCTTTTTGAAGCAAACAAAATGCAGGCAAGACAAAGCTGCCCCGAGGTGGAGCCAGCCATGTCTGGTGGGTGCATCAGCCTACAGAGAAGGGGCGTCCCACACCTTATTCTACTACGTCCTTATAAATGACTCAGATAATCGCTTGAGGAAACCGCTCATCAATTTGGCAGACGGCCCGAAACTGGGAAGGGAAGCTGATATTTCAGAAGACAAGAGGCAGAACTCAAAAAGAGAAACAAACCAAATTAACTGCAACAAATAAGCGCACAGCTCTGCGTTTCAGTAGGCCACAGGTCTGCGAATCAAGGACAGGTGTCAACCACCGTAGCAGCAGTACACAAAAGGGACACAGGGGTTTGAGTCATACCTCCCGTCTCTAGACCAGGGAAACAAAGTCCTTGGAGGGAAGGATGGGTATGCTTAGTCTGTAGAAGAGACCATTCCGCAGCAGTGCACCAGCCACTTTCAAATAGGCAGCAGGTTTTATGGCCTAGACTACAAAGCAATTTTGCCTCCTCTTTGCAATGTATGAAGCAGCCGGCTGAAATAAAAAAGAGGCATCTGACTGAACATCATCAAACACCAAGGAAGAAAGGGAAGAAAGGGGGAATCCAGTCTCACAAAAACGTGGGAGGCCACAAGTAATGCAACCCCCTCACCTACAGGACCAGGCCTCCCACGCTTGACCTCAGAGTGCCCCTCATCGGTAAGAAGAGGAGCTGAACTGAGTGCTCACCCTAACGGGGCAGGACAGAAGTCGAAATGATCAAATAAATAATATAGTAGAATTACAACATACTTGTGAGAGGAATTTTTAATCACTGCTTCCTCAAGCAAAATTCAGCATCCAGAGGGGGGGAAAAAAAAACTAAACCAAGCGCCACATACTGGCTTCTTTGAACTGTTTCAGAATAACCCAGAAGCCCCTATTACTATGAAAAATGTAATTATTAATAATTAGTCATTCACTTCCAAATCCCCCTCCCCCACTTCATCTTTTAATCCCTCACCTATCCTGTATCTCTATTTAAATAATGCCATTAAATATGCCCCAGATGAAGACTATGGAATTTACGGCCCTAGGTGTGGCCACAGGGAAATTAAACTCTGATAAGTTATCAGGCTAAAGGAACAAAAAGGATCTCTATCTACATATTGAATCAACCCAGTGACAGATGCTGGATGCGCCTCAGGGTGGTCAGGATACACAAAGGCTATTTACACGAGGGGATCCGAGGGAGGTGCCCCTCAGACGCCGAAGGTGTTTTCTCCGCTGTAGGCCACATAAAGGAAGCCGTCCTCGTCTTTCTCCTTCTCGTAAAGCTGCCCCATAGTCAAGCTGGAAGAGAAAAGGAGGGCGGTGAGGAAGTGACCCAGAAGCAAGCAGCCAGTGCTGCCCCAAGAGGGAGGGTGAGCATCTAAATCGAGCCTCACGGACACAACTTTGAGCACGCTCACTCGCTCGCAGGGATGACTGGCAGCTACTCATCAGCTTCTGGAAAGAGCTGGAATGCTATTGAAACACTGTGTGTGTGTGTGTGTGTGTGTGTGTGTGAGACGCAACTTTGAGCACGCTCGCTCGCAGGGATGACCAGCAGCTACTCATCAGCTTCTGGAAAGAGCTGGAATGCTATTGAAACACTGAGTGTGTGTGTGTGTGTGTGTGTGTGTGCGCGCGCACGCGCGCGCGCGCGCGTGCTTCCTTAGAGGAAGAATACTGACCCTCTGCATGAGACATCTTCTAGAGAAGAGGCCAAGCACCCCAGTGAGCAGCTGTTGCCCGAGATAAGAAAGAAAATGAACATCCCAAAGATCTGTGCCCAGAACACAGGAAGGAGGACTCTCACCTGGACTGTGGGACAGTCTTATCTACAAAGAGAAATATTGCCTTTTCGGAGGGCAGCTGGATCCTCTTTCTGATAATCCACATGAACTGAGCCACCGTGATGTCGGAGGGAACCAAGTACTTCCGCTTGTCAATGTCCACAATCTGAGAACCCGAGACCTTTTCCACAATCACCTGCTCGGAGGAGAACACAAAGAGGGGAATCTGTCAAGACCAATCCTGAAATTCAACGTCTTACCGAAGCCACAGTCACAGGACAGGCTACAAGGCCCCTGGGAAATCCCATCCGACTCCACAGAGTGGGGATGGTTGGCTTCTACTCCTGATGGATCCATTTATTATTTATTTTATTTTGAATATTTTTCACCCCACTTTTCTCCTTGGAAAAGGAGCCAAGGTGGCTTACAATAACAGGGGACAACATACAGCCCCAAACCTTTAAGACATATTCAAGTTAAGAACAGGGAATTAGGAGAGGTCTCTTAGAACATTAAAAGGTACAGTAACATAACTTTAGTACAGCCTTGCCGGAACAGGCCACAGCCCATCCAGTCCAGCATTCTGTCTCACACAGTAGCTCATTTGCCTCAGGGTATTCCCAAACAGATGTCTTCACCTACTCACATGTTTGCATATTATTCTCCTTTTATTTTTATTTTTATTATTCCTTGGTTTTCCTTATAGGTTGTATTATGTAAACTACCCAGAGTGCCCACTTGGGAAAATCGGTCGCGGCATACAAATACAAAAATAAATAAATATAAATAAATTACAGCTACAAAGAGAATGAAAAAAAAAATACACTGCGAGATTTTTGCCCCATCAGCTCTGGGGTGCGATCGATCGATCGATCGATCGATAGATAGATAGATAGATAGATAGATAGATAGATAGATGATAGATAGATAGATAGATGATAGATAGATAGATAGATAGATAGATAGATAGATAGATAGATAGATGGCTTTTCCAGACTGCCCAATTTCCCAAATAGGGACTCTGGGCAGTTAACACGAAAGCAAATTAATCGATGCTTAAAAGCAAACAAAACAATAAACAGCTAATATAAAAAAGCATAGACTAAACACACTAAAAATCCAGACCTGGGCAAGAGGAAAACTAAGGGATGGCCAAATATAGATAGATAGATAGATAGATAGATAGATAGATAGATAGATAGATA
>JAHTLZ010000335.1:2198788-2220223 GCA_023846285.1 Phrynocephalus versicolor
TATCTATCTATCTATCTATCTATCTATCTATCTATCTATCTATCTATTCCTTCCTTCCTTCCTATCTATCTGTCTATCTATCTATCTGTCTATCTATCTATCTATCTAGCTAGCTAGCTAGCTAGCTAGCTTGTATGCCACCCACTACCCAAAGGTCTCTGGCCGGCTTACAATCAAAATAGACAATTAAAACATCAAAATTACAATAAAATTAGAACAGTAAAAACATGTAAATACAATAAATACGATACATTAAAAGCACAACATTAAAATTGCCATCAGGACCCACAATCATTAGTTTAAAAACTTGTGGAACAGGAAGGTTTTTACCCGGCGCCGAAATGTTATCAACATCGGCGCCAGGCGGGTCTCACTTGGGAGGGCATTCCATAGTCTGGGGGCAGTTGCTGAAAAAGCCCTATACCTGCAAGCCATCCCTTTCACCTCCTTGAGGGATGGCTCTTTCAGGAGGGCTCCCTGACTTGATCTTAATTGCCAGGTAGGTTCATATGGAAGTTGCTGTGAGAGTTGTTTTGAGCCACATGCGTTGCGGGTGGCGTTTGGTAGGTCGACTCACTGGTCTGGGGAAGCAGACAGCAGCCGCTGCGCTGGACCTCTCAGTGGTGTTGGGCAGAGAGTTCGTTGCAATAGGCATTGACTACCCATTCAGGAACCCCATGAAATTCAGGTAGGGATGTAACTGTGGACCACTGAATGAAAGACACATTTGGTAGTCAGATTGGCATCCAAGGAATGAAGTTTCCCTCTGATCTCCTGTTTATATTGATTGAGTTCTGCATTTCTCGCTGGGCCGGCCAGATATATTTAAGGCTTGCATTTTTGTACTCATGCGAAGTCTCTCGGCATTCCAAATGTTCCTTGACTGTTGCCACCTATCAGCCCGGGTTCTGGGAGATGATTAAGTTTGCTTGGATCCAGTACGTTGCCATCTTGCTCATCTTCCTTTGGGTTTTTGAAAGGATCAAAATCTTCCTTTTACGGAACCAAGTGCTCACCGTGATACCAGTGTCGCCAGCGTTGCCCTATAAAGAACACCAGTCCTGAACGCGCTCCTTGGGAGACTTGAAACAATCTCGGCCACCCACCATGTAAGGGAAGCTACCTCACTCTCCCCCGCCCCCTTTGTGTCTCAAAGATAAGGAGGCAGCTGTCAATTTGAGGTCATTTCCTCTGCAGCATGCCCCCAGAGCCTGTGAGGAACGGAAGGGATAAAACCATTGACCTCCTAAAACACTAGAAGTATCCCCATGTCTGAACATCTACCTAATTCTTTTTAAGGATGTATTCATTGCACCGCATTCATGGGAAGGACAGCTTGTGGGAAACGAGGTAAAAATGAACGCAGAATGGAATGTCAGTGTAAAAGCCGTCAGCAAAAATTAAACAGATCCCAAGGAGAGCAAACACAATTAATAAACGAAGTTTCGTTATCAGGTGCAGTCGAGGCAGATTCTGGCTGGAAAGTGAACTTTTTTGGCCATCCAAAAGATGTCTGGAGTAACCAGCGTTTACAAAGAAGTCGGTAGCTGCAGAAATTGAAGTGCCCCAGAACTAACAGCCGAACAGGAAAATAGAGCAACGTTAGCACGATTAAGATTAAGCCAAGTATGGGGAAGTGGGCAGAAAAGCACTTTCCACTGATTGGATTGTGAGATCATAAACATGCTATAAAAGTTAGAGCACACACTTGGCCGGGAGCAGTTTCCTAATGGTGAAGGAATGTAGATGCAACAAATACTTTATTTAGGCACTGTAATTGTCCGGTGTCGGGTCTTATGCAGTATTGATTTCACTGCATAGCACAGAACTGTGGAATTAAAAACTTGCAACTACTGCATATAAAAAAGGGAAAGTGTTGGAATGTGGATTTATCATAGGCACAGGGGATCGCCATCATTGGCAGCAGAGGAAGTCCCCCGCGGTGTCCCCTGCTCGTCCACCTGTCTGTGTGTTTTTATCCATCATCCCCAAGAGTGAGGATGATGAAACTGGGATGCTTCGGAGGACAGCATGCAGGTTTTGCAGCGCGGGAGCGGCCCTAAGGCGGGCATGCCACAAATATTTCTTCTGGTGGGCTTTCTTGTGCTCCATCTGGTACAAAGAAGAGAGTTTTTTGCTTGGATACCACGAGAAATCAGACTCGAAAACATGTATCATAGTGCAGTTTTCTCACGCTATCAGCTTCATTGTATTTCTTGCAGCGCCGGCCTCGCTGCAGCTGCTACAACCTCTTTTAACTCATCCTCTCTTCCTGCCAGGACCGAGAGGTCATCAGCAACTGGTCCTTATGTTTAATGTTGCTTTGTAACTTTTGGAGTATATAAGCACAAGAACCCTTTGACAGTAAAGAGGCGCAGATGGCTTACGAGCAGAGGTGTGCAGATTTGTGTGCTTGGAATACCAGTCACAGAAATAACTTTTCCAAATTTTTGATTTTTAAATCGGACCAAGAGCTGCCTATATATTGGGGTGTGTGTACTGTTTGGGGGGTCAGGCTATTTCCACATTTGCTACCACCACCTGGAGCTCCCAAATGGTCCAGCACTCCCAAATGGTCCAGACCTGCTGGTCTTAAAAACGGAAGGGGTCAGCTGCCCCTGGAGGCATGATATCCCTGCCCGTGTGCAAAGCGATTTTCTGGAGTGTCTGCCTTTCCCGTCATTGCTGGAAGGCAGGCAGGGGTGACGCTGAACAACCCCTGTCTGGCTGGGTAGAGGCACAGGGGGTGAGACCTTGGTGCCACCCACGGGAGGGAATTTTCCTCTGCTTTCTGTGGGCCCCTTATCCTGGGAAGGAAGAGGTGAGAAACACAAGTAGAAACACTTCTGAAGTCAAAGTCCTCCGGCCTGAAACAGTTCCAGATGTTGTATTCCCCCCCCCAGCTGTGCCAGCATGAGCTCAACTCAAGTGAGGATGCAGCCTTGCAAAACCCTGGGAATTATTTAAGAGCCCAGTCTCAATGGGGACCCCTCCGCTCTTCCACGGCCATGGAGCTCCTCCCGGGCATCTTTTTCTAGCCCCGGCTTCTGTGCCTGCCCTTGGCTGGTCTGTAGTTAGAGCAAAGGAAAAAGAGGAGGTGCGTTTGAGCAGGGGGGGGAATAAACCTGGGGGTGAGCGAGATACCTGAGTTGTGTTGCCCCCAGTCTTCTCTCAAAAGAGGAGCCCTTCCCTGGAAGCCCCCAGCACGCCAACTCAGCCAGGCACCCTCTCCCGGGGTGGTGACACACACACACAGGTGAAGTCCAAGCTTTTACTGAGAACTCAGGATAAAGCACAGCACAGCAGGTTCAGGATTAACAGAGTCCAAAGGCAGGTAGCAAAAACACATCCCAAGTCCGGACAGGTGAGCAAAATCCAAGATACAAAGTCCACAGAAGAAAACTGGTATGCAACATGCTTACGCCACATCCAAGAACCAGAGGAATTCAAAGCCAAGAGACAAGGTCTAAAGTTGATCAGAGATAGAGGTTCAGGAAATCCAGGAACAAGGCACATGGGTGTCTGTGAAGATTCTCGGTCATCCAGGTGAGTTTATCTGGAAGTTGAGTCATGGCTACTGGACTTCTTTTTTGATAGATAGGAACATTTCGCTGTTCATCCAAACAGCTTCATCGGTCTGAATACCGCTAGTGCAAATTCGGGTGAGGACAAGCCTTAGCAACTTGTTGCTCCCACAAAGGGGGGGGGGGGGGGGCTGAATGCTTGATTTATGGTCCCAAGAGGGCACCACTCATCCCTGTAGAAAACCCTCATTCTGCTAAAACTCTGGGCTATGTGGATGAAAATGCCTCCGAATCTCCAATAGTTTATCTCTCCTCTGCTTAGCTGTGACTCTTTCTGCCTCTTAACAGCACTCCAGTGGAGAGGACTCTCCTGAGACAGATAAATCACTATTGGAGTCAGCTGCTAAAGGATTTGCAGAAGCATCTGGGGGGGGGGGGTTCCTCTGACCTGAACCCCATCCATGTTTGAGTCTGGCTCCAACACTCTGTCGACGACAGAGATCAGCATCCAGGCCAGGCGCTGGCCGCCCCCTTGGGTGTCAGCGGGAGGGTCCTGGACGCCACCAGCGGTTTTTGTACCTCCAGCTGCGGGAGGGGCCCTGGCCCTGCCCTGGAGGTGGGACGCCCATTGCGCATCTTGCACTGCACGTGAGAAGGGGGCCAGAGGGGAGAAGAGCAGAAGGTAGCTTCCGCTGGGTCTTCCCCTTTTTGGGGGGCTGCTTGCCTTCTCATCGGGGCAGAGACCGGCGGCGGCCCACCCCACCCCATCCCCTCCGTCGCCGCCCAGGGCCCCTCCTCGGCGCCTCCTCCCTCCTTCCCTCCCTCCTGCGGACGCTGGCCGGGCGGGCCACGTCTGAAAGCGGCTCATTGTCTGGGCAGAGACCGGCGGCCCCGGCGGGTGGAGGAAGAGCGACCCGCCGCCAGCAGGGAGGCGCGTCCGCCCGACCGCCCTCCTTCCTTCCTGCCCTCCATCCTTGGCCCCGACGTCCCTCCGAGTCTCCAGCATCGGCCCAGGTGAGGTGCCCAGCCGCAGATGGGGGGCACGGGGTGGGGTGGGGGGCACGGGGGACCCCACCTCGAGCCGCCGCCTGCCTGCCTGCCCGGGGAGGGAGTTCGATCCCGCCGTCGGGGCGCCCGGGGAAGAGCTTGGGAATATTGTTCCTGCTGGTGGTGGTTGGGGGTGGGGGTTCACTACAAGGCCCAGCATCCCCCAGCCGGCTTGTAGTCTGGCCACCTTCTCAAGCTGCAAAGGGCGTCGGGGGGGGGGGCGTCTGTTCTCCAGGGAGTTTGGGAGCGCAGCCGGGTAGGAGCTCCCCGAGGGCGCCGCGTGGGAACCGTACGGGAGTCATCAGTACTTGGTCCTTACGCTTAATGTTCCTTTGTAACTTTTGGGGTATGCAAGCACAAGCACTTCGGGGACGAAGTGATATTTGGGGGGGGGTTGCTCCAGCCTTGCCCCCTCTGGCATCGCTTCCCACGGAGCAGCAGGCGGTGGATCCCCCCCCCCTCCCCGAGCACCGCGCCCCTCTCGGGACCGGCCAGGCTGTGGGGGACGCCGCGCTTGCAAGGGGAATCGCTCTGCCGCAACTTAGGGGGCAGCTCGGGGGGGGGTGCCCTGTGCCAGCCTCCCCTGCGCCTCCTGCTTGCCCTGGCGCCCGACGGCGGGACCTTCTCCTCCCGGACAGCCCCCAGCGCGGGCTGGCAGTGCCCCCTCCCGGGTCTGCCACTTCGCCTCCTTTTCTGAGCCATCCAGCACGATGGGCTGCCCCCACCCCCGGGCCCTTGAAGGGAGGGAGGTCCGGGGGGGTGGGATTCTGCCCCGTCCAACAAAGAGATGACCCCCCCCATGCCTTGGTGCCAGTTCCAGCTGCAGGGGGGAGAAAGGGGAGGATTGAGGTTGAGAGCAAAAGTAGGGGTACAGAAGCTTACTGCCTTTTGTAGAAGGACCCTTTGATTTGAATTCCCTGGTCACCACCATAGCACTGCGTGGTCTTAGAGCCCCCTGATTTTGGAAGCTAAGCAGAGCTGGGCTTGGTTCCGAGTTGGAAGGGAAACTCCCAAGTAACGGGTAAGGTGGAGGGCTCCTTGCCACCTTAGGAAGCCGACGGCTGCCATTCAGCACAGGCAAAACAGAACAAGATGGAGAAGCAGCTGAGATCCTTGAGGCCTCTCTTGCTCCTCGCTGAGCCTGTACTGACAGCTTCCAAATTTCCAAAATTCCAGTGTGACCCCCCCCCCCTTTGGTGGTCTTTTCAGGTGAAACTGGGAGTGGGCTAAAGGGACCCCAAACACATTAATGCTCCTCATGGTAATTTTGATCCGTGTGTGGCTTGTGAGAGATGGGGTTACCTTCTGTTTGTTTACTTATTTTATTTAGAGTATTTTTACCCCGCCTTTCTCCTTGGAAAAGGACCCAAGGCGGCTTACAGCAATGAGGGACAATATACAGTCCAGTGCGATTCAGACATGTTCAAGTATTGAGAACAGAGAATTGATGGGCAACATTAAAGCTACAAGAGAACACGAGCAGTTAAAGAGAGAGTAAAAATTCCATGTAAAAGTGATGAGGGATGGAAACTAACACTGAAAACATAGTGTCAATGCAATCACACAAGGCTATAAGTGATTATAAACACAAAGTCTATGTGATCATGTATGGTAGATTAATATAAAAGACATATAATATAAAAGACACAAAATAGGTAGTCCATCATTCAGGGAAAGCTTGCCTGAAGAGAAAGGTCTCTGCCTGTTTCTAGAAAGATATAAGAGATGGGGCAGTCCTGGCCTCTAGTGGGAGGGAGTTCCAGAGTCTGGGTGCAGCAGCTGAGAAGGCCCTTTCTTGGGTTCCCACGAGACATACCTGTGAGGGTGGCGGGCCAAGTCGGAACTGCTTCTGGACTCCCCTGTGTCAGTCCCCTATATCTCCAGCACCTCGGGGGTAAGACTGCTTCCCTCAACCCCTGGAGAAGCTTGTCTGCCGGGCAGAGTTGAGCACACTGGCCCAAGGATCCAGCTCCATATAAAGCAAATTTCCCCCCCAGAATTGCTCTAGTCTGGATTCTCGAGGTCACACTAGGTGCGTGGGAGCAAGGGAAGGGAATCCCAACCCACCCTGGTTATTATCGTTCCCTTTCCAGGTGTCACTCAAACCCAGCAGCGCGGTCTGATTTCTGAGCTTTTTAGCTGGCTGCAAAGTCGGCAGCTCGGTGGTTCGAATCCCAGGTGCTATGCAGCGGAGTGAGCTCCCGCTGTTAACCCCAGCTCCTGCCAACCTAGCAGTTCGAGAGCATGTAAATGCAAGTAGATAAATAGGTACCGCCATAAAAAGTGGGAAGGTAAAAACAGTGTTTCCTTGCAGCCATGCTGGCCACGCGGCCACGGACTTGCACAACACTGCCTCTTTGGCTTGAATATGGAGATGAGCACCGCCCCCTAGAGTCAGACACGACTAGCACGCATGTGCGGGGGGAAAATCTTTACCTGTTCGCTCAGAACAGCTCCAAGCAGGGACAAGTGGGCTGCAACCAAGCCTGTTCCAGGTTCCTAGGCGGAAAGTCCTACAAAACGAGTAGTGTGAATCATATACAACCATCATTTTTATTTTATTTATTTTACTTTTATACCTCCCACCTAGCCCTAAGGCTACTCTGGGCGGTTTGCCACATAAAACCTCAACGCAACAGTAACAACAGAGTTAAAGTTCTAAAACACAAACAACATAATGAAACAAATTATAGACGAATAAATCAACAGCCACAAACTAAAATAAAAATAGACATAACCAAGTATATTGGAGTTATCTACTGCGCCATCTGGCATAAAGGCCACTCTGGGCCGGTTACAGAATTTTAAAGTAAATCATGAAACATAAGAGTGAACATAAAACAAAAGTAACAGACCACAATTAAAATTGCATTCTAAAGAAGCAAGTCGGAAAGGGAAGGCTGATGACAACCTAAGAATCAAACATTTTCTGCTCCCTGTTCCAGTTGGCGCCTCTCGCCGACGTGACCAGGGTAATCCTCGTGGCCAAATAAAGCCGTTCGTTTCCAACGTCCGGCAAGATCTCATTTTTATTTTGCTTGTCGCCGTGTTGAAACAGAGGGCGACCTCTTTGAACCCCGACCCATTTAGTTTCTCCGTTTTAATTCCCTCCCCCCCCCCCCCCCGCTTTCTCACCTGCACATTTTCCTCTGGAGCAAAAGTAAAAATAAAAATCACAGTCCTTTCTCCAAGCATGACTGTGGCCTTTCTTCTCCTCTTCCTTTTCTCGGCAGTCTTTCATAATTCTCTCCAGGCTGCCAGTCCGGATTAGTTGGCTCTCCCTGGGCATTCTTCAACGCATATACAATATCAGCAGCTCCTCCTCCCCGCCCCCATCCCCAGCTTCTCTGCCCTCACCTGGTGCTGACAGCTAAACATCTCCTCTTTCTCTCCTCTTTCTCTCTCTCTCCCCCCCTTCCTAGCTGCGCGCTGGACCAACAGGATGGCGAGGCTCCGTGTCTCCAGCACCACCGTGGCCGTCCTGCTGGCGATTCAGACGGGCTTTTTGTTGTTCATGTACGCCCACCACGGCAGCTTCTCGTCCCAGTCCGTGGAGAAGCCGGCCCAGGTGCACGTCCTCATCGTCTCGTCGTGGCGGTCGGGGTCTTCCTTCGTGGGCCAGCTCTTCAGCCAGCACCCCGACGTCTTCTACCTGATGGAGCCGGCCTGGCACGTCTGGGCCACCATGCCCCAAAACGGCGCCAGGGTTTTGCACATGGCCGTCCGGGATCTGGTCCGCTCCGTTTTCAAGTGCGACATGTCTGTCTTCGACGCCTACCTGCCTTGGAAGAGGAACTTGTCGGACCTCTTCCAGTGGGCCGTCAGCCGGGCGCTGTGCACCAAGCCGGCTTGCGAGTACTTTGAGCGGACCGAGATTACCAGCGAGAGCCCTTGCAAGACGCTCTGCGGGAAGTATCCGTTCAGCAAAGTGGAAGAGGCTTGCAAGAGCTACAGCCACGTCGTCCTGAAAGAGGTCCGGTTCTTTGACCTCAGGGTCCTTTACCCTCTCCTGACGGATCCCACCTTGAACCTCAAAATCATCCACCTGGTCCGGGACCCCCGGGCGGTGGTGAAATCCCGGGAACAATCCATGAAGGCTCTGTCTAGGGACAATGGCATCGTCCTGAACACCAACGGCACGAAAGTGGACGACAGCCAGTACAAAGTCATGCAGGAGATCTGCCGGAGTCACGTCCAGATTTACGAAACGGCGACGCTGAAGCCTCCCGACTTCCTAAAAGGCCGTTACTTGATGATCCGGTTCGAAGATCTCGTGCGAGATCCTTTAGCGGAAATTTCAGCCATGTACCGGTTTACAGATCTCCAGCTGACCGGTAAACTCGAAAGCTGGGTCTATAATATCACACATGGGCAAGGGCCGAGCCGGAGGAGGGAGGCATTCCAGATCACCTCCAGGGACGCCGTCAATGTCTCCCAGGCGTGGAGGAACGTTCTTCCATTCCAAAAAGTCAAGGAAGTTCAGGAAGTTTGCAAAGGGGCCTTAAATATACTTGGCTACCAGCTCGTGGATTCTGAGAAGGAGCAGAAAGACTTATCTGTAGAACTAGTGATGCCTCATCGGAGAAACCAATTCAGCTGGGTATCCTTTGGTGACAAGTAGACACGAAAAGCATCGTTGGTCCCCTGCAGAACTGGGAAATACTTTGATAGCTGCGTCTAGAGCTTCTAGGAATCGCTCCGCAGGATTTGCCACTTGTGCACTGGAAGGAAAAAAGAACCAAGGGCTGGTCCTTAGAGCCTGTCTACATGATATTTTTATACGACTTTGTTGTGACTTTAGCTGCCATGGCTCTATCCAACCATTGGGGGGGGGGGGGATAATTGGGATTCTCTGTGATGGTTTTGGGGAATGTCCGAGAGCTCTCCAGGAGAGAATCGCAAGCGTCTCAATGAATGACACACCCCAGAATCTCATAGCTTGGCACTGAAGTGGTATCAAACTGCTGTTAACTACGCAGTGTAGGTGCACTCTTGCGTTGGCTGGATGGCCTATTGGCTCAAGTCGCCTCACTTTCTTATGATGCCTGTCTGCTTTCGAGCGGGCAGAGAGGTGCTCCTTCCCCTCTCATCATGAGTAACAATGCACAGTATCCAGAAACTGCCTTTTATTCTGTATTATGTCCCAACACACAAGACACTTCTCTCACCTGAGGGAAAAGTACAAATGTCGCATTTGAAATATATGGTCGTTTCTTGAACGGTTTTTATTGCTCCCCTTTTTTTAAAAAAAAGTCAGTCTCAAGGTTGTCAAAGGAACATCCACAGAATTGCTGGCCGTTGGCAGGGGTGGGGCTCGTGGTTCTCTAGATGTTATTAGACATCCTGAGAAGCAAGGCTGCGGGATGATGGGGTTTGTGGTCCTTCAACGTTTTAGAGGGCCATCTCGGCCTAACCCTCTCCCCTCTGCTGCTTGGGTCACCTTGTTGGCTTGGTGTGCGTACGTTGTCCACTGTACAGTTCACATACGCAGGCATACACAAGAGGGAATTCCCTACTTGCATGTACGGTAATACACACCATTAGTTCCCACCGTCTAGGAGAGGTATGCTTCTGTTTTATAGTGGCTTAAACAAAATCACTTGATTGAAAGATTTTGTGGAAGGCAACACAAGTGCAGCTACGGCCCCTGGGAATTTTTGGACCGCCAACATTTATCCTTCTGATGTTTGTATAATAATTACCCGGCTTGCTGGGGGTGGGGAGGGGCAATGTGTAGCCTGCATATTAACTTATAAACCACCCAGAGAGTGCTTTAAGTGCTGTGAGGTGGTACGTAAGCAAGTGTGCATTGTTTTTGCTTGTTTTTGTTTTGTTTTGTTGCTTTTGCTGGGCAGCATCTTCCACATGGTTAAAGGAGGGGGACCCCGAAGCGGACCCCTAAATAGCGCAACGACGGAACTGATGGTAAACTCAGTGGAGCAGAGGGAACGATAGTCACAAAAGATGCCCGGTATGTTGCTAAACGTCAGTAGGACATCCATGCTTGCCTCCGTTGCTGAAATCATTTTAAACCTTGCGCGCCGCTCCCCAGCACCTTGGGGGTGGTGGAAAGCGACCTGTGAGGTTTAAAACTCCCCCCCCCAAAAGCCATTTCGGGTACTGTGGTCCGCGATATAGCAGGACCGCAGTATAAGAACTGCGAAAGGGCGGGGGAACACTACAGGAAAACCGAACCTGAGTCCAGTCACACTGTAAGTTTAACAAGATCCCTTGTTTTAAGCTTTTGTGGACCATGCCCGTTTAACCCTCCCCCCATGCTGGATGCAGCTTTGGTCATTGCAGCCCCTTTCCGCGGCTGTCTTGTCAGCTCCACCTTGCCCTCCCACCCGCCCGGACCCCCCGGTCCCCTTGATCATTTTTATTACACACACAAATGGAGCTTGCAAGAGCCTGTTGGAACACTACACACCACAGGATCCCCGAAATGTACCCCCTTTTTCACAACTGCAAGTGGGAAGTACTACCAGTTAGATCATCTTTGGGTGGTTGGGGTTTTTTTAAAAAAAATTGTTTTGTTTGGCATGTTAGGGCCTTATAGGCAGCCCTCAGACATTTTGGTGGAAAAGGGCCTGCCATTGGCCCTGGAGCTGCCAAGTTGCCGACCCCTGCTTCTGGAATTGAGGTTTTTGGAGTGCGCATTCATTCATTCTTCCCACCAGAGGGCAATGCAACCTTTCGAATTGTGTTGGGATGGGAAGCCTGTGTGCCCTCATATTCGACCCGTCCTCACATCTGTGAAGAGTGCGGCTGTGTTTATGTAGTTTTTTGCCTTTCACTGATCGCGTTGGAGAGGAAACATCAATGCAGAAAACACGACCCATTCTTGTTCTGGCTGCCGGTGCAATTGTAGAGGTTGAGTTCAAGGCGAAGCAAAATGAAAGAGGTCCCTACAGAGCAATGTGAAAAATGGAAAAGGCCGCAGAGAGGCTGCGGAGGCAGCACTAAAGAAAGACCCCAGGCTTAAGGAGTGGAAGAGCCAGGCAGAAAACAAAAGAAAACAAAACAGACCAAAACCCAGGGAAAATGAAGAGCAGGGCAATGAAGTAGTTTGACAGCAACGACGAGGCGTCGATGTTGGGCCTGGAGGCAGAAAGGGAAACCCTGAATGCATCATAAGGGCAAAGGGGCGGTTAACCAATAGGCAACAAGGAGCATCTTTGGCTAAGATTTCCTTGGGGCTCGAAGGCTGGGTTTTCAAACAGCGAGGCTGAAAATAAGGTGCTAGTCCACAAGGCTGGGTATTTGCATATTGGTCAGCCGAGACAGATGGAAGCAGAAGGAAGAATGCACCTGTCCCAGAATTTTGCATCAGAGGTTCTGCTTTGGGTGTCTGCAGAATCACTAGATCTCCGGAACAGGAGGTAGCAGAGGCTGCAGCTAAGGCGGTGTGTGTGCGTGTGTGTGTGTGTGTGTGCGCGCGTGCACACACACACACAATTTTAGCTGGACAGAGGGGAATTTTTTGAGATTGACTAGTGGGCTCAGGGGCTAGCGTCCAACAGGTAGCAGTCAAAGGTGAGAGACAAAGCTTCAAGGAAATACTGCTTCCTGGTGTCTCAGTGCTGTTGAATCTACTGTATTGGGATTCTTCTCCAGCTTTTGAGAACATTTCAGTCCATTTGTTTGACTGTTTTGTGGATTTATAGCTGACTTTCCCCCCCAGCAGCTTGCAAGAAGAACGAAAAACAGAGGAAAGCACAACACATTATACTGAAGCACCGCCTAGCAAATATTAATATTATGAGGCAAATGACAATTTAAAATGCACACCAACAATAACATGTACAACACCCACCAGTCGAAACAATTGCCCAAAGTCGGAGGAAATTGGACAGCCTTTTTATCTGTTCTGAATGCTGCCTGGTAATATGCTTTTTCAGTGAACAACAGCCTTATTACATTTATTGCCAATAAATAAACGATTACCCTCTTTGTAATTCTCTGAGCAGAAAGAGCGATCTGGTTAAGCAAGGAAGAAGCTGCTGTTGTCCAATAATTAAAGTGTAACTCTTTCCTGATATGGAAGTAATTGAGTTCTTATGACTTTCTATTTGTTTCCATCTGGCACTGCTCAGATCTTGTTTTTCTCGGGCTGTTTTGTATGCTCTGCTATTCCCCGGTTAATAAACATAACTTGTGTGCAAAATGTTGGGTTCTGCTACGCCCCTGGGTGATCCTTCATTCCCAGAGGTCGTAAAAAGTTGCATGTTTGAACCCAAACGCCTAAGCGTCCTTAAGCCAGCAAGGCTGGCGTTTAGAGACCTTCCCCCTAAAATAGCTTTTCTGAGGCTTGTTAACTCCAAAAAAGCACAGTGTCTTGGGCCTTTAAATCTGCAAAGGGCCAGTGGAGTCCATCCAGTCTTTACACAGTGGTGTAGTAGTTTCAGCTGTGCTCAGGGCGAGAGTTGGAGAAAGACAGCCATGCTTAGCATCAAACCAGGGCTGTTCCTGCAAGGATGTGTCTGTTTTCTTTAGCCTCGGAGGCTCTGTCAGTCCACAAATGCTTTATCCCACCCTGAAGGGTGTATGTGTTTAAGAAACACAAGTGTAGCCCTGCAGTCAAGCCTCTCCTCGCAACCTGAGTTTGCTCCCAACGGTTCAAGGTCAACCTGTCCTTCCTTCCATCTTTTCAAGGTCCGGTAGGTAAAATGAGTACCCAGCTTCCTGGAGCTCGATGGGCAAAATGTTTGCTTGCATACTTATGTTGCAAACTGCCCAGAGAGTGCTGTAGCGCTATGCGGCAGTGTGTAGGCGGAAGTAATAAAAATAAAAATTATAATCCTCTTACTAACCCTCTTAATAACCTCTTATTTTTGTTGTTAAAACCTTTTAGCTGCTCTGTTCATTGGAGCTTGGCCTGTGCGTTACTCTTTGTGTGACACATGCTTATTCAAGCACGGCTAGATGGGAGACCATTCACATATTTTAACTTTTTATTTATTTATTGCGATTTGGGCTTACCAGCTGCGAAGGCTTTGTGTCTCACTAGATCACCCTGAGCTTTTGCTGAGAATGGAAAGGATTATTACATTTCCCTGCGTGCCTAGGAATATTTTTGGAGAATGAAACCAGTGCCTGCTATGGAGGCAGTAAATGGATGGTTTCGCCTCTCCTGACTGACATTTTTCAGCTTTTTCTACAGAAATCTCAGAAGGAAAGGAGAGAGATTTAATGGATTAAAATGGTGGCAGTGACTTTGAAAGGTTCCGTGTCAGCCTGCAAAGCTGGCCAGCACTGTGAGGACTGACCTTTAGAAAGCAAGGAACTACAGTAATTAATGCTGGTTCTGATCAGGTTTAAAAATGGAAAAGGAGGATGCAGGTGCGGGGGGGGAGGGACTGGAGGATGAGGATGATGGGACAGGAGGAAAACTGAACTCTGGGTGAAGTTCTTAAAAGTGGCGGTTCTTATCGAAAAGGGAAGCAGTTCCATTCGCTTGACAGAGCTGTTGATCTCAGCTGGGTCCAAGAACTCAAAAAGATTACATTGATAGCTCACGAAAATGCTATCGTTGTGTAATGAGCATGCCAGCTCCAGAAACCACAAGCTGTATTATACCTGGAGGGAAGTTGGGTGAGAACATTTCATATCTGGAAATCCCCAGACGTGAAAAGCTCTTGGGGGAAATCTGAAAACATCCTTCCGTTGTTGTTTGTTTCACTTTGTTTCCCAAAAGGGAAACGTTTGGGGTTTTTTTTGGCCAGGGATTGTTAACTCCCGGCTACCGCCTGTCGTGACTGTAGGGTTTTGTTCTCTGGATGCACAGCCAAAGGTTGGGAATTCGAATCCCCACTGGGCCTCCGTGACAATTTATTTATTTATTTGTTTGTTTGTTTGTTATGAGGCTTGTATACCGCCCATCTTCTCGAAGGAACTCCGGGCAGTTCACAACAAAATAGATCAACAATTCATAATCAGCCAACCAAACAGACAAATAACAACAATTGACAAACCATGTAAAAATGCAACCCTGGCATAAAAAACTAAAGCAATGATTGGAAATAATGAACCCTTCCAGCCTGGCCATACTAAGATGATGAAGATTTAATTGCTTGGCATTCCCGTTACGGTCTTTTTCGGGGAATTTTTCTCCTCCTGTGTCCAGGGTATGTTTGAGTTCAGTCTCAGTAGACAGTGCAATAACAATTTCAGGCAAAAATCAAAGAAATTCTTGAAAAAACAAATGCCGCTCTCTGAAACTTCTACTCTGCAATAATAAGGTGTGCCCTATACAGTACTTCCATGTTAAACATACCAACTGCCTTAATGGCATCATGATCAAGAGCATCTATGGACCAGCAAGAAACAACAGAGAACGTTTTGTCCCTGCCTTGATCTTGGTTGCGCTTTATGTTGCTTTCATGCCATAGAAACAAGAGTGCATTAGGAAAACCTTAATTTCCCCGAAAGATCAAATAGTGGCATGGTTACTAAAAGAATAATGAAGGCCCAGCAGCCTGCGGCACTTGCAAATAAATTGGCCCTTTTATTAACTGTAGATTTGGTATATAAAGCAAAAAAGCAAAGTGTTCTGCTTCTATACCGCCCCGTACCACTTCCAGTAGTCTCTAGGTGGTTTACAGTTTTTAATTACAGTATGCAGGCCACCCACCCACCCACCCACCCACCTACCCCGGCAAGCTGGGTACTTATTTCATTGACCTCGGAAGGATGGAAGGCTGAGTCAACCATGAGACTGCTAAGTGTGAAGATCTAAGCAAGGCCGTTGAGGACTTGTTGGAGGTCACTCGTTTATTGGGCTGGCGTTAAGTCGGAAGGGACTTGACCGTGTGTAACAACCCCCCCCCCAAAGAGCTTTGATTGTGTTCTGGTGGAAGGATAGTTAAAATCCATAGAGTGTTATGCCCTCTTTTCAAATGTCTAAAGGGGTGCCATACAGAGGAAGGGCAGGGTCTGTTCTCCGTCATCCCAGAGAGCAGGACAATGGGCTCATGTTAACGGGGAGCCAGATGTTGGTTGAATATCAGGGAAAACATCCTAATGGTTAGAGTACGACATTGGAACCAATGACCTTGGGAGGTGTTGATTGCTCCAACGCTGGAGGCATTCAGGTGAAATTTGGACAACCACCAGGCAGATGTCCTTTGATTTGGGTTCCTGCCTTGAGTAGGGGTGCTGGACTTCATTGCCTTGAAGGGCCCCTTCCAACTTCACTGTTCTGGAATTCTTCTGTTATTCTAGAACATTGGTTCTCAACCTGTAGGTCCCCAGATGTTCCTGGACTGCAAGTCCCAGAAATCTGGGCCAGCTCAGCTAGTGATGAAGACTTTTGGGAGTTGCCGTCCAGGAACATCTGGGGACCTACAGGTTGAGAACCACTGTTCTAGAACATTCCAAAGGAGGACAAGGCATGTATTTGTTGCAGCAAAAACAGCAAGCCGCCTTCCCTCTATCCGGTGAAGAGATCTTGTTTGCTGGAAGCAGACAGAACAGAACATTCGCTAAACGCTGTGCATGACTGAGCCGTGGTGGTGGGGGGTTTCCCTGAGTCCAAGAACACCATCTGAGCATCGTTCAGTTAGAGGGGCCTTCCACGTGTCTTCATTCCTCCTGAAAGTAAGTTGTCAAGTTGTATTTGACAACTTTCCTTATGGGGTTGCGCACAAACCAGAACTGGTTGAGGCCTCTAGGAGCTGACATAAGAGGTGTCAACATTTTCCCACACATAGGAGGTGTGTGTGTGTGTGTGTGTGTGTGTGTGTGTGTGTGTGAGAATGGGGAAAAAAAAACCTTGCCAGGCTGTGTTTCTCTTCAGGCATAAATGCTTCAGAACCACGGGCAGCTGGCAGATGGTGGTGTGAGTCACGGAAAATTGTTCTGTGTAATCTCCTGAATATGGATGAAGCCAAGACCTGGAACAGAGTGAGCAAGTCACATTCCAAGGCTGTGTGATGGATGCCTGCATGGCAAAGGTCTAAGAGATTAGTCATTTTTTTTCAAGGTTTTTTGAGGCCAAACTGGGTTCTCTGCTTTCGACAGTCACCAGGCACATCACATGAAGTGCCAGCCTTACTCTGTTGGCTGATGATCTGCACTGTTGTTGACGGCTCAGATTGGCCTTGCTGCCAGATGGGCAGTATATAAATCCAATAAATCCAATAAATAAATAAATAAATAAATAAATAAATAAATATTATTCTTCTCTTGATCTGGATTTCACCAATATATCCTCTGCTAACAAGTCCAATAGACTAGAGCAAAAACAAATAAACAAACAAACAAACAAAAAGACACCATTATAATTCTCAGCATTCGAAGCTCTTAGATTGCTGTTTCAACTGGGGTGGTATTGTTTCTGCCATTTTATATTGCTTGTTTCTGAGCAAGACTTGGAATTTTTCAAAAAAAAAAAAAGGAGAGGAAAAGATGGTCTTATTTACTTAATTATTTATTTTAGAGTATTTTTACTCCACCTTTCTCCTTGGAAAAGGACCCAAAGCGGCTTACGGTAATGAGGGACCATATACAGTCCAGTACAATTAAGACATATTCAAGTCTAAGAACAAGGAATTGAGGGACAACATTAAAACCACAAGAGAATGCGAGCAGTTAAAGAGAGAGTAAAAATTCCATGTAAAAGTGATGACGGATGGAAACTAACATTGAAATCATAGATTCATATAAAAGACACATAATAGGGAGTCCATCATTCAGGGAAAGCTTGCATCTTGATGATGCTGAGAAGGTTAATTCCATCTTGCTGCTTGTAGAACATTACGTGACTTCTGAAAGCTGTATTTAGGAACGGTAATATCCCCCAACTCTCCAGTCATTATACCCATTGAATGCACCAATTCTCAGATTCTGGGATTTATGGTACAAAAACATTATTTCCCTCAGGCTTCGTCCAAGGAAGAGGAAGCATAGGTGCTATAGTACAATAGCTCCTGAGTACAAAACATTTACTCATTTAACCGGGATCTTGTGGAACATAGGTTTGAATGTCAAACTGAAGGTGGAAGATTGGAACTGTTGTAGCTCTTACAACACAAGATGTGTGGTTGTGTTTAAATTGTGCTGTCCGGAGCAGAGGTTTCCAACCTTGGGTCCACAAATGTTCTTTGACTAAAAATCCCAAAGGCCTTCACCACTAGTTCTGCTGGCCAGGTTTTCTAGGAGTTGTAGTCAAAGAACATTTGGGGCCCTAAGCTTGGAAACCACTAGTCTAGATCACTGCCCCCCCTCACCATGCACGCACACAATTTTCCTGCCTTAACTAGCCTTCATTCCTTGTAAGGGTCAGATTAAGGGAAACACATTTTCCTTGTTGTTAAAATGTTTTCCCTCCGGGCACCCAATTTCTTCAAAGCTCCTTGTCTGAGCAATCAGACTTGCAAAGGAAGTTGCACATACTTCCTCAAGACCAACCAGGAAACAAGAACAAGCTGGTTTGCAATGTGTAAGGTGAACACACTACATAGTAAATTAAACAATTTCTTTTATCTTCTAAGACAGCTCTGCTTTCAGTGATGTGCTGGCTGTATTGTGTAGTTTAAGCCCACCAGGAAACTTAGGTGGTGAATATCAGTGTTATTGGAACTCAAATGAACTACTAAGGAGCTGGATCAGTGGTTTCTGAATGCTTAGGGGAATGCTAGAATTGGCAAGAGTTTGTGGGGGAGAAAGAAATTTAAAATGATAGGGGAGGGGAAGGGAATATTTCAAAAAGATTAAGCTCGTGTATTTTTTTCCCTGGGTCAAAGACAGCGTTGGTGATCCATGCAAGATGAAAAGAAATAAAGTGTGGTCCCTATTTAAATGGCCCAGCTATTAAAAACCAGACTAACAGAAGATGCAATTGCAGCATCCAGACTTCATAATGCCCATTTTGCATTGCCCACAAAACAGGAAATTGGAGGTCACATTTCCATGGAGATTTGGACATGCAGTCTCTCTCTCTCTCTCTCTCTCTCTCAGCATATGAAAGGAGAAATGCAGATAGTTTTCATAGATGAGATGAAAGAAGAGAGCCAGCCAGCCAGCTCAGGTGCGCAGGATTTCAATGCAGAAGCTGAAAACAAAGGAATTGCAAACCTTGTGTCGGATGGTGACGGCTGCCCTGCAAGACACGCAAGATTGTAGAAGCTGTAGTTCCCAACAAATCCGGATGATTGGCAGAAGTGGGTCTACAAAAACAGATGTTTCAGAGTTGGAACCAATGCCCCATAGATACAGGTGTCCTACCATAGACTCATAGGTACTCACATTTTTCTGCCCCAACATCCCTGCCTCGACAGATCCAAAAGGAATGAGCAAAGATGATTTCTAAGCCGGAAGGTGAGGGTCAGTTACAAGAACTTTGTGCACCAACCACCCGGTTCAATAGAATGGCATCTGAACCATCAGGGACTTCCAATTCATGGCATCTGATAAAACACTTTGAATCCACAGCTTGTTTGAACAAAAGGCTTTAAAAACGATGGGCCATTTTAGCAGTTGTTTTTATCCCTATGCAACCTGTGTTTGTGTCATGGAATAAAGAGCTGAATTTTCACTTTGAGCATCGCCTGGTTACATCAGACCTGCTATATAACAGTACAGATCTGGAGAGTGGAACAGAAGAGCCAAGCTAGATCATGGGGATGGTAGTGTTTCAACCTCAAGTTTCTTCATTCGGCACCCAGGCCACCACTATGCTGCATCTGAAGAAGAAGAGATGCCCCAAACCAAGATTTTGGTGGAATATCAAGAAAAACTTCCTAACTGTTAGAGCAGTAGGACAATGGAACCCATGACTTCTCTCCAAGATAAGAGGCATTCAAGAGAAATTTAGACAGATATCCTATGATATGTATTCCTGCCTTGAGCAGGGGGGTTGGACTTGATTGATTAATTGATTGATTGATTGAATTTATATACTGCTCCATCTAGCTGCACGGCTACTCTGGGCGGTTTACAAGCTTGAACAAATATCCATCGAGGCGCACAATAAATAAGCAGTTCAATCATAAAAACATAAGTAATAAAACAATATTACTTTTTTTGATGACCTCGTAGGACCCTTTCAACGTTGGGATTCTGTCATCTGATGATTCTAAAAAGGGGGGTGGCCCATGCTTTTGAAAGAGGAAGGCAGAAGTTCCAAACAGATGGTTTTCATGTCAATCTTTGTTTTGTTAAAACAATTCTTTAAGGCACTCCTTGACTGGCTGATTCCTGGAGGGTGAGGGTCCCTCGAAATTTGGTGGGTTTTGGTCTCCCATACCGTTGGGCTCTGCTGGCCCAAGACTGATGAGAGTTTTAATCCCACAATCTGTGTGGTGCTCCGCACTTTCTCCACTCCTTAGGCTTTGAGATGGGCACTGACCATAGGAGTGAAATCGGTTCTAAACAGTCTTCTTGGAGTGATTATCTTCTTACAGCTGCTTCCCCAAGGGTCCATGCAAGCTAGCTAACTCTGAAAGGACTTGGGGCAATGGTTTCAAACTACAGGAAAAGAGATTCCATTTGAACATTAGGAAGAACTTCATGACAGTTAGAGCTGTTCGGCTGTGGAAGATGCTGCCACCAAGGAGGGTGATGGAGTCTCCTCCTTTGGAGGTTTTTTAAGCAGAGGCTGGATGGCCATCTGTCGGAAATACTGTGATGGGGGTTCCTGCATGGCAGGCGGTTGGACTGGATGGCCCTTGAGGTCTCTTCCAACTCTATGATTCTATGATTCTATGAAACACAGGAACTCCATCTCAAAAGCAGAACTAGAACTCATTGTGTGTGTGTGTGTGTGTGTGTGTGTGTGTGTGTGTGTGTGTGTGTGTTTTGGTGCTTAGAATGGCCCGTGGGGCAGGAAACACAGCACAGGGGTGTTGGTGCCAAGAGTGAGAGGTAGACCGAGCCACAGAAGCAAAGGCTACCACGTGTACCACCCAGGTATGGTCCAAACCTGAGTGCAGCAGGTGTCTTTAAATTGAGGACTAGCAACCCAACCCGGCCAGATCCATCTCACTGGTGGCTTGGGGGGAGGGGGCTTTTGCACCTGGATTCTCCCCTTTCATCTGGATTCCTTCCCTCCTCTGTCCTCCCCCCACCTTTAAAATTGAGAGAGAGAGAGAGAGAGAGAGAGAGAGAGAGGAGGAGGAGGAGGTCTCAGGGACAGCTGACTCACCCAAACCAAAGAGGTCCACCCTCGCTCTGCAAGCAGGCAGCTCCTTCCTCCACTAACCCCGCTGCTTTTTCAGCTGGAGGATGGCGACTCCGGTGGTCTGAATCTGCAGGATCAGCCCGTTCTGTTTTTTTTTATTTTTTGGTGGGTGTTGGTGCGTCTCGGACTCTCTCCTCCGGGCTCCGACCATGTCCGAGATGGGACTCAACTGCTCCGGCGGGGTGGCCCAGGCGTGCGCCGGCGGCCAGGCAGGGCGCTTTCAGCACCACGGAGAGTTCTCGGCGCCCGTCTCCGTGGTGCTGGCCGTGCTGATGGCGCTCCTGGTGCTGGTCACAGTCTCCGGCAACGCGCTGGTCATCGTAGCGTTCGTGGTGGACAAAAGCCTCCGGACCCAAGGGCATTTCTTCTTCCTCAACTTGGCCATCGCCGACCTCCTCGTAGGTGAGTGGGGCTGGACGCCGGACGCCCGGCGGGAAGGAGGCGCCCGACGCAGCTGGCCAGGGGCGTGGAGAGGGGAGCCCGCTTTTGGTGGAGGGCGCAAGGGGTGGGGGGCTCGGGCGATCCGGGTTCAATTCCCAGCTTAGGCATGGAGATTTACTCCGGAGGATCAATGGTAAAGCACACTTTGAAAGTCAGGCGTACATCAAAAACACTAGGAAGATTCCCACAAGTCAAAACGAATTCTACAAGTGTAACAAGAATCACATAACTTTCTTTCTTTCT
>JAHTLZ010000335.1:2222061-2235443 GCA_023846285.1 Phrynocephalus versicolor
TTCTTTCTTTCTTCCTTCCTTCCTTCCTTCCCCCCTCTCTTTCTCTTTCTTTTTCTCTCTTTCTCTCTCTCTCCCTTCCTTCCTTCCTTCCTTCCTTCCTTCCTTCCTCTCTTTTCTTGCTTGATTGCTTGCTGTATTTATTTATTTGCTCCCTTCCAGCTCTTCAGTTCTAAGGCCATTCTCCAAGATTAAAATCAGGATCAAAAGCCATGTTACAAATGTTCGGTTTTTTTTTTTAACAAAAAAACCATTAAAACGAAACAACAAACGCAGGGGAAAACGAAACGAAACGAGATGCTATTTTTCCGTTTCACGCCCACTCCTGCCCAACACCTCCGCTGTCTGAAAGGGATATTTTAACCAGGGTAGGGGCCATCCCCTGATGCTTCTTCCCATGCCTTTCCTCCCAGGTGAGCTACCGAGCTCAGAAACAGATGACCCGAAATGCTGTGGTGAAAATGGCCCTGGTGTGGCTGGCTGCCTTCCTCCTCTACGGCCCCGCCATCATCAGCTGGGAATACATTGCCCAGGAGTCCATTGTCCCCGAGAGGGAGTGCCACGCTGAGTTCTTCTACAACTGGTACTTCCTCATGATCGCCTCCACCGTCGAGTTCTTCACCCCTTTCATCAGCGTCGCCTACTTCAACCTGAGCATCTATTTCAACATCCGCAAACGGACGCCGCTCCGAGGTGGGAAGGCCTCCTTGGGCCCGGGGGGCTGTGAAATGGGCCCCCCACAGAAGAAACAGGAACACCCCATCTTCTTCATGAAAGTCAGGAGGGAAGGAAACCAGGAGAGAGGCGACCGGCTGCCCCCTCCACCGCCACCAACTAGCCCGAGGCTCAACGCCTGCCACCAGCCAAGCCCGACGGGCGAATTCAACATCCACCAAGACCTTCCACCGTTGCAAGTGGACACCCGGACAAAGTCCCCCTGGGATGGTTTCTATAAAGCCCTGGAGAGCATCTCCAACACTGCCCGGAGGACGGAGGTGGCCAATACGATGGCTAGCCGGTGCCGGCTTGCCCGGGACAAAAAAGTAGCCAAATCGTTAGCTATCATTGTCTGTGTCTTTGCGTTCTGTTGGGCTCCCTACACCCTTCTCATGATCATCCGAGCGGCCTGCCACGGGCGGTGTATCCACCACGCACTCTACGAGGCCTCTTTCTGGTTCCTCTGGCTCAATTCGGCCATCAACCCCATCCTGTATCCCTTGTGCCACACAAGCTTCAGGAAAGCATTCTTGAAACTCTTGTGCCCACGGAAGGCAAAAATCCACCCGAACATTTGCATGTGAGCGTTTGTTGTGAGAAGATGACATTTTAAAGCCCGCTCCAAAAACCCCATTGACTATGCACATGCCTCTGAGCTGACAACATCTCCAGGTAAGGAGGACAGCTTTGCAGCATTCTGTCCTAACGGATCACCATTACGGCCGTTTCTGCCAACGCAAGAGACATTTACAAGCTTTAGGGCTTTCTTTTCGAGAAGCTCGTGGCAGTAATTTATGCAACGAGAGCTGGGCCATGCAAGCTCAAGATGAAGGATAGAAATACAGAGGCATTCTTGACCTCTGAACACACTGTAGGCAAAAATCAAAGCAAAACAAAGCAAAGCAAGAGACACAAAACCCGCGGCAGCTGCTACATGTCTGAAGAAGTGGACGTGCCCACGAAACGTTACAATACAATATGAAAATTAGTCTTTAAGGTGCCATGAGTTTTGTGTCTTGTTTTGTTTTTCTTTGATTTTTGCCTGGAATTCTGGAAAAGACTAAGACAGCTCCCCTCTCTGAACATATTGTGCGTATGCAAACTGGCCGCTTCATAATTCGGAATTAGCAGTGCGTGGAATTCTCTTTGCTCGGCGGAAAAGTGTTATTTGTCAGAGCTCAGTGCATGTCCGTCTTTAAGGCACTGCTAAGCGTCTTTTAAAAGCAAAGTTCCCTTTGACGACTGCTCACAAGGGCCATGTGTTGTTTTTAAATGGTTGCATTTTATGGGAGGGGATGAGAACCAGCTGGCACCTCACAGGAGAGGCTTCTAATACATTCCCAGAACTTGTTCACGGATGGATCGAGAGCAGGTTCCCTGGGCTCATCGTAATTATAATTGCCGAATTACCAACTGCATTGAAAACTGGACCGAAGTCGGCATGCCATGTGTGCACGAGAAGAAGAAAGGTTTTTCTGGTCCTTCACAGCTGTCCAGCTGTTGTTTAATTGGGATGCTCATCAGCTGCAAAAAAGGATAACGGGAAAATACAGGGCAGCAGTTCTGGTGAATACACCATAGACATGCATATAAATACAGTAGGACTCCTGTATCCACTGATTCATTTCCACTGATTCAGTTATCCACGGTTGGCAAGCTGTATAGCAAGCACAAACAGCGGCTGTAAAGCAAGCTAGTCACAATCAGCGGCCATAAAGCAAGTGACTGTCTCAAAACAGCAGTCATAAAGCAAGCTACTGTCAGGAAACAGTAGCTTGATGGTGGGTGAGCAGGCGTTCTCTCTTATCCACAGTTTTCATTATCCACGGGAAGGCCTGGAACCAATCCCCTGCAGATGCTGGGGGTCCTACTGTAGGTATTTCTGGATTTTTTAAATTTAGTGTTTTCAGGCAGTGATTAAGTGAATATGCAGACGTTGGTCCCACAGATAGAATTCTGACTGTGCCACAGATTCACAAAATGCACAGTTTAAAGTATTTCTGAATCCCATTAAGGGATTCCATTCCTCATTATGACTTCAGAAAACATGGCTATGGATTTGATTCAATTAAGAAGCAGACAAGACAAAACGCATAGGCATCCCTTCCTCAGAAATTATGTCGCCCAAGGTCTCGGGAGGCTGTTTTGAACCAGAATATGCAGCTAGAGAGACTCAATCACCTGGAATAAAATTGCCTTAGTTGTTGCAATATACTAGCAGTGAAAGCTTGGCAGTATTAAGAACCATTACATTTCTAGCAGAAATGTTTTTGCCCAAGATGTATGGGCATCAATAGCCATTGTTCCAGTTCTGAGTAGCATAGAAATAAAGTGGTACATAATCAGATGAGTAATCTGAGGCCGCACATTTGTAACTGATGGCTTCAAGAGGTACGCACAGTTCTTAGAAGAAAAAAAAAAACCCTCCCTCAAGCTTCCTCTCTCCTTTATCAGCCACCGGTTTTCATTTGAAGCCCCTCCACCGATGAGTCATTTTTTACATGCAGAAGAAAATCAATATCTCTTCTTTAAAAAGAAAAAAAATTGGGCTTCATAAATAGAAAGACTTAGAGAAAAAGAAGAAAAAACAGGGAGAGAGGAAATATTTAAGGCCAAGATGATACGTGAATGTAAGTTGATCATATCAAAATTATTTGCTTGGACTTGGTATCGGCTCCATTTCTCCTCCTCGCCAGCCAATTCCACTACGTCATACACAACAGTTTTCATAGCTTTATTCAGCCAGGAATTCCACTCCTCTTGGCTGGCTTGTGTCCCACGATCCTCTGAAAGATGTTCTTTCTTCCAGATGCTTCAGGTCTCGCAGTTTGAAATGCATACTTTTCTACTCCATGCTCAGATTTTTCATTGCACTGTCCTTACGTATCTACAGTGGCCCATGAAATGTCCATTCTAATCACATATTAGGCTTTCCTGCAGGACAAGGAGTCTGAAGGGGGATATGATTGAGACGTACAAATGCTCTTCTCCCTCTCACAAAATACTAAAATTAGGGGACATCCACTCAAATTGAGGGTTGGGAGAATGAGAACAGACAAAAGAAAATATTCTTTTCACCCAGCGCATTGTTAAGTCTGTGAAACTCCCTGCCACAGGATGTGGTAATGGCATCTGGCCTAGATGCCTTCAAAAGGGGATTGGACAGATTCCTGGAGGAAAAGTCCATCCCAGGTTACAAACCATGAGGGAGATGTGTCCTCTACAGGCTTAAAACTGGGGTCCTTCAAGGGCCAGATGCAGGGGAGTGGGATCAGGAGACAGATATCTAGTCTCATGCACCCCCAAACGCATCTGGTGGGGCCACTGTGAGATACACGAAGCTGGACTAGATGGGCCTTTGGCCTGATCCAGCACGGCTCTTCTTATGCTCTTATGTTCACTCAGGATGCTGTTGAGGGCGGCAGCAGCTCTGCGGGGTCAAACCTTACTCTCTGCTTGTGTCCAGTAGGAAATGAGCCTGCACTTTGAATAATGCAACTATCAAAAGATCTCTTCTCTTTCTTCTGGCCGTGTGACGTCTTAGGTGGCAAACGTTAAGATTCCTTCAACAATTATTAAACATCTCAATGTGCAGAAAAATGTACTCCTTCTCTCCGTGAAGATTTAATGTTGATTGTACTACGGAAATATGGCCAGTATGGTCTCCCTGCAAGACACTTTGCAAGGGACCCTTGCCTCTAGATGCAGCTGTTCTCAGCCTCGGAGCTCCAGATGTTTTGGGGGACTCACGGTTGGGGACCGCTGTGCCAGCAACTCATGCCAGAAGTAAGTGGGGAAACGGCCGACGGCAAAAACGAGAGACATTTTGAGCCATGCTCGTTAATAGCAACTTTATTTGTTTCATTGGTGCAAATTTATGGTACGGAACAGAAAAGGGTAACACCTTCTTCCTAACTTCAGCAATGAAGGTTATACATAAACTATATAGAGCACAATCTATTACTTTTCCTTTTTGCCTTCTTAATACTATGTGGAAAGAAAATTATCTTGATAAATATGCCCTGCGCACAACTGGCCCTTTAACTGAGTGTCACAGAGCCTCCGTATGCAAAATATAAGTTTTTTGGGATTCAGATTCTTTTTCTTTTGAGCACGGTGCTTCGCGACTCCAATAAACATGCATTAATATATTCTCGTTACGGGAGCTGGTGGGAATTGAACATCGCCTTGGGTGGCATGTTTGTTTTGTTGCTTAAGGAAACCAAAGCCAAAACTGAATGCTTTTCGTAAAAAGAAACCAAACACACACACACACACTGTAACAGCTGCAGATTGGAAGCCGGGTTAGACATTCAAAAAATTGCGGCGGAGAAGGGAACAGAAATTTATGGAAAAGCCACTGAAAGAGATTAGAATGCAAGGAGCAGAAAAACAGTTTGCATGTTATGTTTGTCAATGGCTTCCAGCGTGCTATTTTTCTGATGGTATTTGCAGAGCCACTGGTCTGTACTGACAGATGATCCGGTGGGACAGGTAATCAACGCACATGTTGGGAAATGCAGCAACCAACACTTTGCACATTCATACAGAACGGAGAGTGAACACACGGCCTACCTTGGCACTTCCCAAAGGCACAAATCTATGAACTATAGAGAAACAATAATTAATAATAACAATTTTTTTAAAAAAAAAAACCCAACTGACAAATGTGGTTGTTAAGTGGAACAAGGACCGCTTAGGATTTGCGCGCGCCAGAAAGCATCCTCTAAATCACCAGCCCTTCGTAAACCGGGCCCTCCGATTCCGGCGATTCCTTCTGCAGGCGCAAGTGCTCCAGCGTGTTGTGAAAATGTTTATTGATCTGTTCTGTTTCTTCGGTCGACTCCAGGTTCGGCAGGTCCTCCCGGATCTTTTGTATCAGCTGATTCAAAACCTGAACGGTGACCTGCCGTGGGTCAAGCACACAAAGAAGCCAAACAAGCAACGTGTGAAAATGGAGAGGGGGGAAAAAACTAATTTGGACCCAAAACCACACCAGAGGAATAGGATCGATGGGTTCAAACCCACACAGATATCCGAATTCGGAAGCATTCGTAGTCTCTTGCACACAAGCACGGGCAAAAACTTTAAATACCACCATCTAGCATTGCCATTATTTATCTGATTTTTTTTATCCAATGTCCCCTCTAATTTTTTTTCCTGCTGCATGGGAGCCTTGTCCGTCTGTGCACAGAGGACAAGGTTTCAGCCGAAACCCGGAAATAAATGGACACTGGTGTGGACAGCTGCTGAGCGGCAGCAAGGAAACCACAGGCACACAGTCTATGACAGGCACATCCAAACATCGGCCCTCCTGATGTTTTGGACCACAACTCCCAGAATTCGAAGCTTAGACTGCAATGGCAAAGGTCTGTGGGAGTTGTGGTCCAAAACATCTGGAGGGCCAAAGTTTGGACATGCCTGGTTTATGGGGGATGATGTTTCCCAGAGTGGTCAGCAAGACACCTATTTTATCATTTAAAACCGCAAACCACCAGTTTCTTAAAACGGCAAATCAAGTACAGTGGACCCTTGTATAACAAACAGCTTGTATAACATAAAATTTGTACAACATAAAAAATTCTGGAGATAGGGAAAATTTGCTTAACATAATTGCCTATGGGGAGAATCTGTACAACATAAAAATGGGATCACTCCATTTTCAATGCATTCCTATGGGAATTTGTATAAAGGAACATTTGTTTAACAAAATTTCATTTGGAACGAATTAATTCCTTTATACAAGGTACCACTGTATGACAAAACAGAACAGTAACGTGAGCAAATGCTATTTTGGCCACTCCGTTCTGTAGCACCGAGAGTCAAGAGCGGGCCAATAGAGATGGGAGTATTCCTTCCCCTGCAACTCTTGAGACTGGTTCCCTTGCATCCGGCCCTATTTATTTATTTATTTATTTATTTATTTATTTATTTATTTATTTATTTATTTATTTATTTATTTAAGAGTATTTTTACCCCGCCTTTCTCCTTGGAGAAGGACTCAAGGCAGTATTTGCTACTCCAGGTCTGACGATCCATCCCCACCGTGTTAAGTAAAAGTGGCACCTTGGGAGAAAGCAAGCCGGGGTGGATGATGCCTTTGTGAGACACAGGAGGGGGGGGGAGTCAGCCCCTGCCCGGGGTGGTGGTGGTGTTCTGCCCTTCAGTGGAATGTTGTGAACGAGATCAATTGCATCCTACAAATGCTCAATACTCATAAAGATTCATGCATGGGTGTTACTATTAAATTCCTGCAATATCAACCTTAATAGAGAGGCAGCATATATTGGATGCCCCCGATGCCAGATGGCTCAGAGACCCCATGATCAGCAAGTCATCTTTCCTCCTTGTGGTCGGGAGATTTTTCTGGATACATGGATATAACCTCTATTGGCCACACAACCGCTTTGTCCTGATTGACCTTCCCCTTATTCAGAGACTGGCACCTACCGCCTCGTTCTCCTTCTCGTAAAAGTAGATGTATCTGTTCAGAATTTCTATGAACAGCTGGACCTGGAGCGACGGATCCATGCACTGGTTGGCGATCTTCAACGCCTTTTTCAAGCACTCCATGACTCTCTTCCCTCCGTGGAGCTAAGCAACAACAACAACAACAACACAGGCGCACACGCAACGCTGGTTAGGATTCTCATCATCGGCGCACCTTTCTTGAAATGCATGTGGAATTTGCTACACACAGAGATGGTGGAAGAGAACGGACTTGCGACACACGAAGTGGGGATGGACTTGATGAAAGAGAGGAATGTATTAATATGCACCGGGCTGGGTGAGCCACTCCCCTGTCTTTGCAGGGTGCCGAGGTCCTCCTGCTCCAGCGGCACACCCATCAGAGCAGACGCGCCATCTGCCTTCCCCAGGCATGTCCAAACTCCAGATGTTTTGGACCGCAACTCCCACAGTCCTTTGCCATTGGCAATCTAAGCTTAGAATTCTGGGAGTTGTGGTCCAAAACATCAGTTTGGACGTGCCTGGCCTACCCCGGCCACCTCCGGCGGCTGGCCACCTATGGGCTGTTTGGGGAAGAATCTCCATCCCGCCTTCTTGTGGGGAGTGGTTGGTCGCCGGAGAAGGCAGAGAAAGGCAGAGCGAGCTCTTGCCCAGGCTGGAGTGCTGCTGAAGGAGGAGGACCCTGGCGCCATGCAGCGACAGGTGAGTGGCTCAAGGGATGGAGAGAAGGTCTGCATGGCACCTGCAGTGCCGCGTGTCTTTTGCCTGGGGGGGGCAATTCATGCATGCACATCTCTAGGCACGATGAGCGCCTGCAACAGGCAGACCTATCTGTTTGATACTGTGAGACCGGCCCGTTCACCCTGTGGGCTTCCCGCCAACAGGCCCACCCTCTCCTCACCTCTTCGCCGTTCTTGTCCGTGTTGCGGCCAGACCAGAAGAGATGAGCGCAGGTGCTGACGGCCCGGCATTGGTCGGGTTTCTTGAGCAGCTTGGAAGCCGCCAGGGCACACTGCGTCCTCAAGGGCTCGTGGTTCTCCTCCCCGAAGCAGTTCATCCGCTCAAACGTCCCGATGATCAACGTAATGGCGGCCAGCTGGGCTTTCGAGTCGCTGATTTCGTCTTCATACAGAGAGAACGCCTGATTGAAGGGGCAGGAGAGAGGGAGAGAGGAAGGAAATGGGGGCCAGGGGGAGGGTGGAGAAAGAGAGAGACGGCTGACAATAATTCTGATTACCAATTTGTTTTAAAAACTGTAATTGCTCTGGGCTGCTGCAGAGGGAAAATAATTAAGATCTCATTATATGCTTCCCTCAGCTTCCAAAGAAGGTGGCAAAAGGAACATTAACAGCCATGTACTCAAAACGGTTCCTCTCTCACTGCCGCTTCAAGGCTTTGCCGGAAAGGGGGGGGTCTCTTTGCTTGGGGCAAAGTGGGTGAGGTGTGTGTGTGTGTGTGGGATTTTAGGGAAGAAAAGTCACCCCATGAAATCCAGCATTGCCTATGGGGAATCTGCTTGCTCAGTCCCTGCCATCTCTTGGTAAAAAGGATCCCAGGTGAAGGAAAAGACATCAGGTGATTCATGAGTCAACAACACTTGCCTTGATAGGGGACAGGGGCCTGATTCTGCTTAAGGCAACTCCAGGAGCTCAAGGGCCTTTCCATACTGCGATGGTCTTCAGACATTTTGGCACCACTTGATTTTCTGACCATGGGCTCCCCTTGCTGGGGTGGGTGGGTGGGCAGGATCTTGGAACCTCTATCCAGACACCCCCTCCCCCCCGAATATCCCCAAAGGCCTGCTTCCCTCTAGGTCCTGACCCAGGAAGCCTGCGTGTTCACTCTGCAAGCACTTCCACCAGAGACCATAGAGATGGGCAACTAGGAACAGCTACTCTACAGTGCTCTCCTGATGTTTTGGACCACAACTCCCAGAATTCTAAGCTTAGACGGCCAGGGACAAAGGACTGTGGGAGTTGTGGTCCAAAACATATTGAGGGCCAAAGTTTGGACATGTCTGCGTGCCCGTCCTTCTTCCTGGGGTGCCCCTGGCTGGGTTTCACCCAGTCCACGTGGCCACAGGCTACGGGTGGCTGAGGATGACTGGAAGGTGTCGTCTAACACCTCCAGAGGGTGGCAACGTAAGGAGGATTCAACGAATGTTTAGGCAGACCTGTCTCCATACCAAGTGTTGCACACAGAGGGGGGAAAAAGCCCCAAAGCGGACTCCCCCCCCCCAGCTTCTAAGACAGAAACAAGACTCCTGCAAAGGCCCTGACGGAACGGTGGATGGAAACAAGAGAGGCTTCAAATATCCCGCCAAAAACAACCGGCGCATTCATTCCCGCCCCTACCTGCGACATGAATTCGTAAGCGACGGTTTCGTGGTTTTCGAACCCAATCTCCCCAGCAGCCAGCGCCCCCTGGAGGAAAAGCCGCAGCGGAAGCTCCGCCAATTCGGCCTTGATGAGCGCGCTGATGGTCTGGTGGGCGAAGGTGAAAATCTTCTGGCATTTCTTCTGCCATTTGTCATCCTTTGCAGAGGAGGGGGGGGGGACCGAGAAAAGGAAGGAGGGGCGGCAGAGTAAAAAAATAATAATCACAAAGCAAAAAACCAACGTTGCAAGGTTAGGCCTGGGAACAGCCACAAGCGTTCCTCTTTGCTCAAGGAACTTAAACTCTGAGGTCTGAACTAATTATGGGAAGAAAACTAAATTGAGGTGTATATTTGTTATAGTTCTAATTGCACTTTTCTTCCAAAATGGGGTCCTGATGGCAATTTTAGTGTTTTGTATTTAAATGTATTTATTGTTTTAACTGATATTTTAATGCTTTGTTTCAATTATTCATTTCTATTGTAAGCCACCCAAAGACCTTTGGGTAGTGGGTGGCATATATACTGTATAAATAAATAAATAAAATACTTCCCTCTCTTTTATAGTATTTATTGCTTTTCAATTACATGCACACTATTTTAAATTGTAATATATTTTATCGGGTCTGTGATGGTGCAATAAAGATTAATAAGAACTTGACCCCTCTCTGAAAACTGTCCCTTGTATATTCCCCAATAAATTTGGCTTCTTTATTTATTTATTTCTAGGAATTCAATAATTTCTATCCCTAATTGGATAAACGTCTTGTTCTTACATCCCACATCTACTATAAGGTGCTGGGTCTCGCCCTTTTACCCCTCAACATCTAGCCTCACCTGTTTTTTTTTTAATTAAAAGAGAGAGAGAGAAAAAGAATACATCAGGCGCATGCTGGTCCAATTCACTTACCACTTTCGCATTCTCCTTATAGCGGAAGGCCAGCTGGTAGGCAGCAAAGACCAAAGGTGGCAAGGTGAAACGGATGCGCTGGTTCCCGCCGGCTCCAAAGTGTTTCCGGGCAGTATTTAAAATCTAGAAGGAAAAAAAGGGAAGGTTTGAAAAGATGGTCCCTGACTGGGACAGCACCCCAAAGCAACACCCTAGGTATTACAAACCATTTGTGCATCAGTTAAAGCAAAGTGTTCTGCTTATGTACCGCCACATACCACTTCAAGTAGTCTCTGGGCGGTTTACAATTTTTAATTACAGTGTTGCAGGCTACACATTGCCCCCCCCCAGCAAGCTGAGTACTCATTTTACCGACCTCGGAAGGATGGAAGGCAGAGTGAACCTTGAGCCTGCTACCTGGGATTGAACCCCAGGTCGTGAGCACAGTTTTACCTGCAGTACAGGCATTTAACCACTGCGCCACAGGTTAATGTTTGGAAGGAAGGAACATATCATTCCAACTGTATCAACACAGATCAGACCGTGAGAAATGTCATCCATGGGTAGCCTGCATAATGTAATTAAAAATCTGTAAACCGCCCAGAGACTACTTGAAGTGGTATGGGACGGTATACAAGCAGAACACTTTGCTTTTGCTTTGCTTTGCTATTTGTATATTGTTGTTCGCCAACCACAGTGACCTTTTAGGCCAGTTCGGAGGGATGCAAATTAAATAACTAAATAAACAACAACAACAAAATCCTTCTACAATCTGCAAGCTCTTGCGGTCTTGATTCCCCAAAACTCACAAATTGCTGGATTACTTTTTTTCACAGCCTGTAAAGGCATCGCCAGCTACTGCATTTGTTGTAGAAAAGGGAGTCGCATTCGTCTATGCAAGCAGGAGAGGTGAAAACAGCCTCCAGTTTAAAAAGACAAAAATGCAGCAGCATCTTCAGGGATTACTTCTATAATTTTTTCATGTGAGTTTCGGTGGACAAGTCTAATGGACCTGTCCTGTCGGTAAATGGTCACGTTAAAAAAAAAATTAAAGAAGTCCGTTTTATGGTGCCACTACATTTTTTTTCTTTTAATCTTGCATTTGTATTGACCAGACGGCTGCTTTTTCTTTCACTGGAGGGTGGGGGGCAACGAAATCTTGAACCTCTCCCGTACCGTGAAAACCCCGATCGTTGTTATGTCAGATACAGTTTGACGGCACACGACAACACCACGTTCTTCCAAGACACGGACAATTTATCACAGCCCCAGAGAGCTTTGAGAAGTGGCTGCAATTTCATTTCCTTTTCTTGTATTAAAGATTACTTTTGTTACGCTCTCAAGGAAATTGCAGGCGCCACGAAGGAAACGGAATAAACATGAGTTGCCTCTATGAATAAGTCTTCACTGGATCAGGTCGCACTCCTTCTCCCCCCCTCCTCCGGGAGGCATATTCTTCTAAGGTGTCACGTTCTCCTCTCTGCACTGCTTCTGAATTCAGACTTCTCAGCAGAGAGGACTCTGAAGCTTCTGGTTTCTTTTGATTATTTAAAGATGCCCATTTCCCACAAATTGCCGCCGCAATTTAATGGAAAGCGTTAATGGCGCACTGCGCCTGATGGCGGAGAAGAAGTCATTACATATTCCCATCCTTTAATCTCTTCTATTCAACATGTTAGGAACGAACAAGACAAGAACGGACCGTGTGTTGCCCCTGCCCCTTCCTCCTGCGACTGCAATATTTCATATTTATTTTTTAAAAGTCCCACCCAGCGGCAGTAATAGAACTGTGTTTCAGAAGACACGCCTGGCCAGGTGTCTCAAATGTACGACATCTACTTCATGTTCTACACCAGTGGTTCTCAACCTGTGGGTCCCCAGATGTTCCTGGACTGCAACTCCCAGAAGCCTCCACCACTCACAGTGCTCTATGTAAGGTCAAACCTGTGCTCGCCTCACATTCTGTGGTACCAAAGAGGACATTAATTTATGTTGCAAGAAAGACTTTTGTTGTTGTTGTAGCTTTGACTTTTATATAAACCTGTTCGTTTGCACAATGTAGATGATCTCTCTCCTCTCTTATTCCACACAATTTGTTATTCCGCACAGTGGTACCTTGTAGATAAAGTAATTAATTCATTCCAAATGAAAATTTCCTTTATAAAAATTTCCCATAAGAATGCATTGACAACAGAGTAATGTTGTACTGATTCGCCCCATAGGCGATTCTGTTAAGCAGATTTTTCCCTATCTCTGGAATTTTTTATGTTGTACAGATTTTATGATGTACAAACTGTTTGTTATACTATATTTTGTAAGAGGTATGAAAGAGAAAGAATTAAGCGAGGCCTCAGAATCATTCCCCCAAAAGTCTTATCTGGCCTGTGAGTTTTCCTCGTGCATTCAGTGACAAAGTCATAAGGACTAGAAACCTGCCTGTTAAAAAAAGAGGTTGTCGGAAAAATCCAGACCCAATACCCGAGAGGTTACAAAGCCCTACCAGGTATTGTTGGTTGGGGTCCTCGGAGCAAAGGAGGTGGATGAACCGCCCCACCAGGCCTTGTTCGTCGGCAAAATCCTCAGGATCCGGATCTTCAGCCGGCTGATCGGGCTGGTCCTGGATCAGCGTCGACACGAGGTTCATGATGGCGTCCACCTGGGGGAAAAGCGGGCGAGGCATGAAACAAGGTCAGCTCCAGCGGCCACCGGCTCGGAAGACGAGAGCAACAGCTAATAGGCCGTCTCTCGAAACAGAGGCCTATAGCTGCCTTGGGACCCTCGGGGAGAAAGGCGGCATACAAATATAGTTGTTTTATTATTATTATTAATTATTATTATTATTATTATTATTATTATTATTATTATTACTACTACTACTACTACTACTACTACTACTACTACTACTACTACTACTACTACTACTACTACTACTACTAC
>JAHTLZ010000335.1:2256909-2268539 GCA_023846285.1 Phrynocephalus versicolor
CACACACACACACACACACACACACACACACACACACACACACACACGACAATCCCAGTGGGAGGGAAAGTGTTACCTCCTTGCTAATCCAAAGTCAATGATTTTGATTTGGTTCCCGGTTCGATTCACACAGAGGATATTCTCAGGCTGCAAAAGAAGACAATATTTGAAATCTCATACTGGCAACACTCTCGGCTCCCTGTATGATAGCTCTACATTATAAATAAATAAGTAGTCCCAGAACCCACTTTTAATGCCATTCCTCTTTGTTGTATTGTTATCTTCCTGTTCAGTCAGTTATTATTCAAAGTCAGCCATGGCGGACCCTCTTTTCTAAGCCCATAAGTGCTATTTTGGGCACAGAAGCAATGGCCACCGTTTAAACCACCAGGAATTGAAGAAACGTTTGTCTGAGGCAAGAACAAACCATACAAAGCCTTCCAAATGTGGTTCGAGCCAACTTTCCCTCCTAGGAGTGGGCTCAATTTTGTTTATATCTGAATTTGATTATCTAGGAAGTCAGCCAAAATCATGTCACCTTCAGGTCCAGGTGAAGAATGTATTGTTGATGCAAGTAGTGGATTCCTTCACAGATCTGCTTGGTAAAAAGGATTGCATCCAGTTCAGTAAGGCTGTAGTTTTCATCTATTATCCGGTCAAAGAGTTCACCACCATCAACACTGAAAATAAAATAAAATATACAGGTTTCCTCTTACAAACTCCAGGGTGATTTGAGTACTTGCTTGATCAAATGTTAAGTTTCACCAGATTGCGAGTTCAGCTGGTATGGAAGCTAGGTTTAAATCAGGATGTTGTCAGAATAAAGTTACACAGCCATATCCCTTAAATTACTGACCTTGGAAGGATGGAAGGCTGAGTGAACCTACTGAGGGATTGAACCTCAGACCATGAGCCACAATTATAGCTGCAATACACAAGTTTAACCACTGTACCACATTATAGAAAACTTGATAGATACGTTTTTCTTTTTATACTGGCTTTATATTCAAGGAACTGTTATTTTCTCACACTTCCTTAAGTTTGGTCCAAAATGGTACCAATACTGAGTAATCAATAAATATCCACAATTACACAGTCAATATGCTTCTAGAAAAGGGGACTCAAGCATTCACAGGATCTGAAATTTTAACCGTTTCCAAAACGGGGAATAGGGTCTATGAACCCACCCCCACAGGATGAATGAAGACACTCAAAGATGGATTGAAACTGGTTTTCATCATGCAAAATATCTGCTTAATTTTTTTTTAATTTTCAGATTTCATATCATATAGCAGTGTTTGTTTCAAATTTCAAATCTTCAAGCAAATTTTACATTTCTTTCTTTCTCTTTTGTTTTAAACTATGAATTGAACATTTTTATTAAAGAAGGCTGAACAATTACAGAGTTGGCAGTGGAATGGTACTGTGCCAAAATCCCTGCCCCCACCACATATTAGATCCCAATTTTCATTGTCCTTAGTCACTGCAAAGACGTACTATTCCATGATTAAGGTGAGGTTGTTCTTGGATTCGAAAGCATCATACAACTGGATTAGATTGACATGGTTGAGCTGGTTCATGATGTTAATCTCATTCTTCACTTCCTCCTGAAAGACAAAAAGTATTGTGTTATCCTTAGCAACAGCTGACAAATATTTCATCCCCCCTTTCGTCAATGGTCAAGAAGCAAAGACATTATGAATGAGATTTTGGCCCAAACGGGCCATCTCAGCTTAGTGCAATTGCACATTGACGGACCAACCAACCAACCAACAGCTTTTCCTGTTTGCAAAGTTTACTTACTAGGGAAGAGCACACTTCTGGCCTGGAGGAGACCAATTGTAAAATTAAACCAGCTAACCTGCAAACTACAGGGTGGGAGAAAAGCTCCTACTATGACAAGCACACCCAGTCGGCACTTAAGGAAGCCCCTCTTCCAGCATCTAGGCTTATCTATGATACCTAGCTGGGCCACCAGAAATAAATAAGAAGGACAAAGCCAGGATTTAACACCCAAACTAGATTATATGGGCAATTTTGGGGAAGTGTTGACTTTTCTCCTCTCTCCTCTTTGACCTCTCCCCCCTCCCCTCGCCTAACGGGGACTCTTGCTATGCTTTAAAGCTAGCGTGTCTTTCTATATAAGATGTAAGCAGTCTAATAAAAGTTATCGCTCACCCTTGTTTTTGAAACAAGAAGGGGGTGTCTGCATGGTCGAGGAGACCCAGAAGTACCCCATCCACGCACACACAGGTTATAAACATTAAGGAAGTGTAGACCCCAAAGGAACAGCTGAATAACAGTTAAACTGTAAGGAATTTAAATTTATGAGGGTCCCGCCAGCGTGCCTTTTTGCTGCTTGGGTTGCAAATAAACACCCAGTCTGAGTCAAGAGACGAGAAAAAGGATTTATTGACTGTCCAGCCAGGGAGATCTGACCTCGTGCGGTTCACGGGGTGAGATGTCCCCCTAATCATTGAGAGGCGAAACATTTTATAGGGTTTTTCATTCTTTGTCTTCCAGCCAGGGAGATTACATCATACAAACACCTGCTACATACATCAAATACTAACTGACACTTTTTAGCCATTCATTTCTATTTTTGACATTCGCCCAAAAGATCCAATGTTAGCTTTAAGCGGCTGGTAGCCAAAAATAATTCTCTCCAGCATACAGCTAGGGGAGAAATTTGACACGTCCAGCACACTCCCTGCGTCGCTCTGCTTCGTTCACACCCAAACCTTTACAGAATTCTCCATGCTTCTGGAAGCTTAATGGTTTGGTGAATCCATCAGCTAGGTTTTCTTGGCTTGGACAATACTTCAATTTTATCAAGCCATTCTGTATACTCTGGCATACATTGTGGTAACGGATGTCCAGATGTTTGGTTCTGGATTTAAACTGACCAGATTCTGCCAATTTTAAACACGGCTGATTGTCCTCCCATACCATAATGGGTAGGCAGCAATTTCCATTGATTTCTTGTACCAAACATCTGTAGTACTCTAGTTCCCTACAGAGATCTGATAGAGCACTGTACTCAGATTCTGTGGAGGAAAGTGTAACCAGACTTTGCTTTCGGGATTTCCACCCAACTAGAGACTTTCCAAATTTTATTACCATTCCTGACACTGATTTCCTGTCCTCAGCATTTGCCCAATCGCTGTCTGACCAACACTGTAACTGCGATTCATTTTCTGCTGACAACTTGAGACAGAAATCTTTAGTGTCTTTCAAATATCTTAGCATTCTCTTGATACCATTCCAGGCAATCTTACTGGGATTTGAGGCCTCTCTACTTAGCAAATTTACAGCAAAAGCAATATCTGGTCTGCTCCACTGAGACAGATATAATAAACTACCAATAGCTGACTGAAACAATTCTGGCCTCTCAAATTTCTCTTCATTTCTGGTTTGACTATCCTTTTCAAAATTTGTCTCCATTGGTGTTCTGGCACCATTACAGTCAGACATTCTGAACTTTTGTAACAACTGCTCAATCTTGCCCTTCTGGCAAAGTAAAAAACTGCCATCTTCAGTTTTATCAATCTGAACTCCTAGATACATCTTTACATCACCTAGATTCTTAAGCTGAAACTTCTTTCCAAGCTTTGTTGCAAACTTCTTTACCTGATTCTGTGTTTTACTAACAAACAAAATATCATCAACAAAAATCAGAACTATCTCCTGTTCATCTCCTGAACCTTTCAGATATAGACAACTATCGGCTAGACTCTTGCAAAAACCCATATTTTCCAAAACATCATTTAGACACTTATTCCAGTTTCGAGCTGACTGTCTAAGTCCATAGATCGATTTGTGCAATTTCCACACCTGGTTTGGTTTCTTGCCCTCAAAACCTGGTGGTGGTAACATGTACAAATCTTCTTCAAGCTCTGAATTGAGATAAGCAACATTTATATCAAAATGAGCCACTTGAAAACTTCTCTGTGCTGCGACAGCCAACAACATACGAAGTGTCTCACTCCTAGAAGTTGGTGCATACACTTCAGTATAGTGTAATCCTTTCCTCTGAGTAAATCCTCTAGCGACAAGTCTTGCCTTACACTGTGTTTGACCTGTTGCTGTAGTCTTAATTCTATACACCCAACGACAACTTACTGCCTGTTTGCCTTCTGGTAGTGTTGTTGGTGTAAATACTTTCATAGTCTTCATAGATTCCATTTCTTTCTCCATTGCTGCGTGCCATTTACTAGCTTCCTCATCAGGCAATTGCAAAACCTCCTCATAACTCTCTGGTTCACACTGAGCTAAACCAATCCAAACACTCACAGCTGAGTAGTTAGAAGGTGAAAATCTCTCTGGTGGTTTACCTTTTGTTGTACGAGATGAACGTCTAGGACCAAACTCAGACGCCCCCTCTGACCCAGTTGGACTGCTGGGCACAATTCTGGAATCACTAGCGTCAGAACTACTAGGACTACCTGAACCTTCTGACTTGGCACGCCTTCTCTGTTCCACTGGACTAGACTGTGGTGAAGTTGGCTCAGACTTCACACCTCTTGGAGATACACTTTCTTGTTGATCAGTGTCATCTGGCTCAGGACCTACTCCTACTTCATCTTGTCCTACTACATTGTCAAAATTTTCACTTAGTACCTCAGGATTAGCGTGAACTCTAGTCCACCCTTTCTGCTCACAAAACTCTGCACTTCTACTGATTAATATTTTAGATCCATCAGGATAGGCAAATCTCCAACCTTTTGTTAATGGTTCATATCCACAAAAAATCATTTTTCTGGATCTTGGCCCTCCTTTCCTACGTAACTGCTTTGGAATCAAAACATGGGCCTCAGAACCAAACACTCTGAAATAGCCTATTTTTGGCTTCTTACCATGTAGCAACGTGTAAGGAGCTTGACCTACAACAGAATTGTAAGCTCTATTAAACACATGTGACGCAGTTTGCCATGCCTCAGCCCAGTAGCTTTTTGGCAAACCTGAATCCCTCAACATAGCGTCAACCGCTTCCTGCAGAGTTCGATTTCTCCTTTCAGCAACGCCATTCTCCTCGGGAGAATAAGGATTTGTCAGCCTATGTGCTATGCCCTTGTGTCTTAGAAAATTCTGAAGTGTTGTATTTATAAATTCAGTTCCTCTGTCTGATTGAATTTGGCGAACCTTTGTGGAAAAATCACACTCCACTGCCACAATCCAATCTTTCAGCTTCTGAGCTGCTTCACCCTTGGTTTTCAGAGGAAATACCCAACCATTTCTGGAAAAATCATCAACTATTGAAAGAATAAACTTAGCATTTCCTAGAGAAACAGTTGGCATTGGACCACAAACATCAACATGTACAAGTTGAAAAGGTTCTGTAGATACCCTGGTTGACTTAGGATAACTACATCTCTTGACCTTTGCAGCTTTGCATGGCCTACAATCCAAAAACCTAGAACATGGTTTTACATTGCACCCTTCAGCACATTCAGACATTTTCTTCAAATACTCCCAATTTAAATGACACATTCTACGATGGAGTAAATGGGCACAGCTATCATGTTTGGGAATGTTGGCACACTGTGCCTGCACTGCATTTGCATTGCTGCATCCCTTTGGAACTGCATCTGAGCTCACTGCATACAAACCATCTTTACAGTGCACTTGTATCAGTAACTTTCCATTCCTAGAAACAGAACATATGTTATTTTCAAACAATACAGAAAAACCATCTCTAACTAGAGCTGATACAGACAAAATACCACGTGTCATGCCATTTAGAACAAAAACATCTACAGTAGTGTCCAAACATTTAATATACACTGTTGCAGCAGTATTCAGAGATTCTTTCTGCCCATTAGCCAATGTAATGCTCTTTGGTTGAGAAAGTTTCCTGCAGTTCTCATTCTGGACACCAGGTGGCGCTAGATGATGAGAGGCTCCACTGTCTAAAATGAAAACACAGTTGCTAGAAGATTGGTTCTTGAACATTGCCATAGACACCGACATGTGACCTCTTCCTCTGTAGCTGCGCTTGCCTCTCCCGGCTGCAGCTGACCTCGGCATCCCACGCTGTGGACTGTCTCTTATCTGGTTGCCATGAGAGCTAACCTTGAAGTTGGAAGACTGTGGGCAATTTTTCAAAACATGGCTTGTTGATTGACACCTGTAACATCTCTTTGCAGCTGCATAAACTTTCACCTCCCCCTCTCTTGGGGTTGAGCAGCCTGCACTCCCTTTGCTTTGCCCACCTTCATGAGCTCTTAGCTGTTGTTCATGAACAAGACGTCCCGAAACATAGGACATATTGAAATTGTCCTGAGGTAAAGCCTCCATAGTTAAACACAGTGTGTTATAACTTTTGTCCAAAGAGCTCAGAAGAATACAAACTTGTTGGTCTTCTGTGAAAGCCATATCCAAACAACGTAACTGGTTGAAGATAGACACCATTGCAGCAATGTGTTCTCTTATATCACCTCCTGGTTTTAGCTTCATTTCAAATAGCTGTCTGTACAAATAAACCTTTGCACCTGGGGTTGTTCTACGATGTACCCTCTCAAGTGTGTCCCATATATCTTTAGCATATCTCAGACTTTGCACATGAACTAACTGGTTTGAGTCTACACTCATAATTAACATAGCTTTGGCTTTGGCATTTCTCCTCACTGAGGCTTGGGCTTCAGCTCTCTGTGCAGCTGTGGCACCTTGAGGCAACTGAGCTGGATCAGTAGGTAAATTACTTAAACAGTCCAGCAAATTTCTTGCCTCCAGCCAAGCCTGTACTCTTACACTCCAGTCCAGATAGTTCTCAGAATTGAGACGTTGGAATGGCACATTAAAACTTTCCTGACCTTCTTCCATCTTGGGCTTCTATTCCCCCTTCTGCTATTCACCAATAGCAAAGGGCTCTTTTGGGAATGCTACTCACGGCTCCTTCCAGCAAGATAGCTTTGAAGCTCCAAGTGTTGACTGGACCAGGGCCTTTCCAGTTGAGGGCGACCTCAATTTGCTTTTAGTACCGGCTGTACCACGAAGCAAAGAGATCCCAACCCCTTTTTTTTCTGTCTCCAGACAGAGGCTTGAGCTCAGCAAAAGTTGCTTGCAGTCAGGTTGGCTTCCAGGCTTCCATTCTCTGCCTTAGCTCTCTCTCCTAACTGCACTAAACTCCAGCACTGGCAAATTAGTTTTACAGGCCACAACCTTTGGCCCATAACGTTTGTGTCCATAACCTTTGGTCCCATAACCTTTGGACCCATAACCTTTGTTAGCTTTAAGCGGCTGGTAGCCAAAAATAATTCTCTCCAGCATACAGCTAGGGGAGAAATTTGACACGTCCAGCACACTCCCTGCGTCGCTCTGCTCCGTTCACACCCAACTCCGGACACAGGGAATTAGCAGAGTAACTTTTCTTCTCAGGTTTCAGCGCAGCGGCTGTCTTCTGCCAGTGCTCTCTGAATAAATCACTCTAACAGTCTGAGATAAAAGAAAAACTATCTAGGATTTATTTACAACTTACATATTTACATCTTGGCTACTCTACGGCATGACGGCGTCTTACAGCACACACGCAGCAGCAGCAGACACAGACGCAGACGCCGCAGAGTAAACACAGCTGATTACATTAATTTATAGAACAAACTGAAAAACACCTGGAAGATTCTTCCTCCTCCAACATTCCACTGCGCCTGACAAGAGATTTGGTTTTAACCCTGTAAGCACCAAATACTCCAACATCCAACTGGTATGTTTGATCCATAGCCCTCAAAAAAAGGGAGGGTAGAATCATCCCTTGCAAAGGGAGGGTAGAATCATCCCTTGCGTCCTTGGGCACTTTGACATTTACATACACCAGACACTTTGAGATAAAGACCATCCTGGTACGCCTTGAACATTAATTGCTTGTATGTGATCTTCAAGGCTTGGGAACTTAATTGGATCTTTGAATCCAAAATTGCCTTTGCTGACTTCAGCGAAAGTTCCTTTCTAGCCGGAAAGACTTAACCAAAGATTTCTTCGTAGGAATAATATAAAGAATATACATGTGGGGGGCTTATTAATCACTACTAGGAATAATATACTTATATATGTATATAACTTGTGTGGCTATATTTGCAGGGTATAGCTTATAATGTATTGTTATTGAATACATGAGGTTTGTCAACGTCTGGGGGCTACTAAAACAGCTGTACACGTTTGTTCATACCCTTCACTATCCCCTTGACGTGTTCTGGTAATTTTACGCCAGTAAATTACCCAGAAGTTGGTCCTCCCGGCTCCCGCTATGGACTTGCAGGGGATGAATAAACATATCATAGGTGCATGTACAAAAGTGTGAATATTGCTTGATCTTCCCTTCATACCATTCCCTTAGGGAGAGGTTTTTCATTATGGCTCAGGGAGGGACTCCATTTTCCTGACAAGAGGTTGGGCAGTGCAATCAGAAAAACCGTCCCAGTCCTCCTTTCCCAAAGGGCTTATAGGCACAGTTAAACAAAAAAATGAAGCATCACAAAATGATCTGTTGCGTCTCGAGGTGGGGGACGCATTGAATAGGTGAAGGTCAAAGAAATACCCCTTAATTCACTAGGGCACTTTCTATAGCCAAATGTTAAGTTAACAGATGAAGCTCTGCAATGTCTGGGATTTAAAAAGTCCCTCTGGTCAGACCCATAGACTTGCAATGGAGGGAAGCATTCAACTGACCACAACAATATTGCTTTCTCATTATGGAAGGGCAGTGTGTGGCCGCCACAGCTTCTTAAGTGAGCCTCCTGGGGCAAGTTATGGGGCTTTCAAATTCCCAACCTTCCAGAGGGCTGACACAAGAAAAAAAAATCATGGGTACATTATGACAAAGGCTAGCACTCTCAGGCTTACACGCCATGCCTTGACCTGTGGCAATCTGGCTGAAAAGCCTGGGAGTTCCTGATGCAAATGCAGAAATACATGCACATCATAGTGGGCCTGCAATCTTCCTATGCTCGGCCGAGTAAATTGCTGCCAGCATATTCCGTTGGCTGACACAGTGGCTTTGGACTGACGAAGCAGTTAGCCTTAAAATATGATTGTTCATACTATCATTTTGGAAAAAGAACACATATAAAGATCAATAACATAGTTAGCATATTTCTCAAATGTGTAGTGTGCACAAAACTCAGAGTAAAAGATATAATTCCCCTGTACTTGCCCAAATGAAATGTAGACAGGGCTTGCATTTATCTGTGGCTGACGAAATGGTCTTAGAATGACTAAGCAGTCTGCCCTTATATATGACTGTCCATATCGTTACGCTGTATGAAGCATAAACTCTTATGAACGTATGTGATGCACAATACCCAGATTATATCAGGTTATACAGAGCTACTTATCAGTGTGTGCATTATATCTTAGACAACGGACTGTTACATTGATACTAAATAAAAGGCAAGTACATATAAATCACCTGAGCAATAGTAAGAGTCCCATGATGAAATCAAGAATGAGTTACTGAAAACATGGCAGAGAAAGTAGTTCATCATTGTCAATTATAGTCTCTCAAATTGCATAGAAAGGCAGGTCACAGTGTCTTTTGGACCCATTGCTGGTGGGTAAAACCCTTCTTAATGCTAAAGCATGATTATTACACAAATAATAAAAAGGCACACCCAAAAAGGCACTTCCGCAAACGAAAAATTTTCACAATGACTAACGAGCAGAAATAATATCATAAGTAGTGATTAACAATTAACATTCTGCAGTCTTTAAAGGCTAGCCTACCGTGCACATAAAAGCAGAAAAACAAAAAGACGCTCACTGCTCACTTGTTGGAAATGCTGAGAGGACGAGTGTGTGCATGTGCCACCATCCAAGTCCTTTGCACACAGACAGTACACAGAAGGCAGTGATGATCCCATTAGATGCAAAACTCAGTCTAGTCTCTGTCCGGGGTGTGAAATGTGGGCCAAGAAGTCTATTGGCCACAGTCTGTTGGCCACAGTTCAAAGCAGGCATCAGTGGCTGTGACGCTTCGCGGCTTTAAATCTCCCTCTCCCCCCCCACAAACAGAGAAAAGAATAAAAGAATAAAGGAAAAAGGCGGAGAGACAGGAGGACAACCTGTCCATCCGGGGGGGGGGGCATGAGGGCAAGGCAGCAGACGGTAGTTGGGGTTCTTCAAAGCGCGCAAAGCAAAAGGCGCCCCCCAAGAACAGGCATGAGGACCGCAGGTCAGGCGCACTTCATCGACCTTCGTCCAGGGAGATGCAAGGCGACGTCGGTCTGGGCTCCTTCCTGCCAGCCACTCCGCGTCCGGAAATACCGAAGAAGACCCAGGATCTGCCTCCTGCGCTCAGGACCCGGTCCAGCTCCTCCTCTCTGGGTAGTTGGCTCAGGTCCATGTAGGTAGAAGAGGGTGTCATCACAGGTAGAAGGGGGTCCACACCGAAAGGACGTGCAGAGCGAAATCATCGTGGCGATGTCATCAAGGGGGGTGGGATGGATGGCCTCATGGACTACAGGAAAGGTCCCACGGACAGCATTCACGAGAGACGCGGCCGGTCGTCCAAACCAAATGACGCCAGGATCCAGAAATAAGGAATGGCAGGGCAGCTTTCCTAGTGTGAAAAGTTCTGCATCCCAAGCATATCTGGAGAAAAATAAAGCACACACACACGAACGAAACAAACAGACACAGAACACAAACACACACGAAATGCCTCTGCAGCTGTCTTCGTGCTGCAAGGGAGTGTGGCACAGTCTATCTGATGGTCTTAAAAAAAAAAGGAAGGAAAAAATATCACAAAAGGTAGAAGAAGGCTTCCATCGTTGTAAAACCAGTCTGTGAATGGGGGAAGCCAAAGTTTATGGTGAGGACACATCTATAGTTAGCAGTCCAGGATGAGTGCTTGCAAGACGATCTCGCAGGATCTCACAAGCGAGGGGCTCAGGCGTTTCCAAACAGGCACCTGAGATGGATCTCATCCCCAAAGTCAAGTAACTCCTCTACATGGGGATAAGCAAAAATATAGCAGGCAAAAAAAAATGTCCCAGGGTCGCAAAGTGAGCTCTGAACATGAAACAAAATGCGTCAGGGGGAGATGGGCTAGGAATGTGGCGAGGTATAGTCTCGGAAAAAGTACGGCTGACACAGGATTGGGGAAAAACTAGGAGTCGGCGCCACATTCAGAGTACCACCAAGTCTCCCAGGGCGTGGCGAAGTCCCATCTGGAAATCGTGCAGGAAAATATGGAGTCCGGCATCGGTAAGATGGACCCCGTAATCAGGGTCTCTCTGCAAGGCTGCAAAGGCGCCGATTTGTCCTAGTGTGGGGCTGGTGTGTGTGCGTGTGGGCCAAGACAAGCTCTTCTGGTTCATCACTCGAGAAAAATATATACAAACACCCATAAGTAAATTTCAGGTGCTTGCAAAAAAAAAAAACCTCCGTTCTCCCCCACAGAACAACAGAGAGAATAAGAGAAAAAGAAAAGACAGAAAGCCCTCTTCCAGTGCCTCCCTGCAAGGCTGGTGCTGAACCACACGGGGTGAGAGGAAAGGAGGAAAAAGGCTGATAGTGGTTTAATAGCAATCAGGTAATTAATAACTGATTTCCAGCAGATGCCTAACTTGGAAGGGAAAGGGTTAAAAGAAAAAGAGGAAAAAAAAAAAAAAAGCTCAGAGAACGTCTGTTAGAGA
>JAHTLZ010000337.1:1143-16823 GCA_023846285.1 Phrynocephalus versicolor
CGCCGCACCAGGAAATCCGGCCCCTCCCCCTCCCCCCGCCCCCCCCCCCCCCCCAACCAGCCCGCCAGCCAGCCAACGCCCCCCCCGCCCCCCCGCCCTCCCGGCCGCCCCCCCTCCCTCCCCCTCCCCGCCCTGAGTGGGCGCCGCCCCCGCCGCCCCCGAGACGGGGCAGGGAAGGGTCTGCTGGGTGGGTGAGTGGGGGAGCCCCGGTAGAGGGGCGGCGAGGAAGCGGGGGACGCCTGGACCCAGCAAGGGGCACCCACCCGCCCCCCCACCGGACACCCCCCCCCCCCCCCCCGGGGGGGGGTGGGGGGGTCCAGGCCAAACTGGACGAGGGAAGGGGCAGAAGAAAAGAGAGGCCCCACCCGCTGGCAACGAGGGTGAGGGGGGGTCTCAACCCCCGGTTCTTGGGCCCCCGGGGGGGGGGCGGGGCGGCCGGCCCCCCCCCCCCACTCCATTGCTCCAGTTTTGGATATTAGGCCCTGTGCTCCCCCCCCTTTCCCTACCAGGGCCAAACCCCACCCAGCCCCTGGCCTGGTGCCTTGGGCAGCCAAATGTCTTGGGCAGTCTCTGCCTCCCTTTGGACCGTGTGACCACCCCCAACCCTTTGGAGCAGGAGGCCCTGGGGAGTAAAAGAAGGGGGGCTTTCTCTGCCCCAGGAGCATGGCAGAGGCAGCTGGTGCAGGGAAGCCACTCTGCCCATGCCCAGGGGCAAACCTCACGGGGGACCAACAACACCGGAGCCCTTTCGTGGCCTCCCTTCCTGGCTGGCTCGCTCTCCTCGGTTGGCCAAGACCCATCTCGTGGCTGCCCGTGATTGACCACCTTGGAGCAGCTCCAGGGGTAGGTGGGTGGGTGGGTGGATGTGTGTGTGTGTGTAGGGTGGGGGCTACTTCTTTGAGTGCCCCCCACCCCCCACCCCTGGGCTTCCTCTTGTGTGTGTGTGTGGGGGTAACCTGAGCCAAGGGCCAGAGAAAAGGGGCTCAGGCCTAGTGGTTGTTCCTCTGCCCTGGCCCAGGCCGGGCAGTGGCTCATGGGCTTTGCAGTTGCATCCCCAGGAAGTGCCTTGTCTGTAAAAAGGGTGGGTTGGAGGGAGGGAGGTGTCTTTCGGAGAGCCAGGGGCACCCGGGGATTTTCCACCCCTTTAAATAGTGTTTCTTATTAGCTGTGAAGCTGAGGCCTCATTTTCCAGAGCACAAACTGCCCTTGTTTTGCACGTGAGCGGTGGTGCCGTCACAGCTTGTCAAAGTTCTTCCCCACGTTTTTTTTTAAACCACAGCTCCTCCGCCACCAGCCCAAGCTGGCTGAATCATGTGGGCCTTCTGAGTTTGGGTCTTCCTATCCACCTCCCCCAAAGTTTGTGGCCAGCAAAACATGGCCAGGGAGGAGACCCTAGGCCTCCCTTGGAAGGGAAGACCTCACCTGCCCCTGGTCCCCCCCTCCCTCCCTTCCCACCTCCAGTCGGGCTGCTCTCCTTCACTAGAAGAAGGGTGAGGAGAAGGACATCCAGGCTGGAAGGAGGTCTCAGCATGCACCTCGATCAACGAATGGAGTTCCATCAGCAAACTCTTCCTCCTCCTCCTCCTCCTCCTTTTTGGAGTCCTGAAAAGGCCCTGTTTCTGGGCAGCCCACATCTGGCCACCAGGGCAAGGCGGAGCAGGAGGAGAACATGACCTTCCCATCCACTCCAAGTGCTGCCACTGTGGACCCCCCACGGAGCCCCCGCCCCAGGAGATGATCCAAGCCACCCAGATCAGGGGATCAGGGCCCACTCAGCCCTTCAGGAAGGCAAAAGGAGGGGCCCCTCCCTGGCCCCCCAGGAATGCCCAGCCAGAATTCCAGCCATGGAAGCTGCTGGAAGGCTAATCTGCATCACCCCACACCCCTGAAAATAACACGATTAACGGCTCAGGGGAGAACGGGAACAGGGGATTACCGTCTCCCTGGGAACGGCTGCCAGGTGGGCACCTGATGTGGGTGACGGGGGAAGGAGGGAGGGCAGGACCACTCTCCCAGCTGGGCAGGGCATGTCGAGGGGGGGGGCTGTCCAGAGAGGAGCGTTTTCCCGGCCAAGGGGACAGGCTTGGCAACATTTTGGGCCCTGCCCTGACCCAGAGGGGGGGACCCTAAACCCAGTGCCCACCGCCACCCAGAGGAGAGCCATTGGACCTGCCCGGGGATAGCAGGCAGATCCTTCTGTCAGTCCCAATGATGGCTCCCCTTGGAGGGTGTTAGGATTTAGGCTGTAAGAGGCTCACGGGTGGGACTGGCTGTGGAGGGGGTGGGTGGGAGAAGCTCTCTCCCCCTCCAAAAAAAAATCCCTCCTTCATTCCAGGAGAAAATCAGGGAGTAAATAAACCCCGAAGCCTCTGAGGCCTGGGGCTGGCCCTCCCACCCTCTCTGCTGCAGGAAAGGGTTATTAGGGTTAGGGGACATGTGGGTTGAAAGGCCACACACCGGCCTGCTGAGAGAAAGCCATTCGCCTTGAGGTCACTACCGGAGGTTCCCTCAGGAAGGCCCGTCCGCCCATCCACAGGGACTCATGCAGGTGGGCTGCGCCAGCCCTCTCTGGCCCCCTGGAGGGGTGTTTGGGGCAGCGGTGGAGCAGGCCCCTTCCGTGGGTCCAGATGTGGAGCAAGTGGGACGCTGCTGCCCCCTGGTGGGAAGAGAGGGGAGCCACGCAGTCCCTCTTGCTTGGCCTACCACTGGGATGCCCTTGGCGGCTGTTGATCCCCTGGGAGACCCACAAGTGGAAGCTTCATGCCAGCTTCCCCACCACCTACCCACCTACATCCTGCATGTCCTTTTGGGTGATCTCGGCCAGGCCAGTAACCTCTGGGAGGTCCATCCCAGAGCTACGGAGGGTGTGACCAGAGTCGTCCCCAACCAACCTCCAACACCCACCCCCCACGGAAGCGGGAGACAGGGACATCATGGCCTCTGGGGAGTGTGGCCTTCCGAACTGCTTCTGCAGTGAATGCAAGACAGGCGGGTCTGCCAGGCTCCTCAAGGCCCAGGTACACGGACTGTCCTCAGGGAAGGGAGGGCATCAGGGCATGTCTTTCTCTCAGTCCCGCCACCCTCCCAGGCTGCATCTGGTGGAGGAGAAAGATGGGGGGGGGAGGGCCTCCTCTGTGACGGCTCCCGGACTCTGGAACTCCCTCCCACTGGAGACCCGCCTGGCCCTGTCTTTCCTCTCCTTCCACAGGCAGCCCAAGACCTTTCTCTTTGGGCAGGCTTTCCCTTCCATGGCTGATGGTCAAGGAAGCAATAAGTAGGATGGTCTGTATTTTGTTCTTGGTTCTATATATCTGCTTTCACCTAACATTTTTAACACTGTGCTATTGATTCTTCTTTAATGTTTGAGCAATTTGTGTTTTTAGCTTTCAATGTTATGTTTCCAGTTGAGTACAGTAAACTCCATTGCATCCTTTTGTCTTTAACTAGAAAGGCAAGGTAAAAATATGTTAACTTAAATAAATGTTTATTTGTCTATTGCCTTTCTATCTTGCCTCCTCTCTAGTGGGCTGTAATTGGAATACAGTACATGGTCTTTCCATCTCTATGTTTTCACAACCAGCAAAGGAGGTGGGGAGGCAGCGGGGTCTACTGGACGGAGCATTGGGCCGGGGGGGGGGGGGAGCATGCCTGGAGCACTTGATGATGTCCAGTGGGGGGGGCATTCTGACCTGTTAAACAGATGGGCCCCAAGAAAAGGAGCGAAGGGATGGGCTTCCTTGGGCTGCCCAGCTAGGAGTGGGAGGCTTCTGGGGGAACTGACCCCCCCTCAATACAAAGTGGCCCCAGAAGAGTGACCACTGCTTGGAGATTTGGGTGGCCCAGAAGATATTCTCCCCTTTGGAAATTCAAGTGGCAACCTCGAGGCATGGATTTTTGGCACCAAGCAAATTCAGGTGAGGCTTTTTCACTTGCAGGCACCCTCTTTGCCCATCCCGCTAAATCCTCGAGCCCCCCCCCTGCCCCTCTTCTAAATCTCCGTTGAGGGCTCATTTCTGCCCGCCAGGTCAGAGGTAATCTCTCTGGCAGCTGCTGGTTCGCAAGACCAGATGGGGAGATGGCCAGAGTGGGAAGGAAAGTTGGCCGTGCGTGGCCTTCTTGCAACCTCGGTGGGCATGTGTGCAGACCCACAAGATCAACGCACCCACCAAGGCCTCCCTCTGCCCCAGAAGAAGAACATGAGGAAGGGGGGAGGATCCAACTTTATTGGCATGGAAATAACCTGATCTCCAAGGGAGCAAGGAGGGGAGCAAGGAACGGCCAGCGGCATGGGGAGGGGCCCGAGGGCCAAAGGGTCATGGCCAGAAAGGGGGCCAGGGAGGCCAACTGTAAACCGAGATGCCGGTCTGGGATCCAGGCATCTGGTCCAAGGACACAGATCTGCACACCAATGGGGACTGCAACCTGTGCAGGAAAGGCAGCTCCCTCCAAATGTGGGGTGGTGGTGGTGGTGGTGGTACCCGCCCATCCTGGTCCCACAACCATCTCCACTGCACCTGTCTTGGGTATCCCCTGCTATCCTCCCCGCCGGATGCCCACACCTTGGGGGATGGAGAGGGGGCAGATGCAGGGCTGTCCTTGGATCCCAAGGCCCAGGCCTGGCGTCCGCCACCCTGGTCAGCAGAAGGGGGATGATGGGAACTGGAATCCATCACCCCGGCGGTCCAGATCTCTCCTCCCAGTCCGCCTCTCTGCCCCGCGCCTGCCTGCCTGCCTGCCTTGGGGAGCGGCTGGCCGGGGCCAAGCGGGCGGGCTGCGCGGGGCCGCCGGCGCCTGACCTCCAGACCTCCTTGCGCGCTCGGTGGGGCCCCCGCGCTTCGCCTGCCCGCCTCCTCCGCCCGCGGCGGGTCCTCCTGGACCTGGGCGGAGGGAGGGGGCGAGAGGGGCGGCGGCGCTGTCCCTGCGCCCTCCCCGCCGTCCCCGCCGCGACGCTGCGTCAGCCGGAGGGAGCCCGCCATGGGGAGCCGCGGCGGCGGCGGCGGTCGGAGGAAGAGGAGGAGGAGGAGGCGGCGGACGCGGCGGCGCAACCATCCCCGGCAGCATCTGCAGCAGCAGCAGCAGCAGCACCACCAGCCGCAGCAGCAGCAGCATCCCCATCCCCAGCGACCGCCGCCGCCGCCGCCCTGAAGCAAGCCAGGTGAGCCAGCGAGCCAGCGGCCGGCCCGGGGGAGGCGGCTGGTCCTCCACGGCGGCCCCGCCCGGCAACGTCGCCGCGGCAACGGGAGGAGGAGGAGGAGGAGGAGGCGAGCGGGAGGCGGAGGCAGCCACGGGCGGGCGGGCGCCGCCGCCGGGGATGGAGAGGCAGCAGCGGCGGCGGCAGCAGCGGCGCAGGTGCCCGGCTGGGAAGAAGAGAAGGAGGAGGCCTGCTAACACTGCCGCCGCCGCCGCCGCCCAGGTGCCAGGCCGGGCCGGGCAGGGGAGGCCGAGGGCCCGGCGGGGGCCTTCCGCTCCTCCTGGGCGCCGCCCGAGACCCCCCAGCCCCGCCGGAGCAGCGGCAGCGGCAGCAGCAGGAGGAGGAAGGCAGGCAGCAGCCGGCCCGCCACCCAGGAGCCTACCCGCGGGCACAGAGGCAGCCGTGATCGCTGCCGCCGCCGCCGCCGCCGCCGCCGCCGCCTCCCCCCCAGCCGGGGCGATGATGGCCCAGGAGGGCGTCCGCCAGCCCCCACGATAGGTCCCCTGCTGCCGCCGAAGGCAGGTAGGCGGGGTGGGGAGAGAGATGCGGCGGAGACAGAGAGAAGGGGCTGCAGGGCGGGCCGGCTGGGTGCGGGGGGGGCGAGGGAGAGGGGGGCCCGCCGGGACCCCTGGGCGGGGGGGGGGTGTTCGAGAGTCGGAGCTCCACACCTCCCCCTCCCGTCGAGAACGTCCGGCCAACCGGGCCTCCCTCCCTCCCTCTGCTCTGCCACCCCCGGGACAAAGGGGGGGGGTCCGTCTACCCCCTCCCTCCCCAATTGCCCCACTGGCACCCCGGCCAGAGGCACAGTTCAGACCGAGGGCCCTGGGAGCCCCGTGGTGGCCAACACCCCTCCTCTGCCCCCGGGAGCCCAGGAGCAGCTCCTGGGGGGGGGCTCACTCCGGCCTGGACCCACCCCAAATTCCAGAGCCAAGCCAGACAACCACCGCCATCATCCCCTGCCCAGCCAGGTAGGGCTTGGTCACTTTTCTCCGGATGTGAGAAGCCACTGCAATCCACGAGGCCTGGCCGGCCGGTGAGAGATGGGGCCCTCCGCATGGGCACAGCGGCACCGCCATCCTAAGGGCGAGGCCAGACTTGCCACCCTCCCTCAGGGCGTTCTGCCATGGGGTTGCCTGGATCTCCCCCCTGGCCAGCAAATCTGACCCTGTCATTGGCCAAAGTGTGCCTAACCCTGGGCCTCCACACACTCCAGACCCCTTGGGTTGCATGCGTTTGTGTGCACACAGACACCATCTGCCCTGTGCACATAACATCCTCTCTCTCTCTCCCCCCCCCCCCGCTTTCTGCAGCGCTGCCCCTGGGCACCCCTTTCCTGTTGTGTTGCAAGCCCTCTAGAAGATGAATGCTACCCCCCACGAAGCTTTGATCTCCGTGTTTCTGCAGTTCATTGAGGATCGGGGCTGCTGGACCTACAAGGTCCTGAGCCAGACCTGCCACCCCCGAGAGCTTTTGCTCAACGAAATGAACCTTCTGTACCGCAAGAGCAAGGTGGAGTGGAAACAGAGCAAAGAGGAGGAGCCCAAGAAGGGGTAAGTGGAGGGAGGGGCCTCCCCACCCACCCCCCACACCTTCTCTTCGCTTGGGTCCCAGAGGTGAATCAGAGGGTGATGGTGGTGGTGGTGGGAGGCTGGCTTCAGGAAGGTCCCTGTCCTCCGGTTGAATGTCTCCCAGAGGCACACACTCGTGTTTCTGACTCCATCCGGTTCTCATGGAAAAGAATTGCCGTTGGTGGCTTGCGTTGTGCATTCTGGGTTTTGTGGTGGGTTTGCAGTTGATCTCCTGCTGGGAAAGAATGCTTTCAGGATGGGGTTTCTGCAGGCTGAGCAGGGAGGCTGTATCCAGGTTCCCCTCCTTGGCTCTTGAGAGTTTCCAGAGGCTAAGCCCGGTTCTGGCAGGGCGAAAGGTTGCCCTGGCTGCCTGTGCGGGTCCTTGAATGGGTCCCAGTGTGTGCGTGTTTCTGCTACGTTTTGTGGCGTCTGGACTGGGCTGTGGCTGTGCACCTTTTTGTGGCCTTCCAACTGTTCTCTGGGCTTTGAAAATGTGCCACTCCCCACCGTCTGGCGTGGTGGGCTTGGGCTGATGGGATGGGAGCGACGGCCCAGCATCCTCTGGGGAGGGTTGCGTGTGCAGCTGTTTGCCTCTGCAAGAGATGGAGACTGTAGCAGATTGGGCCCAGGAGACCCCAGACTCTCCCATGCCTGGAAGGCACAGAGGGAAATATGGCCGTGGGCTTTGAACTTGTTTCATGCACGAGGAATGCCCCTGTGGGCCTTTTTCGGCTGTTCCCTGTGCAACTGCCTGTCTCTCAAGCACACATGCATGCACACACACACATACATACACCTGACTTTTCACAAGAGCTCAGTTGGGCTTTGGGAGTTGTTGTTTTTAAAGGTGCCTCCCAGGCTTACGGGCTGGTGGCACGTGGTGGCTGGAAAACCAGCCTTAGTGGAGATTGCTGGATAAGTGGGGGGGGCGTTCAACTCCCCCCCCCCACCTCATAGCCTGCCCTTGAATTTCCTCCTCGGTGCCTGTGGAACTCTGTGCAGGCCTGTGTTTCCCGGGTGTGTCACCTTTGCCCCCCACCAGCTGCCACCAGAGGAGGCCCTCGGGGCCAAAAGGTCTCCTGCCTTTCTCTGCCTGTGTGTTAAGCTTAAAATGGTCACATTTGAACAGCAGAGCTGCAAGTCGGGCGCTCGTCTTCCTTGCGAGTCTTGCGTCTGTTTTGATGGGTTGTTGTTGTTGTTGTTGTTGTTTAATGTCGACCTGGTTTCCTTATAGATGTTTTATGAGGAAATAATTGTTATGGGTTCCTTGCACAAAAATGTAGTTTTGTAAAGAACTCACTGCTGAACTGGTGCAAAGCTGAGATTTAAATTGGCTCTGGCGTGGTGGTGGAAAGCATTTGGTACTTTACATCCAGAGGACCTCCAACCATCACTGCCAACATTTCTCACTATGGGCTGTGCTGGCCCAGTCTCACAAAATCCAGAGGACCACGCATTGTCCATGCATGGGCTGAGAGCTCAGATCTGGAAAGCCTAATTCCACACCCCAGCGCTGTTCCATGGAGTGGTGCTTCTTTGTGGGCAAACACGGCTGAGGCAGGAGAGCTGCCTTCCTTAACCTGCCGCTCTCCAGAGAGCTAGGACTACAACTTACAGCATCTCTGGCCGCTGGCTCCAAATACCTCCCCTGACGCCGCCACCACCACCACCACTGCAGCCCGTGGCTCTCGTGTTGCAGACGTTTGTGGTTGGTGGAGAATGCCCATAGATGGCCTGGGTCCCAAGCCCTGAAGCCTTGGTCCTGTTTCTGATACGCTCAGCCCTTGTCCTGGCCTGCTGGGGGTGGAGGCTGTGGAGGGGGGAAGGGAAAGGGGGGGCTCCTTGGGTTGGGCTGAAGTTCGGGTGCTGGGGAAGGCCGGGGAGGGGGGAGTTTGATTCCCAGCACTTGCGATGGAAAGGAGGACTGTCCCTGAGAACGCAGGTCCGTGTGGCTTGAGTCTTTGGGCCAGCTGGGCAGGCCAGGCACAGAGCTTGAGGGGAGTGGATGGCTTATTTCTTTATTTATGGTTTGACAACTCCTTGAGCAGCCATGCCGGCAGAGGGATTCCAGATTTTGTTGCTCAGGGGTGGGGGAGCGTTCCCAAGTGCCACCCACTCTCTTCTCGACTCGTCTCTTTCTGTGTTGAGCCAACGGCCACCTTTCTCAGGGAGGTGGCCCACCTGGGGCAGATTCTCTTGGGCCAAACCGCCTCACCAGGCCGGCGCTCCTTCCACTCCTGGCCTCAGCTCAGAAAAGGAGATTGGGTTCCACCCAGAGAGGAGAGGAAGGCGGAGGCTCCCAGCGAAGAGATGAGCTTGCCTGCTCTGTCAGAAGTAGGAGAGCTTCTCCACCAGTTGGCCAGAGAACATCGTTTAGGGGTGGGATTAGTTTTTCTTGCTTGCCTAGCCTTGGTCTTTAACAGGACCTCCTGGGTCTAAACGCTGGCCAGACAGACCCGAAGCCTGGGACCGTACGGCTCAAGAGGAAGGTCTCCACAAATTTTGGCTCCAGAGTTGTGACTCACGCAAGCAGCTTGCTGCCTTATCAGGCCGTTCCCCCCTCCCCCTGCCGCACCCCTCCTTTTGAGGAGAGCCATCCTGCCTGCCACCCTTTCGGTCTGAAGGAGCCGGCTCAGTGCGTTGGGGCACCTGGCTGCAAAGCCAGTCCTCGGGAGCTGAACCCCTTTGCTGCGTCTCCCAGGAGAAGAGCCAGCCTGGGTGGCCTTGGGCAAGCTGCACGGTGGCCCCATGGCAACCCCAGGAGGAGGAGGAGGAGGAGGAGGTGCAAATGGCTATAATTCCAGAACCAAAGCAAGAGTGTCCTGGGAACAACTCCGCAGCGACAACTGTTCTTGCAGGGGGGACACCATGGCGAGGCCCCTCTCTTGCCTTTGACATGCATCCGAAGTGGAACCTCAGCAGGGCAGAGGGCAATGTTCAGGTCGGGAGTTTATTCCACCCAACTCTCTTGACATCTGGGTTAAGCGCTCTCGGCCAAGATGAGGGCTTTGGCCCATGGTTTTCTTTTGCCCGACCTATTTATTTATTTATTTATTTATTTATTTATTTATTTATTTATTTATTTATTAAGCTTATATACCGTACGTCTTCCCGGAGGAACTCCGGGCGGTTCACAGCATAGAAGATACTAATAACGACTTTTACATAGGCAATTAAGCAGTTTAAAAACAGTTAAACACAAGTAGCCAAACTAAGCAGTAAAGTGTGGCTTTGCAGATGGCGGGGAGCGGGGGGGGGGAAACACCTTCAGTCACCAAATGCTTCCCGGAAGAGAAGGGTTTTTAGTGCCTTCCGGAAGGCTGGCAGGGACTCTGCTAGGCGCACTTCTGCTGGGAGGTGGTTCCACATAGTGGGGACAGCCACAGAGAAGGCCCAGTTATGGGTGGATGTTCTCCGAGCCTCCCTGGGCGTGGCTACACGCAGCATGTGCGCCCGCAACAACCTAGTCGGACGGGCCGAAGTTGACCGCTGGGAGATCCGCTCTGTCAGGTAGTCAGGTCCTAGGCCATGGAGGGTTTTGTAAACCCAAACCAGGACCTTGAATCTGATTTGGGCCGCAATGGGCAACCAGTGCAGGCGGGCCAGAACTCGAACCGACACGCACCCGCCACCAGTCTGGCCACCGCATTCTGGACCCGCTGCAGTCGCCGAAGGAGAGTCAAGGGCGACCCCATGCAGAGCGCGTTACAATAGTCCAGTCTCACCAGCGCTTGCACCACCTATGCAGGTGGGCGTCGGAGTTCTCCCCCCAAAATCCAGCAACCTTTATCGGATCAGCAATGGAGAATCCAGGCAGGAGGCCACTTTCTTCAGTCGCAGGTCTCAGGTGGCCAAGTGGGCAGATCTGCCCAGCCCTGTCCCTGCCATCCACACCCCCACCCCAAACCCAAGAAGACCTTGCAGGGAATGCCGCAGGTTCTAAGATAGCACCTGAATTTGGGAACTTGATTTTTCTGGCATGGTGGCTCAGCAGACAAGGTTCTGAAAACTGTTGGCTGCAAAGTGGGCAGCTTGGCGGTTTGAATCCCGGGTGCTGCCACGCAGCAGATGAGCTCCCGCTGTTCACCCCAGCTCCTGCCAACCTAGCAGTTCGAAAGCATGTGAATGCAAGTAGATAATTAGGTGCCACCGTAAAAAGAGCGAAGATAAAACAGTGTTTCCTTGCAACCATGCCGGTCACATGGCCACGGACTTGCACAACGCTGGCTCTTCGGCTTGAATACGGAGATGAGCACTGCCCCTAGAGTCAGAGATGAATAGCATGCATGTGCAGGGGGACCTTTACCTTTACCTTTTTACCTTGGCTCCCCTACTCTTCCTCCCCCCCCCCCACTTAGCTGGGGGTTCCAGAGGACGCCAGGCAAAAAGGCCAATGTGTGGGCATTCGGGAGCTTCTGTAGGGCGCCTGCCTTTCCCTCCACTGGCCCGTGTGTCCTGCCCGCACAGACCCCAGGGAAGAAAGGGCTTCACTCAGGCCAGCAGGAGGCCGTGCCACCCTTCGGGCCCTGTCCAGGTTCAGAGGCCCCACAGGGTCGTGCCTTCTCAGCCCAGAGTGGGGCTCCTGCTCCTCCGGCGAGGGGGGTGGGTGGGGCTGAGCCAACCTGCCTCCAGCTGGGGACAGGTGCTGCCTGCCTCCCGTCACTCTGGGCACCACCTTGCAGGGGGTGCATCCCCAAATAATGACCGGGGTGTCTTTGGGACTTTGCCTCGCCTGACCAGAGGGACCCAGAGCAGCCTCAATGCTGGTTGTTTTTTTTCTCTCTCTCTCTTGTTTCACACACATTCACCGTCTCAAACTGTCTTGGGGTTTCCCATGTCCCCCCCCCAAAGGACAGTCTCTGTGCCCTCTTGCACTGGGGGGGTGCTTCAACCTGAGGACCCCTTTCCTCCCCTCCCCCCCCCGCTCTTCCTCCTGGGCATGCTTTATGGTGCCAAGACACACACACCCCGCCGTGCCCCACCCACGCCCACCCTGCTCGCTCGGCTGCCGCTTCAGCTGCCTTCGACTCCACTTGGCTTACGTTTGCCCTTGTCAGACTCCATCTCGTGCTGCCAAGCTCTTCTTCCCTGCGTGGCTTTCTGTGTGTGTGCAGCCCAGCCCTTGCATCAGTCGGGTGTGTGTGTGTGTGTTTGTTTGTGTGTTGGAAAGGGAAGGCTGAGGCCTTTTTCCACCTCCCTGCCCCTCCTTTGCAGGAAGCGAAGGGTTAAGGCCCCAGTGGGCTGATGTTGCGGGGCTCCTGCAGGTCACCCAGATGCAGTTTCCATGGAAACTGTTGGGCCACCTGCCAGCATCCTGCTGTAGCCCTCCTGATTTTTGGTGCCCAGGACCCTTCCTTCAGGGAATAAGGGCCAGGTGGAGACTGAAAGGGGGGGGGGGGGTCGGGGTGAGCGAGGGGGGGTGTTCTCTGAACCAGGGTGCAAAAGAAGGGGGGTTGAGGTGCCGCCCAGAAATGGAGGGAGAAGGCAGGCAGGTTGAGTGTGAAGGAGCTGAACAGGAAGGTGCCAAAGGCAGTTTGGGGGGGGGGAGGTGTGATTGTGTGTGTGTGGGGGGAGGGTGAGTTGCATTGCATGGGAGAGGGGTGTGAAACGGGAGGTCCCTGCAGTCTGGATGGTGCCAGGAGTGTGGTTGGCAAAAGGTCCCAGGTGCTGCTGCCCCCCCCCTGCACTGGCAGCAGCTCCAGGGAGGGCTGTGCAAGTCTCTCCCCCCCCCACCAGCCATGGCAGCCACCCGGGGCTGATCTGGCTGAAGCAGCCAAGGCAGCTTCTTGGGTCGTAGGTTCCAAAGCTAGATTTGGCAGGAGCCCCAAGCAAGGGAACGCGCCCACCCCCGTGGGGCCGTGGGGCCTGTGGGTTTCTTGCCCAACCCCAAGGGGTGCCTCCTCTCTGGGAGGAGTGGGGTGGGGTGGGGTTCTCCTTGCTGGGCCCAGCGGCTCCTGCTGTACCTCTGAAGGAAGGACAGAAGGAAAGAAGGAAGGAAGGGCAGCGAAGGATGGGTGCCCAGTGGGAAAGCAGGCATGAGGCAGCGGCCGGTATGGGGTGAACAGGTGGGCTTCTTGGGATGCATGCGGGCAGAGGGCATCGCTGGGGCATCTCTCTCTCTCTCCCTCTCTGACAGTCTTGCCAGGCGCTGGCTGGCTGGCAGGGGAGGCTCGTGCGGCCCCTTCTGTGTCTCGTCCAGCTCTGGCGTGATGGCTCCTGCAGGCAGGATCTGGTGCTGCCAGGCAGGCTGGGCCGCAGCCAAGGGCGGCCGCCTCTCCCTCTCAGGGAGTGCTCAGGACGGAGTGTGGCAGCCGAGGAGGGTTTGTTTACTCATCAGAGCCTAAGAAGAGCCATCATGCTGGCTCAGGCCAAGAAAGGCCCATCTAGTCCAGCTTCCTGGATCTCACAGTGGCCCCACCAGATGCACCTCCTGGGAGCACACGAGACTAGAGATCTGTCTCCTGAGACCCCTCCCCTGCATCTGGTCCTACTCCCCCCCACCCCCGAGCAACATGGAGCCTCTGCAGGCAAGGACAAGGCTCCTGGCTGAGAGCGATGGGTGTGTACCTGTGTGAGGCTCCCAGTGGAGATTGCGAGGAGGGGCCTGGGGGGGGGGCATGTCAGGAGGAGGGAAGGGAGGGAATGTTCCATTGGCACCGGATGGTGGGGTGGCGGGGAGCTTGCCCGTCTGGCACCCATCGCTCTGCTGCTACCTCTTCCTCCTCCTTCTGCTGCTGCTGCTGCTGGCAAGCCCCACTTCTCTCAGGAGGGGAGATCAGTTGGAAATTCCAGGTGTTGGGGTGGGGGGGGTGAGCTGGCACCTGGGACCTTCCTTGTGGAGCAGAGAGAAATGGAGAGCCCTTCTCTCTGACCTTGGGGTCTTGCTTGGCCCGACCGGTCAGCCCATGGAGACCCTCCTGCTCTCTCTGTCTCTCCTGCCCCTTCCTGTGCTAGCCCCCCCCCCGCCCCATCACACGTCGCAGCCACGGCGGGTGGTGGCCCAGCCCAAAGGGGCGCCCTTGCTTTGGGCATCCTTGGCAAGATAAGTTCCAGGGGGAAGGCCTGGGGGTCGCTGAGGCAAAACCAGGGGGGCCACGCCTCACCCGTCCGACATAACTCTTGTTGGACAGCAGCCTCCTGAAGCACGCCAGGAACGGGTGGGCTCCTGGCAAGAAACGCTCAGGCCAAATGAAACTAAGGTGCCGTCAGACCCCGGGGGGGGGCTCCTTCCCTTGGCAGTGTTTGTGCCTCTCCAAACGGACCATCCCTGGGGGCAAATGGGAGCCCTTGCAAGGCAGCAGAGCCAAAGAGAGGGGGGGGGTGAGAGAAAAAGAGACACCCCCCACCCACAGCCCTTGGCGCCTTCCGCCAACCCCGGGGCCCTGCCCATTCCGACCTGCAGATGCCTTTTCTCTCCCATGCGAACTTCACCATGGACCTCCTGGCTCAAAGAGGGGACCCTGAGAGTGAGGGAGGCCACGCGGCCCCCGTTCCTTCATTGCACGCCTGCCCTGCGGAGTCAGCCCGTTGCTCCAGGGGGGAGCCGCCTCTGGTTGGGATCATGCCTTGAGTAGCCACCCTGTGAAACTTCCTGCCACAAGAGGGAAGGGTGGCTGGCAGTGGGCGGCGTGAAAAGGGGAAGGGGGGGGTCCTTGCAAAAATGACCCTGGAGACCAGCCAGAGGGGAGAGGTGGGAAGCGGGGAGGGCCCTGGGCCTCTGGGTGGGGAAAGCAGCAGCCGGTGGGCTGAGCCTCCTTTTCTCCTCTCTCTCTCTCTCCCCCCCCCTTCCCCGCTTCCTTTGCAGTTCGGCCAAGGAGCCCAGCGCAGGAGGGAAGGTGAGGGACGTGGCCTCCTTCCGCCGCCACTTCAGGATGGGTTTCATGACCATGCCTGCCTCGCAGGAGCACGCCCCGCACCCCTGTGCCAGCAGCATGGCCCCCCGGTCCCTCTCCTGCCACTCCGTCGGCAGCAGCGTGGACAGCACCGTGGGCGACGGGGCGGCCTCCTCTCGCAAACCGCCGGCCAAGCCCAAGCGCCACCCCAGCACCAAGCTCAGCGCCGAGGCCAAGGCGGCCCTGGAGCCGGCCGGAAGCAAGAAAGGCGGTAAGGAGGCACAGCTCCCTCCACCAAAGGAATAGTTTCTTTGGCCTCTTCTCACTCTCCCAACCCTCTAGGGCAGGGGTGTGCAAACTTTTTGCCAGAAGGGCCAGATTTGGTAGGGGGAAAATGTTGGGGGGGGGGCAACCATTCAGCTGCATTTGGCCCCTGGGCCAGACTTTGGACAAGCCTCTAGTCTAGGATATGCAGGGAGGTGGGAAGGATGCTGCAGCAATGGAGCTAGGTGCGGGGAGTCTGGGCAGGTGGCGAGAGGGACAGGTGGAAGCAAGGAGGGCAAGCAAACTGTAAAACTGCAAGCGGACGCCTCCATCCAGTCTGGGGAGGGGCCAACTGGCTGGGAGACATGACAGGCTGAGCCAGTGGGGAGAAGAGGCTGCGGGCCGTTCAGAATTTGAAAACGGACCACGTTTGGTCCCCAGGCCTGACTGACTTTAGACATGCCTGCTCTAGTGGAAGGGATGACCCCTGGCCCCGTATGGCCTGAGAGTGAAAAGAGCTTCCAATTGATCCCCACCACCACCCCCGCATAATTTTGTACATCTCAATCAAGCCGCCACCCCCACCCCCCCGCAGGTGTCTTTTTTCCAGACTGAAGAACCCCAAATGTTTTAGCCTTTCCTTCTAAGGGACGTGCCCCAGCCCAGGAAGCATCTTAGTCCCTCTCCTCTGCCCCTTTTCCAGTTCCACAGATGTCTTTTTGAGACAAGGGTCAGGCTGGGGGGGGGGGCGGCTCGCCAAAGGAGCAAAGGCAGGGCCCAAAGATCTGCCTGTTTGGGTGGCCAAACTTGGATGGGTTCAGATGG
>JAHTLZ010003812.1:0-11013 GCA_023846285.1 Phrynocephalus versicolor
CAGAACATTTGGCAGATGTGCAGTGCCTCTGAATATCTAATTTAAATGCATTGGAAATATTAGCAATACTTCTTACATGCATTTCATAACATCCACAGAAATTCTAACCTATCAACTATTTATCATCCCTTATGATATTTTTAAAACAAGAAATGCTTATTTCAGGGTTTAAAAAAAGAATAAAAAATAGCACGTTGAGCATTTAAAACTCAGAATCTTCTGAGTGATGAAAGAACCACCACGCTGCTGTCAGCAAGACTGGTAGGGAGAAAAAGAGGTTTAAATTTTGTTCCAGGTCATGGGACTAGTGGAATAAACTTGCTCACATTTTCAACTTACCCTGTTATGCAAGTTGTGAAGTGTACAATATTTCTTGAAGACTACAATAGTACGTAATTGAATAAGATTTGGTGGAATAGCAAGTTGGAAGTGTCTGCAGAATGGAAAGCAATTTTAAGGAAGCCAATCACAGCATCATTTATTTTTATGTTGCTGTAAAATATTTGGATGCCAAGAAATAGTAAGACAATAACAGAAGGAAAGAAAGGGGGAGCAGCAAAGGCAATGGAGAGGGTACTCTAGGATACCCTTTCATCTGGAATTGACTCTTAATTGGTCTACACTTTGCTCTTCTGGGGACTAGATAAGGCAGATATTTATTTATTTATTTATTTATTTATTTATTTATTTGGTTGCTTGCTTTTAAAGATAGTCCAAAGTTACATTTTATAAGATAAATGCTTTTCACCCCATGACTGTCCCTAATCCACCACCACCCTTCATTCTCCTCTTTTCCCTTCTCATAATTTTCTCAGTTTGTGATTCTGCTTTGAGGTTTGTAATACAGTAATGCATTACAGTAATACAGTAATACAGTAATGCCTTGAACAATGAAAAACTTGAATTACGAAAGGGAAATTACCAATTTCGGAAAAAAAGGGAGGTGTTTTTAAAAGCCAAGCAGATAGGAGTGTTGTGGGGAGCTAGGGATGAGAAAAGTTCCCAGGCAGGCTTGGTGGGCTGGTGTCCTTTATGGGACAGAGTGGGTAAGGGAGGAGAGGAAGCCTCAGGTGGAAGGGAGGCGAAACACACCCAGAAGGAAACTGTGGGGCTCCTGGGCGATAGAATCCCCAGGGGCAGCCCTCTCGCCTAGAGTGTGCAAATGGAGGAGTAAGTGAGGGTAGTGCTAGTGGTGGGTAGGCTGGGTTTCAGCTCCCTTCCACCTGAGGCTTCCTCTCCTCCCTTCCGCCCTCTGCTCCAAAAAGGACACCAGCCTGCCAGGGCTGCCCAGGGACTTCTCATTTATCCATAACCACACCACCACTCCTAGCTACTTGGTGGGCTGGTGTTGGAGGCGCTGCGGTCCAGCCTCCCCTGCCACCTTCATCACCTGCTTTTTGGGTGCTGCTGTGGCGTGAAATTGAAAAACCTGCTCCGCTGTCCCATTCTGAGCCAGGTGAGGGTCAGGTGGGTGGTGTACCCGCCCGACCCTTGCCTGGCTGAGAAAGTGCTGTCAAAATCAGCAGTATGGCGGGGGTAATGCTTCATTCCTGCCCTATAGTCTGGCTTTAGCCAAATGGGTGCAGTGAAACTGGGCAGGAGGAGTAAAGCCGCTGGCTTCTGCTCACCACTGCCACACAGCTGATATTGACAGCTCATTGAGGGGGTTTCCCAGCAACCCAGCAAAGCAGGAGAAGCTCTCCCCTTGCTTTGCTGGGTCAGGTCAGGCTTCCCATAGAAATGCATTGAAAGCCTATTGTAATCAATTCGCTTCAGAATGGATTAATAGTTTTTCAGTGCATTCCTATGGGAAACCGTGTTTTGAATGATGAAAATTTTGAATTCTGAAAGATCCGTTGGAACAGATTAATTTTGAAGTTCAAGACATCACTGTACTTTTTTTTATCATTCTGTTGTTGGAAATCTGTCCAGTTAAGAGTTAAAACTTTTAAATGTCCTCATTTCTGAAGATAACTGAGTGTTGAATAAAAAATATAAGCCTTTTTTAGATCTCAGGTTTTGCATTCAAAAAGGCATTCAAATCCATAATTCAAGTTTGAAAAGGTTTCCCTTATTTTAAATCTCTACATAATAGAAAATTAAATGTAAACCACTGAAGCATCCAACCCTTCTTCCTTTCTAGTTTTTCAAATTATGCAAATTATGTGCAAAAATGAGAAAGTACATTTCATAATTTTAAAAAAAATATACAAAATGATTTTTTGAGATTATGTGCAGTTAGAAACTATATTTCCGTATACTCAATGCTTGTATATTTTGGATATGCAGTTTTATCTATGAAGGCATGATGTTTGATTGAAGGAAACATTTTCCTTCCAGCAAATATGAATTTGTGCCTGCAGGCGCTATACAGAATCCATTGCTGGTTTCCTTTATTCACTCCTAAGAGAATTGTACAAACTGTTATATATTTCTCTTCATATTTGTGACATCTGCGCTCAGGTTTTTGTAGTTGAGAGAAGGAGAGTGGCATTCGTTCCCAAGAACCAGAACCCAGATACTCGTATTACAGTCCCCATTGCTTCAAATCACTTATGTTCGTGAATCCATTGATTAAATTTTCATTTCCCCATAAATTGTTTTTGTGCGTATGTGGTAGTTTCAGATTAGAATAACTCAATGAATGGGTTTTCTGTTGAAATAGGTCACCTGAGGCATATCTGCAGAGGCGTAACCAGGATTTGGAGCGCATGGGGACAAATTTTGCATCCTTCCTGCTGCCCCCCCACATTGCACCGAACCAGCAACGGGGGGGGGCATACTGCGGGTGTGGGTGGATGTGTGCATGCACATGCACACGGGTGGACATGTGTGTGTATTTGTATGTGTGTGTGTGTGCATTTGCATGTGTGCGGTAGCATGCACATGCCTTACACCTCTCCCACCAAGGCAAGGAAGAGGAGGAGTGCACCGCGACCACCGTGCTCCTGCCTGCCTGCCTCTTTCGCCACCCACCTGGCGCATGGCGGCGGAGGGGGTGCCGTCACTAACGCTCATGGAAAGGACTGCTGGGTGGTGGGAGGGTGCACGGCTTCCTCCTCCTGCTCTCCCTCCAGGTGCCTCCAGATTGCTGCACCCGAGGGCAACTGCACCCTTCCGCCCACTCCCCAGATGTGCCCTTGCATAGCTGGCCAAAGCTTTGGAATTTTTAATAATCCCAAAATGAGCATGACCCTTTCCCCCGTGAATCTTAGCCTGATGGCCCACTATCCACGACTTTTTGAATGAAAGGTGATAGCCATGGACTGAGAAGGGCTTTGCTCCTGGCTGTGGTCTGTGCTAGTAACAGAGATCTGTGTACAGTCACCCTCCGCTGATCGCGGGGGTTAGGGACCCACCCCACCTGCGATGCATGAAAATCCACGATATGCAGAAGCGGGTGGGGTGGCGCCTGGGGGCGGGGGGTGATCGCGTGCCCGTCCGAGGCTTCTCGGAGGAGTGCGAGGGGGGCGGCTCAGAGCGACCTGATAACCCCCCGCTGCCCCCCCACGCGGCTCTGAGGCTTCTCGGAGGAGCACGGGGGCGGCACAGAACAACCCAATTGCCCCCCCACTGCCCAACCGCGGCTCCAAGGCTTCTCGGAGGAGCGCGGGGGGCAGCGCGGAGTGACCCAATCGCCCCCCCGCCGCCCCGCACAGCTCCGAGGTGCGGGTACTGCGATCCCGCAATGTAGTGGGACCACAGTACCTGAACTACGAAATGGTGAGGGGGGGAACTGTATAAGCTTTGGACTTTTAAGAAATTTGGTGGGGAAGCAGTGATAGTTGAGTGTGTTTAGTCTGTACATCTGTGCTCAATCTATACATGCTCTATTAGTCAAGGATGGGGGAACCTATTTCTAAGCATCAAATCCAGGTTTGAGAAGTCCTCATGGGATTCCATGCCAGTGGGCTTATAGCCAAAGGGAAGAGAGTGGAACTAAAAATACGGCATATCTTAGCTTTGAGCCATTCCTTTCAGTAACTAAACCTTAGAAGAGGCATTTCAGTCTTTTAAAATGGGGATGTCTCCATATAAAATCTGGAATCCATCAGACAGTTGTTTCGCTATGAAGAGAACATTGTCAAAAGAGGAAGCCCAGAAGGCCAAACTTTGCCCCTAGGACTTGGGGGTCCCATCCCTAGTATAAACAGTGATCACAAAAGCACCATGGAGTACCAGGGGCCAAATTCTAAAAAATAACTCAGTAAAGTACAATTTAAAAGTGCCACAGAGGACCAGGGGCCAAATTCTAAGTAAAGTACAATTTTGTTTCTTAAAGATGTGAGCTCATAGTAGTGTTCTGGTAAGTATTCTTCTTGTCTTGATAACCAAGAAGAATACAGTAGTCTCCCACCACATCGTGCCCTATGCCTTATGGTCCTGCTATATTGTGAGATCCATCCGCTCTCCAGCAGAGGCCTCTGGACCTGGGCATGGAAGCCTCCATCCCTCACAGAGGCCTCCAGATCCAGTAGAGGTCCCAGTCCCGGAGGCCTCTGGCCCCAGCTGCAGCCCCAGTGGAGGCCTCTGGACCCAGGCGTGGAAGCCTCCGCTCCAGCCACAGCATTTGCAGATTGTCATTTATTGTGGGTGGTTAGAAAACCTAACCTGGATGGCAGAGCTCAGGAGGTGGCACTGGGAGAATCCTCTTGGACACTTTGGCCATTGGCCTGCAGTGTCCCCTTGGACTCAGTCCTGTCCCCCATGTTACCTAACAACTACATGAAATAACTGCAAGAGGTTATCTGAAGTTTGGGGGGTTCAGTGCCAATGTAAACAAAGAGAACTACGGACCATTAAATAGAAAGTATTTTTAAAATGTCAAAATGTGGTTACACAATTACTTGGGGATAACGATGATGTATGACACCACATTATAAGTGCAGCAATTGATTTCAATTAGTTTACTTCAGGGAATTTGGACAATTGTTCACTCTCAGTGTATAAACTGCCAAAACAAATAACTGAAGTCCACGTAAAGTTCTGCAGATCCTGCCTTACTTTTTGACTCAAAGATCTACAGAAATACAATCTATACTACTAGAGGAGTGATAACTAACTTCTGAGGTCTAGCGGAAATTAGATCATTTATATTGCCAGATCGAAAGAAGATCATGATGACAAATATTTTACCTCACCTTTCTCCTTGAAAAGGACCCAAGATGGTTTACCACATTAAAACACAATATTTAAAGTTGAAAACAATGAGTATACAATGGTGGTTAACACCATTAAAAGACAATATTTAAAGCTAAGGACAATGAGTAAAGAGGCATCTTTCATAATTAAAAAGCAATATTAAATACTGTATGTATACAAATATTGAGCATAAACGTCCTGCAAGAATTCAAAACTAAAAGTAAATACAAAAGGGGGGGGGGGAATAAGAATAAGCAACAAAGCAAGAGGTTCTACCGTGTTTCACTTTGACTTGTTTTGTGGTTTTATAGGAGGGCTTACAAATGCATGTCTGCTACTTCTTTTATTGATTCAATACAACTCATATTCAATCTTCTTTATATCTTGGTGCTTTTACCTTTTCCTAGTATTATGGTCTTTTCCAGTGAGTCTTTTTCTTGTGATGTGCCCAATGTATGATAGTCTCAGTTTAGTTATTGAGGCTTCTAAATAGAATAGCCAAAACACTTCAGGCATTATTTTATCTCATACCCATTTGTCTTTCTGGTGGTCCATGGGATCTGTAAAACTGTCCTTCAACACCCCATTTTGAACAAACTGATCCCCCCGCCATTGCAAGTTTTCTTCACTGTCAAGATGTCACACTCATGGATAGCAATAAGGAATACAGTGGTCTCCCGCCCTTTCGCGGTTCATATACTGTGGTCCTGCTATATTGCAGGACATAGTATATGAAAAAAGCCCGCCTGAGGTAAGGGCCAAAGGCTGTTTCTGGCCTCCCATACTTACCCCAGGACTGGTGCTGCCCCAATCGGTGCCTGCGAGGGCCTTACCAGGGCCTCCAGAAGGCCTGGGAAGGCCTTCGCAGGCCTGTTCAGGGCAGTACCAGGCTGAGGGTAAGTACAAGAGCCCCCAGTTAGGTCCCCCCAGGCCCAACCTGACCTGCATCCACATATCGCGGGTTTTCAATTATCGCGGGTCAGCTCGGGTCCCTAAACCCCGTGATAGGCGGGGGGTCACTGTACCATAGTATAGATTATCATGGTCTTGATCTCTAATGCTACACCCTTACTCTGAAGGATGCTTTCAAGTTCCTTAACAGCTACATTTCCAGATCTCAGTCTTCTGATTTCTTGGCTGTTGTCTCCATTTTGGATTGATGCTTGAACTAAGGTAAAGAAAATTAAAATTTGGCTAGATTATCAGTTGCTTCTTTGTAAAATTATTTTGATGCAACTATTTTTCTAGCATTCTAGAAAATTATAGAGAATTATAGGGAAATACTCTGTCTTGGATGTCCAATTATGATATTACACTTAGAAAATACTTTTTTTTTTTACAAAAATACATACTTTTTTTTAAAACAAGAAAGAAAACAATGCTTTTCACTTACAAATCATAAGAGAATGGCATTGAGAAATATATATTAATAGTCCTTTAAAGTCTCTTAAAAATAGCTGGAAAACTATTCATTATGTAGAAAAAGCTATGACTAAGTATTAAATACATTTGCATTCCTAACAGCATCATTTCTATTGCAAAACTCTACCTCTTTGTGAACTACAAATTTTGCACTTGAGGCACAAAACCATGTGATGAACTTTCACTCGAGGATTTCTTTTTTAAAAAAAAATATTCATGAGGTTATTCATAGTTTTGTGTAACCCATTTTTAAAATTAATGCTATGCAAAACCATAATGGCCAAAAAAGGCAAATTTACATATCATAAGTTCCCATTTCCTTGTCTACTCTCTTGCCTTATTAGCAGGGACCTGAGAGAAGCCTCAAAGAAGCTCAAAAGCAATTTAAGTCCTATTTATATGGTACCATTCAAAGACCACAGCTCCTCCTGAGCCATTGGCCTCTCTCTGTCATGCTTTTACTGGGATGAACAGCAAATGTCCTTTTGTGACCCATTAGAAATATTTTGGGATTTATTGACAGAGCCAAGGCATCCTGCCAACTGGCTTATCTCAGCTCACTGCCCCATTTGACAAAGTACTTAAAATCCAATTTACAGCAAAGCAAAAGTGTTAAGAAAAGTGGGATTGTATAATGTGTTGGCATTGGGTTATGTGTACATAAGACTCAGACACTATTGTTTTGCTACCTCTGATTTTTTTTAAAAAAATACCTCTTCAAGGCAATATCCAAATATATATAAAACAACATGCTTCACGCTGTATTATGCAGATGTGCCTCATGTCTGATGGTACTATGCCAGAATCCAATAACAATAGAATGATTATGTACTCCTTATATCTACAATTATTTTCATTTCCTACTGCTCCCCTTACGCCGCTATATCAACAAAGCAACAAATCAGGCATCAGCTGAATATTGTCATTTTATTTTATTTTTTGTTCTTTTGAATTTAGGAATTTGAACTGCTGTTTTAAGGCTCAATGCTAAATTTAGGGAAAATAGTAATGGAATTTTTAAATGTACAGTGGTACATTGTATAAAGGAATTAATTCATTCCAAATGAAATTATGTCAAGCAAATTTTCCTTTATGCAAATTTCCCATAGGAATACATTGAAAACAGAGTAATCCCTAATCACAACAATTTTTATGTTGTATGGATTCGCCCCATAGATGATTATGTTAAGCAAATTTGCCTATTTCCGGAATTTTTTATGTTGTACAGATTTTATGTTATAAAAACCGTTTGTTATACGAGGGTCCACTGTAGTTCTTTCTGTGGAAGGTGAAAACTCCATGGACATGGGGTTCACGAAAAGTCAGTCACGTCTGTAATGACACAACACACACACACATTACAGAGTTAAGAGAATTCCACCAATTTGCTTCACAGGTTTAGCAGCTTCTTGGCAGGGATAGGAAAATAATGTAGCATTGTCTGTGCCAGCAAGAAGCCTGGTCAGTGAAGAAAACAAATAAAATCTTCTTCAGCAATTTTTAAGTTAAAGATTCCAGACTAAGCCAATACTAATGAAGCAGCTGTTATATTGTGGGGAGCTGGGCTTAAGAACAGCCAGTCTTGGAAGTCTATTATGTAATATTCATTCTTCAAATTAGAGACTACATACCCACTACACCATAGAAAACATAATATGTGCCAGTGTAATAAATTATGCATATTGTGTAGATTTACATGAATTTGTTATTGAACATAGTCTTTAATATTGAATGTTTTATATTCATGTTTCAGCAGAATCCATACAATTTTATGCCGCAGAGGACAACATACCTTTAGAGGAAGTACTGCCACAAACCTTGAAGGGGTGGAGGAAGACATACTGAGGACTTAAGCTTTCACTAAGTTTAATTGCAAATAAATAACTAAATAATAAACAATAAAAATGGTGCAGTATGTCCTAATTTTTTCTAACTTGCGCCTCCCTTTTATAATAGCCAAATAACCCATGAGCCCTGCCATATTTGCATAAAGTAGAGTAAAATATTGCAAGAGAACTTGGAAAAGGCAATAATGAATGCCGTCTGAGGGAGCAGCTGTAGTTACCTGTAACACTTGTGCCATGTTTGTCATCTTCACAAAACGCACAGAGAACTACACTTGCTGCAAGTGTAAGCTGGTTGCACTATTGGAAGAGAAGGTCCAGCAGCTAGAGGCCCGCATATCGGACCAGCAACATATTAAGGACCTTGAGCTGTTCTTGGACACAGCGGAACAGACTATCCAGGTCCAAGAAGAGACAGGGCACACTTCTGAGGATGAAGTCACTTCCCCAACTCAGGAGGTAGATGTGTGGAGGAATGTGACTCAAAGGAGTACAAGGCCAAGGGATCACTCAGAGAGTCTCATATTGCACAATCAATTTGAGGCTCTTTCCCTCATCACACCTCATGAGGCATGCACAGAGGAACAACTGGTTCCATCTGAGGATCTCTCCCTCATCACAATTGATGAGATACAGGATCAGGTACGTGTAGATGAAGAGGCTGCAGGAGAGAAGCTCCTTGTACTAGGGGATTCTATAATTAGAAATACAGAGGGATGGATTTGAGATGAGCATGGTAACCGTATGCTCACTTGCCTGCCAGGTGCAAAGGTTGCAGACATCACGAGAAATCTAGACAGCTTGTTAGAGAGAACTGGGAAGGAGCCAGTGGTCATGGTACACATTGGTACCAATGATGTCGGGAAGGCCAAGCGGTCAGTCTTGGAAGCCAAATTCAGATTGTTAGCTAGAAGATTGAAGTCCCGGACTTCCAAGGTAGCATTTTCAGAAATGCTACCTGTTCCTTTTGCAGGACCCACCAGGCAGGCAGAACTCAGAAGCCTCAATGCGTGGATGGGGCGATGGTGTTGAGAGGAGGGCTTTAGATTTGTCAGGAACTGGAGAACATTTTGGGGCAAGCCAAACCTGTTCAGGAGGGATGGGTTGCACTTGAATCATGATGGGACCAGATTCCTAGCACTCAACCTCAAAAAGGCTGCAGAGCAGCTTTTAAACTGATAACTGGGGGAAAGCCGACAGGAGCTGAGTGGCATCCGGTTTGGAACATCTCATCCTTCGGGAATGAGGTTGGAGAGGGTAGAGAATCACATAGAGATGACATAGCAGGTATTAGCACTGGGAGAATAATGGAATGTGATAGTTTGTCTACTGAAAATAAAAGCTGTGGGGCGGGGGGAAGAACAAGGCAGCAGCTGTTGTTGCGGGACTCACTGTACAAGTGCTTCTACACCAATGCTCGAAGCCTCAGAGCAAAGATGGGAGAACTTGAACATTTGGCAGCTAGGGATAACATAGATATAATAGCCATAACAGAAACCTGGTGGAATGTGGAGAACCAGTGGGATACAGCAACCCCAGGCTATAAACTCTATAGAAGGGATAGAGAGGGGCGGGTTGGAGGAGGAGTGGCCATCTATGTCAAAGAAGGGGTAAAATCTAGCAGAATGGAGATTGACAGAGGGTCTGACTCCACCATAGAATCACTGTGGGTTAAACTACCAGGTCCAAGGAGTGATGTGATAGTTGGGGTTTTCTATCGTCCACCAGATCAAAAACTTGAGGGGGACCTTGAAATGAGGAGAGAAATCATGGAGGTGGCTAAGAGGGATAGGATAATAATCATGGGGGACTTCAATTATCCCCACATTGACTGGGCCAATGCGAGCTCTGGGCAAGAAAGAGAAACTGGGTTTCTCGACTTGCTGAATCATTGTGCCTTAGAGCAACTTGTCATGGAGCCCACCCGAGAACAGGCAACTCTGGATCTAATACTGTGTGATACTCAGGACCTGGTCAGGGATGTGAATGTCACTGAGCCTCTGGGGAACAGTGACCATGCTGCAATTTCCTTTGCCATGCATGTTGGAGGAAGAGTGTCAACCAAATCAGACATAAAAACCCTTGATTTTCGAAGGGCAAACTTCCCTCAGATGAGGAAACTAGTTAGAGAGAAATTGAAGGGGAAGGTTAGAAGAATCCAATCTCTTCAGAGTGCATGAAGCCTGTTTAAAACAACAGTAATAGAGGCCCAGCACAAGTGCATACCACAACGAAAGAAGAGCTCATTTAAGTCCAAGAGGACACCGACATGGTTAATGGGTGGAGTTAGAGAGGCTCTAAAGTGCAAGGAGAGGTCTTTCTGTAAATGGAAATCCTCCCCAAATGAGGAAAATAAAAAGGAACACAAACTCTGGCAAAAGAAATGTAAGAAGATGATAAAGGAGGCAAAGAAAGACTTTGAGGAACGAATGGCTAGCAATATAAAGGGTAATAATAAAAGCTTCTTTAAATATGTTAGAAGTAGAAAACCTGCCAGAGAACCAGTTGGCCCTCTGGATGGTGAGGGAGGATTTCTCTCCTCATTTCAAGTTAAGGAGGACTTGGAAACTGCAGATAAATTAAATTAGTTTGCATCTGTCTTCAC
>JAHTLZ010000338.1:0-20401 GCA_023846285.1 Phrynocephalus versicolor
GGGAGGGGGGGCTGGTCTCTCTCTCTCTCTCTGTCTCTTTTTTGGAGGGTGGATTGGCAAGTCACGGAGGGCGGGGGATTGAGATTGCCCGTTGGAAGACGGGCAGTCATCCTCCTGGCCTGGGACCCTGGGGGTGGGGGTGGGGTGGGGTTAGGGTTAAGGTTGCGACGACCCCTTCCTTTTAAACGTGTGATTGTGATGAACAGGTGAAGTGTAAGGGACCAAGCTACCCTGTTTCCCCGAAAATACGACGCTGTCTTATATTTATTTTTTTCTCAAGAAGACACACTAGGGCTTATTTTCAGGGGATGTCTTACTTTTATTCAGTATAATATGCTTGAATGTCAGCCCTGCACACAACCATAGCCACGTCCATCACTAGGTCTTATTATCAGGGTAGGGCTTATCTTTAACAAATGCATAGAAATCCTGCTAGGGCTTATTTTTTGGGGGGAGGTCTTATTTTCGGGGAAACAGGGGATTAATCTTCCCAGGATCCTCTTGGTTAATGCTGCCACCTTTTAAATCGACGCCTTATGAACTGGGACAGATTCAGTCGTATAATATAAAAATAATAATAACGATGTTTATTGAGAAAATAAATAAAATACAATAATGACTGAAGTTGGTCTGCGTTGCCTTAAACCTAAAATAGATTCAGTCCAATCTTCAAGCCTCCCTGTCTTTAATAAACAGTCAATAGTAAAGCCCTGACATCTAACCTGCCTGACTGAACTCTTAACAGAGCTGGGCTCTCTCAGCTCTCTCAATTCTCAACACCGTGGGCTGCTTGGTTTATTCACTCTTCCTGGGTCCCTGACCCCCCCCCCACAATCTCTCTCTCTCTCTTTCTGTCTTTGCAGGGGTGCTGTTTGCCCAGACTCCGGCGGCCGTGACCTCCCTTAGCAAAGGAAATGCCAACAGTGGGCTGGCTTCAGGCGGCACTAGTAGTGGGGGCGGCGGCGGCGGCGGCAACAGCAGCAACAGCACCGCCGGCGGGACGGCTGCAGCACCGCCCGGGGGGTTGCCCGCCGCACCAGCTTCTACCTCAACCAACTCCTCGTCGCCTTAATGTGTGTCCCCCCCTCGCTCTTCTTCCTCTTCCTCCTCCCCTCCCTCCCTCCCTTTCCGCCCCACCTGAACACCCCCAGGCAGGGATTTTGTGAGCCCGGAGAGGTCCGGACATCCGTTGTTGTTTTTCGCGGGCACGCACGGTCCTGGCACCCTCTCGGGGAGGGCAGCCCGGGGGTCAGAAGTGGGCCGGAGGCCGTGCAAAAGGGTGCCGGTTTGTTTTTCCCAGCCCTCGGATGCTCCCCCCTCTCCCCCATCTCCCCACCTGCCCGGACCTTTTAGGGACGGTCCTAGCCGGGACCGGGAGGCAGCTTTTGCAGGGCTTTTTTTTTAGCAAATAACCAAATGAAACCTTGCCACTCGTGGTTCCAGTGCAGGTGGCGTGTCGGCGTGTGGATGTATCTGCAGCTGAGGCTCCTCTTCCTCTGAGGAGCGTGTGTGCGTGTTTCCTTTCAACGAATGCATTGGAAGCAGAACAGACCAGAGAAGTTTTTAACCAGGTTGAAACGGGCGGGGTGGGGTGGGGTGGGGGGACAGGTTTGTTGTTAACGTCTGAGCCAGATGGAAAAAAAAACACACTGTGCCGTTTTGCTTCCTGATCTGACGCATGGTCAGCCTGGAACTTCTTACCTCATGCAAACCCCACACTTTGCACTCGGTGTGTATGTGTCGATGAGATTATTAATTTTTTTTAAATTATTATTAATATTATAATTATTCTTGTTTTGATACCTCCAGACCGGAAGGCTCGGTGGCGGCAGGGTGGTTGGTGTGCGGGCTAGCGTTGGGGAGAAGGCATGAGTCATAAAGAACAACGGAGCGATTTAAGGTGGTGGGGGTTGTCGGGGTGTGTGTGGGTGGGGGGTCTTTTTTCTTCTCTCTCTCTCTGTGTGTGTTTTAATCTTGTCAAAATCTATAAAGAGAAATTGGGGTTGTTGAGAGAAACATTTGTTTCATTCTCCAAGGGTGATCCGACCCCAAAAAGGCAGACCGACAGAGAGCATTTTATATATTTGTATTTATTTTTTCCCCCAGGAGGGGGGAATATTCTCTGCAATCGGTCCCTATCATTTCCTGTTTTTTTGGAAGACAGCACTGGCTTTGGGGCTGCTGTCCCCCTCTTCCACCCCCTCAGATCTTGGCAGGGTTTCGGGGAAGCGGTGTCCTTCAGGCATGACCTCAGGTAATTTTTGTTTTTTACATGGGGGTGGTGGTGCAGAGAGCTTCCTCAGATGATATCCTGTATGAACTGCCCGCCTCTTTGTGCCTCTGTGTGTGCGTGCATGTGTGTACTGGGAGTGGTGGTTAAAGATGTTGGGTTTTTTTTTTTTTTTAGAGAGGGTAGTAAAAAAAAAAAAAGACAGCCTGCCAGGCTTTTAAAACTCATGACCCCTCTTGTGCTTTGCAAAGATCCCATATATATATTCCAAAGCTACGTGGACCGTGTCTGGATCATTGCAAGGGCACTTCCCAAGGTGTGCCTGTTTTGGGGCTTTAATGGTCGTGATTCCCCACATACACACACGCCCTCTGAACAAACACACACCCCCAACACCCCCCCCCTTTGGAGTGCCTTTCTGGGAGGCAACCATCCTGACAGGCCCTGCACCCTGAAATCCTGCTGGTTTTGCTCACCACACGGAGGCGGCTGGGCTGAAAATAAAGCACCCACCCCACCCAAAACTTTTTTCCTGGGTTTGGTGGCAACGAAACCGCCATTGCTCCCGGGAAGAACAAACGAGAGGTCCACTAAGGGTCTCTGGAACCCAAAGCAGAGGCCCCATTTTCTTCACCAGGGCCCTCCCTGTTCCCATAAAGGCACTGAACGGCACAGGGACAGTAAAAAATACATTGAAAAAAAAACACTCAGCCCCACAAACAGGTCCATAAGCTGGAAATCAGCACTGTTTTTAATCTTCCACTGCTGCCAGCCTCCTGCGTCCCATGCCTTAAGCAACTGGACGGGTTGAATACCTGTGTACGTCCCAATTTTTTTCAACTCTTGGGATGCATCGATTGCATCCCAATAGATGCAAATATGTTCCGCCCCGAAAACAGCCTCCATCTCCCTGTGCAATTCCTGAGGTCCTTCCACGGGTGGTGGCCTTAAGGTGGCCTTAGAAGCCGGATGGCTTCCTAGCAGCCCCGCTAACCCCCCCCCCCGGGGGGGGGGGGTCGGGGCCCCCCCCCCCCCCGGGGGGGGGGGAGTAGTGGGGGGTGGGGGGGCATGAGCTGTTTGGTTACCTATAATTTCAAGCACCTACTGGCTTAAACTGTTAGATGGTGGCCCGAAACCATCACCACCTCTGGTAACTTCATGCGGGGTGGGGGTGGGGGTGGGTCCTCTGTTTTTGAGACCCCCCCTCCCACAGTCCCCTCCGCGAAGGCATGGTAGGTCCCGGGTCTGCTGTCTGGGGTGGCCACTCAGGACATTTCCCCACCACCACCACCACCACCAACAAACACACCCCTGCACACGCTCCTGTACATGCAATATGCTTTGGGTTTGTGGGGGGCCGAGGAGAATCATTCTCTGCCGAAACTGATCGATGAGATAGATGTATATTCAGGAGGGTGCGCGTGTTTGTGGGGTGGGTGACGCGTGTGAGCGTTGTGTGTGGGTGCCGTCTCCTTTCGAGGAAGTGTATTTCTTAGCCCAAGCTTTTTTGAACACGGGTTGGATTGGAAACTCAGGGGAATTCAGAGCTGTTGCCTAGAACTTGATTGTATTCGGGGAGGGAGGACCTAGGAATGCAGGATTGGGGTGGGGGGCAGAGGCCGCTCTGGTAATCAAGACTTAGAAGGGCCGTTCTTGCGTCGGTGATCATTTTGAAAGGGGTGTGTGTGTGCCCCTCGATCGGCACCCCAGAGCAGGGCAGAGGGGGTTCCACGGGGCACCCTGCCAAAGAAGGAACCCCTGTCTCCTGTTTTAGGATTTTATTCTATATGGGCCCCACTGTCCTTTCAAGGGAAAACGCCCCAGGGTGAGAGGGTGGTGGTGGTCATATCGCCCCCCCCCCGCGCGCACACACACACACACACACACACACACACACATTTCCGGGTCCTCAGCTCTTCCACCCCCTTTGGCTTTTTAAATCTGCTTGCCATTTTACTTCCCTAAACCCCAAATCATTTTTTTTAATCTGGGGGTGGGGGTGGGGTGTTGATATTTGCTTAATCTTACACTTGTGGAGTGGGAGGGCGGGCAGGCGGGTGCCTTTAGTTAGTAGTGAAGGGGGTGTTTTTGTTGGTTGCATTTGTACAACACTGTGTTGGGAGGGGGTTCCCTCCTTCGCCCCCCCCCAAGGGGAAGAGTGGGGAGAACATGATAAACTCCCTCCTTCCCCCTCTTTGCATATCAACTTCAAACTTAATATTTAATTTCAGGGGGTTTCCCCCCCCCCACCCTCTGATTGCTTTCGGAAAAGAAAACGAGGTGAGGACGGCGAGGGTTCAGGCAATTTGTACAGCAAAGGTAGCTTTTTTGACTCAGGTAATAAATAAAAATCGTAAAATAAACCAAGTTCTACCTCTGAAAACAAGAGTCTCCGGGAAGGGGGGGGCTGCCTTTTGTCTCCGGATCTCTGTGTTTTGTTTAGTTCTTTGTTTGTGTTTGTGTTTTGTTTTTTGGGGGGAGGGATTGGAGGAAGAAAAAAAAATCACTTTTTCGCAAACATTCAGGTATTAGCCTTTGTGACTTAAAGAGAGAAATTTTTAAAAAAAAGAACACTGAAAAGTTTACATTTTATAACATTATTATTACAGATTGTATTTAAACTTCAGAAATATTTAAGATGATTGTAACCTTGTAAAGTTGAAGAAATATTAAAAAAACAAACAAACCAAAAGACATCAAAGACTTTTGGAAGGTGTATCTCGTCCTTTGGGGTGTGTGTTTGAACAGAGGTCGGACGTGGGGTGGAAATATCGGCCAGTGAGTTGGTAAAAGATGTCTCAGGGTCCGACACCTGGTACAGGAGGGTCGTTTCCCCCGAAAATAAGCCCCAAGAGCCCATTGAGAAGGCATCGCCATCACTCACTTCCGGGGGAAAGATTCGACTTCCGTTCCGCTGTTTCAAAAAAACAAATGCCGGAAGTGACACTCTAGGCCGCCCGCGGCGGCGCTCTATGGCTTGGCGGCCTCCCAAACGCTCAGTGGGGAGTCCGTAACGGTTCCCTCGCCGGCCACCGTAGCGCGTCACGCACTTCCCCCCCCACTGACCCTTTCCCTCCCTCCCTCCTCCGAGCGCCCCGCGTGCACGCGTATTCCGGCGGGCGACTTCCGTCACTTCCGGTCCGCGGTCTCTCTCCTTAGACCTACCGCTCTAGGACCGTCGCTCTCGACGGTCCTCCCGCCTTACAATGGGAAGGAACCATACCCAAACTCCTCGGGGAAACTACGACTCCCACAATGCCCTCGGGCAGCCGGAAAAGGGATGGGAGGGGAAGGCGGGTTCCCTTGCCGGCCGGTGGCGCGCGTGGGCGGGGCGCGGTGACGTCAGGGAAAGGCGCGCGCGTGGGCGGAGCGGAGCGCAGGCTGGCCGGGAGGGGCGGGGCGGAGGAGGAGGAAGAGGAGGAGGAGGAGGAGGAAGAGCCAAGATGGCGGAGGCCTCCCCGCAGCCCGGGCGCTACTTCTGCCACTGCTGCTCGGCCGAGATCGCGCCCCGCCTCCCGGTGAGCCCTTCCCTCGTAGCCCCTGCCCGGACTACAACGCCCATCGTCCGCCAGGCAGGAGGCCGGGGCCTGTCCGGGAGGGGGAGGACTCCATTGCCCATCATCCGCGGAGTCGGCAGCAGGGGGGGGGGCGTCCTTGCGTGGGAACGGGCGGCGCCTCCCCTTCCCTTCCCCCCCCTCGGTTCCTCTCGGGGGAGCGGATGATGGGAGAGGGTTGCCTGGGGGGGAGGCAGTAGGGGGATGATGGGCCGTGGAGTCTCCACCCCACCCCACCCCCGCTCTGTTCCATGGTGGATCTGGCCCTTGGGCGGAGGATGGGCAATGGAATCGCCCCCCCCCCTGCCGGGGAGGCCCCGGCCTCCTGGCGGACGATGGGCGTTGTAGTCCTGGTGGTGGTGGTGGTGGTTGGGGGGGAGGGAAGGACTCACGACAACCCCCACCCCACCCACCCCCTGGGTGCGAGGGAGGCCTAGTGGTTGGATCCCCAGCCCAGGAAGGGGGAGGCCTGGGTTCAGATCCAGCCCCTCTTCCCCACCCCTGCCCTCCCTTTCTCCGCCTGGGCCTTCCTCCCATGGGGGGGGGAGGGCGGTTGGTCGTGGGGTTCAAAGAAGGACAGAGCCCCATTTTGGAATTTGGGGGTGGGGGGTCAGAAGGACATCCCAGCAACCAGAGAGAGAGAGAGAGAGAGGATTTTTAATTTTTGGGGAGTGGGCTGGGCTCTTGACCACGGGACCTCCTCCAGAGGGAACGGAGGGATCTTTGCTCCAACCTTCTCTGCACTTTTAACATGCCCTGGAGAACCCTTTCCCCCATGGCTGCAAACCAAGGGGGGGGGAAACACGACTGATGGGACATCTGGCCAAAGGAGCCCCTGGGCAGCTCCAGGTTCTCAATTAAATAACTGCAGGAAGAGTAAAATGCAAGACTCGTCTCTATAGGCGACAAAGCCAGTCCTGCCCTGGATTGCGAGCCGTCCTGGCCACCGAGATTTGGCGTTTTGTGGCTGCCCCACTGGAAGGACCCAGAGGTCAAGGGGGCGCTGGCGGGGCCGAGGCCGCTCTTGGCAGGGGCACCCGCAACCACCCCTGCTTGGCCTGGCCGTTTCGTGCCCTTGGTGCCACTTCTTCCAGAAGCTACCACCATTCGTGGCAGGAGGGTTTTTTCCCCTGAACGTCACCCAGGTGGAGAGAAAGTGAAACCGAAAAAAAAAGCAAGCAAATGGCTTAGTTGTTGAACAGAACAAACCAGGGATCAGTCCATGGCCACGCAGCGGAGAAGGCAGAGCTGGAAAGCGTTGTTTGATGACCCCCACAAGATCCAGGCGGTGGCTTACCAGGGAGTAAAAGTGCAAGAGGGCAATGGCTGGAAGCAGGGCCACGGATCCCTCCTGCCCGTCAGCTGTGCTAAGATATTCGTCGGTTCTTTCCCTTTCCCTTCTACTAAGACATAGTTTATACATTTCCCCCAAATATCATAAAATAATATCCTCCTTCGTTTCTCCTCACTTAACTTTTAAGCTACAAGACAGTTTATCATTTATGGCTATATCTCAGAATTCATTATAACAAACTTCCATCCTGAGATCTAATTTGGATTTCCAGTTTCTTGCTATGGTTCATCTTGCAGCGGTCGTAAGATTTGCTCTTAGTTCTTTCGCTCTAACACCGTGGGGTTTCTCTTCTTCCGCAGGATTACATCTGCCCCCGGTGTGAATCTGGCTTCATTGAAGAGCTGCCGGATGAGCCGAGGTAAGAGGGCAGGGGTTTTGCTGGTGGCTTTTTGGGGCGGGGGCGGTCAGCCCCTCAGGGCACTCCTTTGGCCTGGAGGTCAAGGGTTCGGCAGTTGGCACCTGCTCGCTGCCGGTGGGCATGAAAAGATTCTGCTGCCCGCTGGTGATGGAGGGGGCGACTGGCATTCTCTCCCCCCCCCAAGCTTCAGGCTTATTGTTCTTTTCTTGGCCTTTCCCCCAGAAATGTCGAAAACGGGTCCAGCTCATTGCCATCAACGAGTGAACAGAGTCGGCACCCGTTTGAGGTACGGCCGACCGGGGTCTTTTATCTGCCCCCCACCCACCCACCCCCAAAATGTTCCTGCCTGAGCTGGGAACATATTGGCAGCAAGGGGGGAGGGGGTTCCTGTCTCTGTGTGCATGTGGAAATAAAGAGTTCCCCTTATCCACGGCTGGGATGATGGCGGTGTGTGGGGGGTGCAGCCCTGGGACACGCCTGGAGGGCCTGAGTCCGGAGAAGGACGGCATAGACGACACCCCCCACGTAGCCGGTCTGTGGGCTCAGTTTGGAACGGGAGGGGGCCAGAGGGGTAGCACTGGGTGTCCGAGCCCTGGCTGCCCCTACGGAGGCCCTGGGTCTGGTGACTGACCGGCTGGCCTCTTCCCTCCCTCCCTGCCAGAACGTGGACCAGCACTTATTTGCCCTGCCCCAGGGCTACGGCCGCTTCGCCTTTGGCATCATCGACGACAGCTTTGAGTTCCCCGCCTTTGGCTCCAACGCGCCCTCGGAAGACAACCGGGAAGCCGAGAACCGTCGGTCGGAGCGAGAGCACCCTTCCCGGCACAGATACGGCGCTCGGCAGCCCCGGGCCCGGTTCAGCACACGGCGGGCGGCCGGCCGGCACGAGGGTGTCCCCACGCTAGAAGGGTAAGCAGGGAGAGGCCTGGGGCTGGTGGGGAAAACTTGTGCTGGTGCCCCCAAAGGAAGGACCCGCATGGCGTCGTGGCAGCTTCCAAAGAACGGGCGCCAGGGAAAGGAGGAGGCGGGCGGAAGGCCTTGATAAGGAAAATAACAACATAGCGTGGTTTTTAAAATGTCCCAGTAAGGGAGGAGGATGCCTCTGACCAGTTACAAAGCCCCCACAAAAAGACAGCGAAAGAGGCTTCCCTTGTCCTCAAGGATTGCTTTAATATCTAGAGTTTTTCAAGCTTCTGAGGTCCAAAGGAGGCGTTTGCGACGACGCAACCGGCCGTCTTGGTCCCAGGCCTGTTAGACGCCTGCCGTTTTCGCCGACGCGCTTTTTTCACTGACGGTTCTTAAAACTTTTTTAAAAACATACCGAGCAAATTATAAAACGAGGACACTCCCGAAACATTTTTGAGTCTCAGGCAAAGGCCCTTGTGCCCCTATCCCGGGACTAAAAGGCCCATCACCCCCCTCCGGGGGATGGGATTTGTTGTCCAGGTGCCTTTGTGGAGGGGCACGGACCCTTTCCCGGCTCAGCTTCTCAGGTTCCTGAGTCCTGAGCAAAGGGCCTCCCTCCCTCCCTTCCTCCCTTCCATCATCAGCTTCTTCCTTTCTTCTATTCATCATCAACCTCTTCTTTCCATCATCTGCTCCTTCCTTCCTTCCTCCCTCCCTTCCTTCCTTCCATCATCAGCTCCTTCCTTCTTTCTATTCATCATCAACCTCTTCTTTCCATCATCTGCTCCTCCCTCCCTTCCTTCCTTCCTCCCTCCCTCCCTCCCTTCCTCCCTTACATCCTTCCTTCCTTCCTTCCTTTCCTTCTTTTCTTTGTTTTTCCTCTGACTCTTCCTCTCTTTCTCCACGGACAGAATCATCCAGCAGCTGGTCAATGGCATCATCGCTCCGACCACGATACCGAACCTCGGAGTGGGACCCTGGTGAGTCCGAGGGCTGCGCGGAGGTCTCGCAGACGGAAGCGCCAGGCGGAGGGGGGGGCATGCAAAGCCCTAAGCCCTGAATACCCCCCAGCTGTCTTTTTGATCCGCCCCAAATGCATGGGGTACGGGGGAAACCTCCCGTTGGACCGATGCTACTTGCTCCATTTTGATGGGATGAAATTCCAAGTGGCTCGACTTCTCTTTAACATCCCCGGGGAAAACAACGTGCTTAGAAGGCTTAACGGCCCGGTGTCGCTCCAGCCGGCCCCCTCCCGCCGCCCCACCCCCTGGCAGCCCCCTCCACTTGCCCTCTAACCCTCCCTCCCCATCTCGTTTTTTCCCCCAAAGGGGGATCTTGCATTCAAATCCCATGGACTACGCCTGGGGGGCCAATGGCTTAGATGCCATCATCACTCAGGTAAGCCGGGCCGCCGCTTGGATCCAGACGGGGAGCCTCCCCCCCTTTCTCGTTGCTGGGGGTTGGAGGAGGGGGGGGAACAGGGCATGGAGGGCAGGCCAGTGAGCATTCATAAGAAGAACATAAGAAGACCCATGCTGGATCAGGCCAAAGGCCCATCTAGTCCAGCTTCCTGTATCTCACAGTGGCCCCACCAGATGCGTTTGGGAGCGCATGAGACTAGATCTCTGTCTCCTGATACCACTCCCCAGCATCTGGTCCTTGAAGGACCCTGGTTTTAAGCCTGGGGAATTACACATCTCCATCATGGTTTGTAACCCATGATGGACTTTTCCTCCAGGAATCTGTCCCATCCCTTTTTGAAGGCATCCAGGCCAGGTGCCATCACCACATCCTGTGGCAGGGAGTTCCCCTGTCCGGCCCTGGAGAGGCACAGACGGACCCTCCACGCCTGGCTTTTCTCGTTCCAATGTCATCGCCAAAATCCCCACCCGGGAGCTGGCCTGGGTGTTGGCACCCTGGCTCAGGGAGCCGGGCAGCCGTGTCTCTGAGCATGTGCCGATGGCCCCCTTTCCCCACCCTGGCAGGCCCGCCCCGTCTTCTCCCTGGGGTGTTTCCCCACCTGGAGGGAAGGACCTCCCGTGGTCGCTGGTGGTTGGTCGCGGTGGTTCCGCAGCTGTGTCTCTCCAGCCCACCTTGACCGCCTGGTTTTCCCCCCCAGCTGCTGAACCAGTTTGAGAACACGGGCCCACCTCCGGCCGACAAGGAGAAGATCCAGGCCCTCCCCACCGTCCAGATCACCGAGGAGCACGTCGGTGAGTCGGCCGCCGGGCTCCCTCGCCCCCCTCCCCAGGACCTGGCCCCCGGGCTCCCTCTCACCAGCCCCCTTGCCTTCGAGGCGAGGCCGGTAACTCCCCGAACTCTTACCGCCCGCAGATTCTGGCCTGGAGTGTCCCGTCTGTAAGGAAGATTACGAGGCCAGCGAGAGCGTCCGGCAGCTCCCTTGCAACCACCTCTTCCACGACGGATGCATCGTCCCCTGGTTAGAACAGGTGAGCCCTGGCCTGGGAAGCCGTGGCATTGCCAGGGGTCCTGGGTCGTCCCCCCCCGTCCAACCCTGAGGAGGTCCGTGCGTGTGTGGTGTCGTTACAGTCGTGACCGACTCTTCGTGACTCCATATCCTTGGAGTTCTTCTTGGCAGGAGTACTGGAGTGGTTTTGCCACTTCCTACTCCAGGCGCCAACAGCACCTGGTATTCCCTGGTGGTCTCCCAACCAAGGACTCACCAGGGCCGGCCTTGCTTAGCTTCCGTAATCAAGCGAGATCGGATGTGCTTGGAGGTAGTGACGGGGAAATCCGTCCTGCCTCAGTTCCTCTCCTCTCCCGTCTCTTTCCACACTGGAGAGACCCCCCCCACCCCACGAGCCGATGCCGTACAGGACATTTTGGATAACAAAAAGACCCCCTTCTTCCCTTCTGCCTCCCTAATGCGATATCTCCTGCCTCTCTCTCTCTCTTTCTCTTTCTTTCTTTCTTTCCCTCCGGCTTTTCCGTCCCCCGTGGGCTTCCCCCCAAAGCACGACACGTGTCCCGTCTGTCGGAAGAGCCTCAGCGGCCAGAACACAGCCACGAACCCGCCGGGGCTCTCGGCCATGAATTTCGCCTCCTCCTCCTCGTCGTCGTCCTCCTCCTCCTCCAGTTCCCCCAGTAACGAAAACTCGGCCAACAACTCGTGAACCGTTTAGAGAACCCGACCGGGAGAAAGAAAGAAAAAAATGTCGCCTCTCTCATTCTTTTTATTTCCCTTCTTCTTCTGAACGCCGGTGCTGCTCCCTAGCACCGCCTGGCAAGTGGGGAGGCGATGGGGCACCAGGGGGCAGGATCGGGGGGGGGGAGGCCCCGAAAACAGACCCCAGGAGAGGAGGGGGGGGTGGCTGGAAGGCTGTGTTTCCTTCCTCCCGGAGTTCTCTCCTCTCCCCGCCAGAGGTTCTCTCACTTGGAGGTCTCCTTCGAAGGCTAGGGAGGTGGGCGCCCGTCCCCAGCCCCCCAGGTCCTTTCCAAAACGGACTCAACAGACCCCTCTGGTCTTCCCCCCCCCAGGTCTTGCCCCCTCCCCCAAAACGCAGCAGGTTCCATCGGGCGGGCCCCGAGTGGCCCCGAAAGCTCTGTGGTGGCCCTGGTGGGGCCTTTTTTTTTGGGAGGGAGGCTGCGCTGGGTTTCTCCTCCATCCATGGTGGCTGGGCCTCCCTTTTTGCCCCAGGTTTTAACCCAGTTCACTTGAGACCTCGGCGTTTCGGCGCTTTGGAGACAGAAACGCAGCGGGCGCCCTGCTTCGTATTGATTTCCCCCACCCCCACCCCACAGCCCACCCCCACCCCACTTCCAGCCCTCTTTCCCTGTGGATTTTCCCGCTTTCGGGGAGGAGAGCCAAGGCTGTTCCTTCGAGAGACAAAAAAAAAAAACACTCTGGTGGCAGGAGGACAAAGGCAGGCGTTCGACGCAACACTTCGATCCTGACCTCGCTCCGCCTTTTCAGTGAGTCTCCTCCTTTTTTTTTTTCTTTTTCCTTTTCTGTTTTAACACCGGCCCTTTTTGGCAATTCGACACGATCTTTAAAAAAAAGGGTTTTTTATAATTTTAAATTATTACTGCTGTTAAATAAATGGACATTTCAGCTCAGTCGTGCTGTTGCGGCTTCGGGGTTTCATGCCTCCAGGAGAAAAGGGGAAGGCGAGGCTGTGGGACGGAGGGCAGGCCCTGAGGGGTAGTGGGTGACTTTCAAAGGGGGGGGGGAAGCTGCTCCCGCCCATCCCCAAAGGTAGAGGTCACACCTCTCATAAGAACATCAGAAGAGCCCTGCTGGATCAGGCCAAGGGGCCATCTAGTCCAGCTTCTTGGATCTCCCAGTGGCCCCACCAGATGCATCTGGGAGCGCACGAGACTAGATCTCTGTCTCCTGATATACCACTCCCCTGCCTCTGGCACTTGAAGGACCCCAGTTTTAATCCTGGAGATGACACACATCTCTATCATGGTTTGTCACCTGGGGTGGACTTCTCATCCAGGAATCGGTCCAATCCCCCTTTTGAAGGCATCCAGGCCAGATGCCATCCCCACATCCTGTGGCAGGGAGTTCCACAGACTAACCACGCTGGGTGAAAAAATATTTTCATTGGTCTGTTCTTACTCTCCCAGCCCTCAGTTTGAGTGTATGTCCCCTTGTTCTGGTATTTTGTGAGAGGGAGAAGAGCGTCCCTCGGTCCACTTGACTCATGCCCTGCATTATTTTGTACGTCTCAATCATATCCCCCCTCAGGCGCCTTTCTTCTCCTCTGCTGAGAGCCAGCCACCAATCCAGAGGGGGGCCACAGCCAGCCAGACCCACCACCACCACCACACCCCCAGAGACCTCCTTAGTATATTTGGCTGATTCTGGTGCCCTTTGTGTGCCCTTCGCCGCCATGCTGGCTTTCTCCTCTGCCCCTCTCCCGAAATCCCACTTTCCGTCCTGGAACACCCACAGGTACATCCCATAGGGGTGGGGTGGGTATGTCAGGGTGGTGCGTACCTGAGGGCCAGTTTTCTATCCTTGCCACCCACCTTAAATGCCCCTGTCCGCCCGCCCGCCTGCCGGGGCCGTTGGACTGTGGAATTGCAAGATTCCTCCCTTCCAGCCTCCCTTCTCCATGTCCCAAAAAAAATCCAAAGCTCGCCCATGCTGACCAGACAGCTACCGAGTCACTGTTGAGGGCACGCACGTCCAAACTTCAGCCCTCCAGATGTTTTGGACCGCAACTCCCACAGTCCTTTGCCATTGGAAATACAAGCTTGGAATTCTGGGAGTTGTGGTCCAAAACATCAGGAGGGCCGAAGTTTGGACGTGCCTGGTTTAGGGCCATTGTAATCTTTTAACGCTATGAGCCGCCTTGCCGAGGGGTGAAAGGAGCCAAGAATCAACTCCAGGGTTGATTGAGGCGGTGTCATGGTAGCCAAAGAGTGCCCTGCCTCTTCAGAGAAGAATCTCTGGAAGGCAAAAAAAAATTAACCAGAGTCGGAGTTGAATCACAGAGGCACTTTTAATGCATGCAACACCGTGCAGTTCCTTCCCCGGGCGTCCTCCCCTGCCTTGAAAAGCCTGCTCCCTGCCGCCTTCTGCATTGACAGCATGTAAATAAATACCCCACCCCATCATCATCATTGGCATCCTTCACTCTCGAAAGACTATGGTCTCATGGCTGGAGTAGAGATCCCAAGAACAACACCTAGTGTGACTAAATAGACCAGTTCGGGAATGGCAGTCTCTACCGCACTGGGGGCAGATGTATACTGTTTCTTGCCTGGTCCTCGAGTTTCGTTCTTTCCGTGCCTGCCTCTTTTCCTCTGCCTGTTGGACAAATGCCTCTTCGGATTTATGTAGACTGTGCTGTATCTCTTGCCTCCAGACAGTGCGATCGGAGGTCAGGGTTTCCCAACTGTTGAGGTCCATTCCCAAGGCCTTCAGGTCCCTCTTACAGATATCCTTATGCCGCAGCTCTGGTCTCCCTCCGGGGCGCTTTCCCTGCACTAGTTAGAGAAGATCTTTTGGGATCCGGCCGTCATCCATTCTCACAACGTGTCCAAGCCAGCGTAGGCGTCGCTGTTTCAGCAAAGTGGACATGCTAGGGATTCCGGCTCGATTCAGGACGATGTTATTTGGAACTTTGTCGTGCAGGTTTTAAATAGAGGATGCCCTCCTCACCCGTTCCCCCGAAGAGACCAGCAGAGGAAGGAAATGCGTGGAAGGGTGCTGGCGTGACGTCCTGGCCCCCCAGCGGGGGACGCCCCTGCCGTTGAGGGACAGGAACATGGGTTGCCCGCGGTGACGCCAGTGGGAGGAGGCGTACGTGTTGTAGCCGTTTTCCTCGATCCGCTCCTGGAATTCGCAGCTGAGGCCGTACTCTTTCTGCGGGAAATCAGCAGGGGGGAGAGATTCGTTTGTGTCCTGATATACCACCCCGTTAGCGCCCAGGCACTACTCGGGGTGGTTCGCAGACCGTTAAAGCGGACTACAGAGAACAACAGAAGATGACATGCACTCTCAATGCCAAAAGCATGCTCTGGAAACTTAAAAGTATTTGCGGAGACCAAGTTTGGGAGAGAGAGAAGGAAGGGAAGGAAAAGAGGCCTCCTTAAGAATGTTACTTGCAATTAGGATTACGCTCAAAGAGCTTCAGATCAAGCCTTCCTGACTCCGTTGTGGGCAGCATAGGAATCCTTGTCAGCTAAAAGGAGTCCCTGGTGCAGAGCTAATACTCCCAGCGAAGTGGTCCCGCCCGGCCCCAGACGCCTTTGCTACAGGAGAAATTGAAGCCACCTCCTTACCGTCCCGTAGATTTTCCCCTTTCTGTTCATGGCCAAGAAGAAGCCGCTGTGGACGGCTCGGATGACCACGGTGCCGACCTGGACGGACCTCATCTCCATGATGCCTGAAAGAAAGGGTTTGGGGAGGGGGCAGGTGGGGAAGCAAAGCAGGCATGCCTGCCGTTAATTCGCTGTCTTAACGACGACAAGCCATTTCAGCATTTCATGATGCCAAGAGAGAAGGACAAGAGGAGGAGGGAGATAAAAGCAAGGGCGCATCGGGACTCTTGCCCCTGCCAGGACGGAGGGCAGGCCGCTGTCCCACCAGCCTGGTTGAAATAACGCTCCTTTCGGATGCAGACGAGGCAGAGTCGAGGGGGGAATCAGCCCTACCGGGGAATAACAGCTGTTTGGACACTCAGGCTCAGGGGCCATTAAATAGAAAAAGCCACGGCAAGAGGGACCCTGAGGTCACGCCAGCGGACTTGATGCAGCCCTGGATCAAGATTCCACCGTCGCACTAAATTTGTAGATGTTTATTAGCTGATCGGTCTACCTGCGACTGTTCATGCATTTGTTTATCAGGTGCATTGGGACCCCGTCTCTCTTCTCAAGGCTCCCCTTGAGCTTCATAACCGCCCTGTGATGTGGGCCAAGATGAAAAGCTGTGACCGGCCGATTCCCTGGGGATTTTTGTGGCCAGGCCGGGGATTTGAACTCTGGGCTCCTGACTGAGTCCTAGAGCAAACCTCTCTTCCCATTACGCCACCTGTCGGAAATATTGTGATGGGGGTTCCTGCATGGCAGGGGGTTGGACTAGATGGCCCTTGGAGGTCTCTTCCAACTCTAGGATTCTATAAGCTTCCGAATGTCATAGAGAAGGTGTGCCATCTTTTCGGCTGGCTCACTCTGGAGGCCTTCTGGCCAAACCGAGGTCATTTCAGGAGAGGCGGAGGTTTTGAGGCGGCAACGGTCAAGGTTGGAAGCTCATTTTCAGACCGAGTGGCCACTGCCACCACCAGGCTAAACCCTGAAGACGTGCAAGCAAAGACTTACTGTTGGGGCTCTCCTTCTGTCGCGTCCCGCCGACCCGGCCGTCGGCTCCGATCTGCAGGAAGAAGTGGTTGAAAGAGTAGAGGTGCCTCCAGCGCACATCCCCCTCGAGGTGGTGGTAGCTGCGGACGTGGCGGCCGCCCCGTGGCCGCCGAAGCGCTCCGTCCGTCGGCAGGAGGGGCTCTCCGTGGGCCCAGGCCCACGGGACCAGCAGAAGGAGCACGAAGGGGAGCCACCGGGCACGGCCAGTGGAGGGGTCCCCGTGGCCCATGGCTGCCCCGCAAGAGGGTAAGGAAGACCATGTGGTCTCCACTTGTAAATCCACAACAACTGGGGAAAGTAAACGACTGATCGGGAGAGCGATGTTCGGCCCCAGCGCATCCCTCCAGCCAGCGCCATCGCAGGAGATCTCTGCAGTCAGCCTGGAGATGATTTCTGGGTAGCTTAGCAAGTGTCTCTTGGGTTCTGATCAATCCTCCGGCCAGGCTGACCGCTGCTGCTCCTTAGCACTTGCAGGGGTATCCTTGAGGTCTAGCCTCTTGCCGAACCGTCTTGCCAAATCCTGGGGCTGATAGCTGGTCTCTCTTTCTCTCTTTCTTCCCACCCCACCGCCAGCTTGAGATCAGGAAGCACCTGGTCCTTGAATCAGCTGAAGGACAGGCACCAGAGGACAGGCACAGAGGCTTCTTGGACCTGAACCACTGGGCCATTAGCAGCCAGGGCAAAAAAATAATCCCGGGCTATTTTCCCACCCAAAATTTCTTTCTGTCCAGGTGGAGAAGGGCTGGCCGGAGGTGTCTTCCCAGCCAATTGCTGAAGCCCAGAGGTGGAGCCAGGCATCTGGGTGGAATCCTGTCTCATTCACAATCGCAGACCTCTCTCGAGGTGACGGCAGGTACTTGGAATCTGACACATTAAACTGTGTCTGCCCTTGGCTGATCCCAGCACCTCTGACAGGCGTGGCCCCTCCTCTGTCCTGGGGGTTTGAATTTCCAGCCAGTGGGCTGTGAAGATCCGGCTGCTAACACGGCCTGCTTATGAAGAAGCCAGGGAGCGAAGTCCGTACACAGCTGGATCCTTGTACACTTCCCCCTCCCAGGGTGGCTAAGCAAATGCTCCGGCTGGAAGCCCACCATCAGGCATTGGTGGCCACATCCCCCTCAGCTCCTTGAGATGTGCCGATGCAAAAACGAGAAAACAAGATTTGCAAGCTACGCTTGAGCTCTTCCTCACGTTTCACCACAGGGCTTGTCTTAAAAGGCAGGGAGGAAGACCTAACCCACGGTACCCCGAAGGGCCTGCCACAGCATACGGAGTCAGTGCGTGGCCTCAAACGTCAATCCCTGGGATTTATTCCCCGCGCGATCAATTTCAAAACGAAAACGAAAACCCAAGGTGGCTGGGAAGAGGCGGCAGCTCGGATATAAACCTCGGGCAGAGAGCCAAACGGTCCCTGACACAAGGTGGAAGTCCACGTAGAAGAAAAATGTGCAGAAGAGGTACTAAGCAATCCCGGAAGAAGATAAGCCAGGGAAAATAATTCCCCCTGACATAACTGAGGAACCACTGGTGTTATTCTCACATTGCTGGAGTGGCTTGCGACAGCCCTGCCGGGTAGCACAATGTCCTGTTTCTCGCTTCTCAATCTGGGGCGGTGACCCGCATTCTCGGGCATGTATCGCTTCCAGATGTGTGACGGCACAGACACCACCTTCAGCCAGGAATGTGGCCCGTCCAGTCTGCTGTGACACAATTTAAGGCCACCCTGAACCGAAACAGTGAGAACATGACTCGGGGAAACTGCACACCGATGCCAGCCCATCTCTCTCGTCCGGAGCTGGTTTCGGAGCTCAAACGGCCTGAAATTCACCGAGGAGGCTGTGAGACCCACAAACTGGAAACCTTGTAGATGGAAACCGAGAATTAAAACATCTGGGATCCTGTCCATTGGCATCGAAAGATTCCCCTGAGTACTGCTTTGTAGAGCGATCGTTCTACCTGAACTCCTGTGATATATTTTTTTCTAGATTTTTATAAAACACCTTTTCCTCCTTGAACAAACAAATCCCCAAACAGTCTGGAGAACAGGGAGTTCAAGGGCTCTGATCCCCTTCGGCACTTGTACAAGATTGCTCCTCTTCATAGTGCCAAAACCCTCGTGTACAAGCTGAGGTGTTTTTCACATCCAGTTCATTTCCTCCAGCATTCCTAAGCCTTTACAGTTTCTGGGAGGGAGACCAGTTGGATTAGGTACAAACCAGGCTTTGCATAACTTTGCCAAGTCACCCGTCAACCACCTCTGCGGCTCAGCCAAATCCCAGCTTGGCAAACAGGAAAAAGGCTCCTTTTTGCATCCCATTTGAAAGATCAATGAATGACCCAGGGCTGGCCTCTGAACTGAGTTTCCCCACATCTGCCCCCCCCACCCCGGTTATTTCTGCAGCTGCTTTTGTGGAAGCCAAGTCATCTCTGAAGGGAGATTAGCAATAGCACAAGCCAAAGGGCGATGTCACCAGGAAGGGAATATGTTGTTGTTTTTAACTAGTGTGCCCAGAAAATTGTGCAGCCCTCAAGATGATTCCATAGCAAAGAAGCTTCGGCCACAAGAAGCACCAGTGGAGACCATCTGGGGAAGCAGCCCTGCATGCCAAAGAAAGGAACGTGTAAAAATAACCATGCCGGCACGACAGTGATCAGCAGGTGGCTTTTAAAAAATCCAGTCCCTTAGCTTTCTGTTTGTACTGGACATGTGGGTCAGCAGCCTCTCTACAGGCAGGTTGGAGGGTGGTGGGCTTTCGTCATCTGGCCCTCGGCCTCCAGCCGAAAAATTCCTTGTGCATTCCTTGGAAACACAAAACCCTAATTAGGCATTTTCCATTGCTAAAAGGGTATCCTTTTCCAGTGCATCTCACCCTCTCTCACTACCTGCAGGCAAAGATCCCCATTCAATCACAAGGACACCCTGGGAGTGTAATTGCAGCTGGAATGTATGCAACAATTGTGCAACACTAGTAGATTGAGGAAGGAGAGGTACTGAGGCTGCAAAGGGCCACAATTGTGATTTCCATCTATTTAAGGTGTGAGGTAGTTGTTGCTGCCTTGTGGTTTTTGCATTTCATTTCCCGTGGAGCTGAGCGTTTCCGCTTGGTGCGTGACTCGATTTAGGCTTGCAGGTTGTTTTGTTGAGATATTTATGATTTCATTTCTTCTGCGTGGTCTTCCCCCTTCACCATTTCTTTTTCTTTGATTTTATCTCATGTTAACTGCTCGAAATAGTGCATCACACAAATGGGCAGGGGAAGGGGGGAGATGGGTAAGTAAATTAATTAGTGGGAATGCAAGCCACCAGTGCCATTGGTCCGGAAAAAAATGGAACCTCCACATTCAGCTGCATTCTACCTTTGAATAACATGTAGTTCAGAGGGGACCTCTTTTGGGTGATCTATGGAGGCAGGCGCTGAAGGGGCGGCAGTGCCGTGTTTGGTTACTGTTATTAGTCTTAATTTGCATCTGTACATATGTCATAAATAAGTCAGACCATTAATTCATTCTTTATTCTTTAGTCATTCTTTAAAATTTGGGCTACTTTTAGTAGCTCTATACTGTAGTCCCGTCATTGCCACGGTGATAGCGCCTGCGCAGTTTATCGTCATTGAGGCGACGGTCAGCAAAATAATAACCCAGTAATTACTTTCAGGATGGGAATCGTGTCTTACAGGGGTGTTTTTGCCTGCCCTTTTCAACTGAGCAAATGCCAGGCACTCTAGACCAGTGGTTCTCAACCTGTGGGTCCCCAGATGTTCCTGGACTGCAACTCCCAGAAGCCTCCACCACTCGCTGTGCCGGAAGGGGTTTCTGGGAGTTGCAATCCAGGAACATCTGGGGACCCACATGTTGAGAACCACTGCCCTAGACCTTTTTCATTGTGGATTCCTCTCCCTTTTCAATTATATATATGTATATTTTTCTGTGTGTGCGGTTCCCCCCCACCCAAACAGTAGATGTTTTGTTTTTATTTATTTACTTATCAGTTTTTTTATCCGGCCTCATCTAGCAGCATGCCACAACAACTAGCTAGCTAGCTAGGTAGATACAGTAGATGGATATTTCATAGGGCAACTTTATATATTCTTTGTTTCATAATATTCAGAAGTGCCGTTCTTCTTTCCTGATCCTTGTAGGTAAACTGTTCTGCTTCTGGTTATATA
>JAHTLZ010000339.1:9867-26201 GCA_023846285.1 Phrynocephalus versicolor
GCCGCCGCCGCCGCCGCCACACGATGGGGCCGCAGCCCTGAGGAAGAGCCCCCGCCTGGCAGCCACCACCCCCCCAAGGAGAGAAGGAGGAAGGGGAGGGGAGCCCCCGCCGCCCCCCCCAACCCCCCCCCCCCGCCGCCGCCATGGCCGACCCGGCCCCCGCCCGCAGCCTCGACGACATCGACCTCTCCGCCCTCCGGGTGAGCGGGGTGGGGGCAGGAGGGGGAGGGGGAGGGGGTGGGGGTCGGGCGTCCTTGCCCTGGAGGGGGGGAAGGGGAAATGGATCCGTGGCCCGCCTCCCCCGCCAAGGCCTGCGCCCTCCCCTCCCCCCCCCGTCCTCTGCAGGGCGAGCGCCGCTTCCTCCCCCCGCACACGCACACACACACACACACTTTGCATCCTGCGGCAGAGACTCGGCTCCGGGGAAGGGGGCGGGGGGGGCGAGGAGGAGGAGGAGGATCGGAGGCCGGCCGGCCCTCCCGGGGGGGGAGTGGGGCGCTGCTCCCGCCGCCACCGGACCCCTCCCCCGTCATCGGGCCCAGTTTTGCCTCCCGGAGGGCCGAGCGGGGCAGAGGGGAGATAGTTACGAAGGAGCCTCCCAGGGCCCCCAAGCGGCAGCGAGCGAGCGAGGCGGGGGTGGGGGTGGGGGTGGGGGGTAGGGGGGGCGAGCGAGAGCCAGGAGGGGAGAAGGGCGCGGGCTCCGTGTGCGGTTCCCCCCCCCCCGCGTTGCCCCTCTCCTTCCGAGCGGGACAGGAGGAGACCGGTTGCATAAGCGGCGCGGGGGGGGAGGCTTCTTTCCTTCTCCCCCCACCCCCAAGAGGGACTGGGAGCACCCTTGGGGTTCCCCGGGGAGGTCTGCCGGCATCCCCTTCCCGCGGAGGAAAGGCACTGGATGGAGCTTTGGGGGGCCTCTGCGGGGTGAGGGCGCCGAGGGAGAGCCCAGCTGGCGCAGGGGTTGCCCCCCTCGCCCCTTTGCCCTGCCCTGCCAGGCCTCCTCCTTCTCCCCCCCCCCGCCCCGGCAAAGGTGGTCACCTGCCTGCCTTCCTTGCTGCACCTGCAGGGCTCCTCCTCCTGCTGGGGTTCTGGGGCCACAGCCCTGGTTCACGGGACGCGCCCCCCCCCACCGCCGCCTCCCCTGCTCAAGGCTGGACTAAGCTCTTTGGGCCCTCATTTGCTGGTGTCCAAAACCCCTGGGTGGACGGGCGAGGGGGGGGAGGTCAGGAGAGAGAGCGGCCCCCTTTAGGCCCTCACATTTTCCTTCTGCGGGTTCCTTATCCAGCCATGCCTGGGAGGGGCCCGTCCTTGCTGGCCTTCCACCACCTTATAATTCACAGGGGAAACTCCAGGCGGGAAGGGCCATGCAGCCGGTCTGGCTTGGGAACCCCATTTTCACGGCTCTGTGTTGTTGCACACCAATGACAAGGAATAGGGGTTGTACCAAATGGCGGAGGACGTCCTTGCCTGCAGGGTGGCAGCAGCAGATCCAGGTTCACCCCCCGGCAACTGCTCTTCTTGGTCAGGCTGTGAAGGCTTTGTGCCCACAGCCATGCAGAGCTGTGTTGCTGCCAGTCAGAGTAAGTGGCATTAGGTGCACCGAGGTCCAGGCGTGGGTAGAAGACCCAGCGTCACTGTTCCTAAGCCGAGGTGCCAGGCTCAGGAGGGCTTTTGCTTGTAGCACTAACTTCCCAGGTGGATTCAGGCAGCAGTAGACTGGTTCTCTTTTAAGGGCTGCCTTTGTTTAGGTTTTTTTTTCTTTTGTTTAGTTGGGCCTGAATTTAGGAGGCTGAATAAGATCTGCTTCTGGTGACTTGCACCCCCCCTCCTCTCTCTCTGTTTGGCTATGTTACTGTAATAGGCATGCTTGTTGCAGGTGGGGATGGGAGGCAGGTTTAATTCTTTCCCCAGCAGGGCCTGCTCTCTACTGCTTGGGGCTGGGGGGAGGGGTGGGTGGTTCAGCAAGGGAATCCTTGTGTGTCTCTGGTGAGATGAGAAGGGCCGTGTTCCAGGGAGGGGCCGGTGAGTTGTAGGGACAGATGCACCACTGCTGGTATGCGGGGCACAGTTCTCGCCTGGGGATTGGCCTCCTTGTGTGGTTAGGAGAGGAGCACTCACCTGTTGCTTCCTCTGAGTTGTTTTCTTCTCAGGCTTCCGTCCGCAATGGCTTCTCTTCTCCCCCTTCCCTTCTCTCAATGATTAAATAAAAGAAGGGGTGGGGGTGGGGCGCTGCGGGTTAGGGCGCTTCACCTTGCCCTTGTCAGCCCCAGAGGGAGGGCAGGGAGCCCTTTGGAATGCAGCCTGCCTCTCTTGCAGGGAAGGCCGAGATCTCAGCCCAGGCAGGTTGCACCATGTTGTGTTCCAGGTGGATTCAGGAGCCACTCGCTGACTCCCACACCTCTGCTGATCTGTTTTCCCACTGCCGAAGCCTCCTGCCCTTGAGGAGGTGTTGTGAGAATCCGCCTCAGGGCAAAGGTGCCAGAGGTGGAGCTGAGGGAGAAGCTCCGAAGGTTTTCTTGAAGGCAAGTTAAAACGAGGCCACTTGCTAGAAAGATCCTGGGGTCGACCTGTGTCACTTTCTCAGAAAAGCCAAGGAGGGAGGTTTTCTTCCCAAATAGGAAACCTCAGAAGCCTGCTTCTCCTTAACACCCATCTAAGGGGGCACCCTACCAGCCAACAGGATCCCCCCCCTCTCTCGTGTGCTTCCTGCCCTTCTTGAGCTGATGCATGGGTGCAGCCGCCTTTCTGGGTCATCTCCTCACAAGCCGGTTTTCCTGCCTGGAAACAGAGAAGACAAGTGTATCATAAAACACTCTACCCACAGCAGAGGTGGGACTCTCTAGCAGCAAGATAAACAGTAGTGAGGAATAGATTTCATTCAGCTTGGCACAAACGAGTGAAATATTTTGCCACCACTGCATGCAGTTGCAGGATGATGCAGATTTAGAAGGGGGGAAAAGCCACTCAGACTGCGGGTGAACATCTCCTGCCCATTCGAAGGCGTAGAGTGGCGGGACCAGTGAGCTCCACCTGTGTGGGCACACCTTCACCTGGGGCCACCTTTCCCCCCCCCCACGCTCACCAGAGGAGGCCCCCACTTCCAAGGGATGTCTCTGCCTTGACAGGGTGCCCACCTGTGCCCTTTGGCAACCTCAGGTGGGCAGGGAGGAGGGATGGCATCACAGCCTGGGCAAAGAGTTCATAACAGGTGCAGAGAGAGAGAGAGAGTCCTTCAGGCAAGCCACTTGCCGGCCACTGATCAGGCAGGACCTGGAGTGGAGCTGTGTGGCTCTGTGGGAAGCAGCTGCCTTCTGCCCACGTTGGATGTGTTCAAGCCTACCACGTAGGGAGTCACCGTAGTCTTGCCTGGACATCAGCAGCGCAGAGGCTGCAAGGGCGGCCTTCGAAAGATTCCAAGTGGACGATTCTGTGTCATCATCTCCCCTTTCATCCCTTCAGTGCTCAATACAGTATATAAATTGAAACCCGTTTATTCAGACTTTTATGCCTCTGCTGTCCTGAAAGGGTCAGAAAAGCGGACAGGTGGGTTGTCTCTTTAATTCTGGCCCATGCCCCGTATGGTGGATAAAAAGGAGGTTCTGGTCAGTCGCCTTCTGAACATGGCTGGTTTTTAAGGCCGGCCAGCGTGAATGAGCTGGGCATGGCAGATTTTCAGAGTGGCTTAAAACAAGGCCTGTTGACTCTTTCTGTGATACCCTTTTGCCATGGATCCCTTTTGTATTTATTAGGGGGCGTTGCTTTATTTTTATGTATGCATGTAAGGGTTCGTATTTAGTATTTCAGATGAGATTTATTCCTTTGTTATTTTGTTTTTGTTTAATTTAAGCCACCCTGAGTCATGTTGGCCACTGGTTTGTGCAATGTTCCCAGTGTAATCCCTAATTGCAGTTTCTGCACAGAGGGGTGTGTGTGTGTGTGTGTGTGTGTGTGCTGGGGGCCATCATTGTAATCAGGGCAGCCCCTGAAACTGCCAGCCAAAGCTCCAGGTTGTTGTTCTAGGAGAGGCATGTCCAAACTTTGGCCCTCCAGATGTTTTGGACCGCAACTCCCACAGTCCTTTGCCATTGGCAATCTAAGCTTAGAATTCTGGGAGTTGTGGTCCAAAACATCAGGAGGGCCGAAGTTTGGACATGCCTGTTCTGGGGGGTCCCTTAAGCCAGAAGCCATTCTGGAGGAGGCCGAGGCAGCAGGACTTGACCTGTCCACCATTGCCCCACATCCTGGGAACAGGGGGGATGGGCAGGTTCATCCCAGTCGCCCTTCCTGTCCCGGACTCTGCTGACCAGGTAGGGAAGCCTTGTGATGGGGGACACTCTTTCTCCACTCTGCCCACCTCTACCCATACCCAGATGGTATGCTTGCCGCCATGCCCTCCTGGGGTGGGCCTTGGAGCTGGGCAGGTGCCCGAGGAGGCAGGATAGGGAGGGGGTAGGCAGCCTTTCCCCAGGGAGGAGGGAGAGGTCTCCTCCCTGGGGAGGAAGCGTGGCCTCCACCTGGCCTTGGCCTGCTGAGGCTGGAAGTGGGGCCACGGCGTGGTGCTTTCCTCCGTGTCGTGGGCCGGGGAAGCCCAGGCTTCCTTCATGGACATGGAAAGACAGGGATGTGCTTTGAAAACCTGGTGGCCCTCACAGGCTCCCTCAGCATCAGAGGCAGGGGGGACCCTCTCCACCGCCCAGCCCTTGGGAAGGCCGTTCTCCAGGTGGGCTAAAGGCGGCTGGCCTGGGTGTGATGCTGGCCGCCGGCAGGTGACCTTCCCTGAGAACGACCAGCCCCCTCTCTGCCCTTTGGCTTCCCTCGGCCTGAGCTCCAGCCCCGGATGCCCCCTTTGGGGAGGGGCGGTGTTTGAGGCCCGTCCTGGGTCCGCAAAGCACTCTCCTGTCTCCAGGATGGCTCCCTTCCCTTTAATGCCCCTGGTCACACTCTTCTCAAGATGGTCCTCAGGGTCCCCTTTCCTGTAAGTGCCGGCAGGGTGGGGGTCCCCCATCATGGCATAGCCATCTCCTGGCACAGACGTCCCCTCTGAGGCTCCACTGCTGAGAGTGCCGGGGGTGCCGGCAGCACTGGCTGGCCTTTCCCCAGGCGCTCCGAGAGCCCCACGTATCCCTTAAGATGCTCCCAGGTGGGCTGAGGGCAATCCCCCCCCGGCGGGACCCCGGTGAGCAGCACCACCATTCCCCTGTCCTGCCCCCCCCCCCCCGACGGGACCCTGGGCGCCGATGAGGGCTAAGAAGGGGCCACTGTTCCCGGTGGGTCTGCCAGAGCCCCGGCTGGAGGAGCCAGGCCCTTCTCTTGCCCAGGTGGAAGCGGAGGCTGGCTTTCTTCCTGCCTGGACTCCTATAATGGGGTGGGGGGGAGGGCAGGGGTTGTGTCCCCCCCACCCACCCCTTCTCGCTTCCCTGGAGAGAGGTTCCAACTCATGGAGCTTTAGCCTTTTCTGCTGCCCACGCCCTGTCCACCCGCTTCTCCTTTTTCCTGTGGGCCCATGGGCAGCACGGCCTGCAGGCAGAAGGGGAGGGGGTGTCGTGGTGGGTGGTGGCGGTGGTGGTGGTGGTGGTGGTGGTGGTCTCCTTGCCCTGCTGCCTGACCGCCTGCCTGTTTCCCTTGGGGCGGGGGGGGGCTTCTTGCGGGGCGCTCGCTTGGCTTGTGCCTGTGGCCAAGGGCGGCCTCTGCAGTGCAGGCAGCCATCGTGAGCTTGAGCTCAGGCGGGAGGAAGGTATGGGAGGTGGTGGTGATCTGGATCCAGAGGCATCACAATCCCTGCCTTTGCTCCAGCCCCAGAGATGCCAGTGCATCTGAAACCCAAGGGCCTTGCCTCTTGGTGCTGGAGGCAGGGGTGGCTATATTTTTCCCTCGGGGGGGGGGGGAGGCAGCCTCACCCTCCCTTCCCCTGCCAGGCACACCACATTTCCCGTGTTTTTATGGGGTGGGGTTGGGGGTTGGGTGAAGGAGAGCCAGGCTCCCGCATTCCCCTGGCTTGGCCTCCGTCTTAGAAAAACGATCTCCACCCGGGGCTGCCCACAGCTCCGCCATGCTCCCTTGTTACTAGGGAGAACTTGTTGACTGCCGGAGGTTGGCCTTAATTGAATTACGGCTCCCTTTCATGCTGGCAGGCGGCAGCCAGCTCCACTAACACCCCCCCCCCCCAGCATCCAGTCGTATGGATGGCCAGCTCCAGCAGGCGAAGCTAGGCTGTGTGGGATCAGGGCCCCCTGGCCTTTCTGTCCCACCTGGAAACTGGGAGGAGGAGGGACCCCTGTCCGGCCCTGCCGGTGCCCCTGGAAGGGTGTTTTGCTCCACAGGGGACCTCTGCGCATGAGAGGTGGGGGACCATTCCCAGCAGGCAGCCCCCTCCCCCCCCAACTTTGCCCAGTTCAATTCTCTGGTCTGGAGGTGCAGCCCGGCCTCCTTGCTCCTGCCCCCCCCCCGGTAGAAGGTGGAGGTGGCTGCTTTAAGGAGGGTGGGCCTTTGGCTTCTCTCCTCCCATTAAACATGTGCGTGCGCACACACAGCATTTGTACTTGAAGGCGGCGGGGGGGGGAGCACAACATAGAAGCTGATGAGGAGGGGCATGGGGCCAGGATGCCCCAGGTGGCTGTGGGTGCTGATACCCACCCCCTCCCAAGGTGACGGGAGCGTCGGCAGGGATTTCTCCTCCTAGTTGCCTCAGGACGTTGCCCCGTCTTGGTGGGTCTGCCCGTGGTCTTGGCTTTCAGGAATGCCAGCGTGGTGGGTGCCAGGCCGCAGGCGGGGTGACTGGGTTGCCTCCTCTCTCCCACAGATGTGGGGCTGAGCAGCCACGGGCAGGGCTTTTCCTCGTCTTGCCCCAGAGCCTTCCCTGCCTTGCTGCCCGGCCGGCCAGGTTGGCACGAGGCGGGGCTGTTCTCTTTGCACAGGGCGGGTCTGGCCCAACCTGCTTTTTCTGTCCCGGTGCCCCCACCCCGGTAAATCAGGGTTTGGCAGGCTGGCTGGCTGGCTGGCTGGGAGGGAGGCAAGGCACAGCAAAAAGGGGTGCCTCTGGGCCACGGGGTGGGGGGGAGGGGGTGGGGGTGGGGAGGGCTGGCTTCCCAGAGACTCCTTTCCCCACATTCATGACCTTGAAAGACAACAACAGGAGGAGAAGAGTTTCCTCCCCTCCTTCTGGAATCCCCCTGAGGGGGGGGGCTGCTGGAGCCCCCATTCTCTGCTACAGGCTTCTTCCCCTTTCCTGAGGAAGACTCTCATTTCCCCATAGATCTGAGGTGTTCTCTCCCCCCTCCCTCTCCCAGGGGCTGGAGGGCTTCCCCCTCCCATTCTGAGGATCTCATTTGGCGGGGGAAGGGAGGAGGAGGAGGACACTCCCCCCCATTCCTGTGGGCCTGCCCCTCCTTCCAGGGGACCTCTTTGGCCCTGCCCTCCTGCCCCGGCTCTTCTGTTTGCAGAGGGTAATGGGGCTGCAGGGGGTGGGGGTGGGCAGTATCCTGCCTGGCGGTGGGCATTTGACACCAGGGTTTCTGTGCCCTGACTGAGGGCTTGGTTGGTAGATTGTCTCTTGGGAAGAGAGGGAGGGGGGATCCCGGCCCTCCCACCTCGACTGGGAACAACAGTGGGGGTTTGGAGTTCTGGGGTGTCCTTGACCATTTCCCAGCGATGCCTCTGGGAGATGAATGCCCAACAGCCCCCCTGCAAGAGTAGGAGGAGGCCTGTTGGGGGAAGGAGGCACGGAGGCCTAAAACCACTCTCTCTGGCTTGAGCTCAGTGTGGCCTTGTAGGGGGTGAGGTGTGCTGACTATGGACAAATGAGGGGGGGAATCAGCAAAGTGGGGGAGGGACTCTCTGGGAGTCTGCTTTGGCTGCAGAACATATTGTGGACCTGGGGTGCCTGGCGTGGAAAGGCAGGCCACGTGGGCATATGGCTACCTCTGCCTGGCTAGTTCAGGCTTGGAAGGGGACACCCGCCCCACACACCACCACCACCACCACCAGGGATGCTCCTGGTGACTTGCTGTCCTCAGCTGCTTTTGGATCATCTGCACCCCATCAGTCGGGGGTTGCATTTTCCTTCAAGGAGAGAATGGAAGAGTGCTGGAGGGTAGAGGAGGGCACTTAGCACAGGATCAGGGGATGCTGAGTGGCATCAGTTCTAGGGCCATGTTGGTAGAGGCTGGTCCACCTTTGGGGTTCTTGAAAGGAGGTGTGATGTGGCAGCAGTAAAACATCCCGGGAAAGCTTGTGGGGTAGAAATCTGGGGCCTGGCTGGTTTGGGACCCGAGGAGAAAAGGGTGGGAGACCCTAGACTTTTTGCTAGGCCCCTGCACACCTCTGGGCTGGGATTGTATATTTAACTAACACACACACACACACACACACACACACACACCTCCTGCCTGTCTGCCATTCTTGTCTGTGCAAAAAGAAGAAAGTGCTGACTCCAGGGAGGACTGAAAATACAGCCATCTGGAGGGAAGGGAGGGGCAGCTCCTCCCAGCAAGGACTGCCCACTTGGCAGGGGGCTGCGGTGTGTGTGTGTGGGGGGGGGGGCTTGGGGCACCTTGGGAAGGCTGCAAGAAACAGCTGTCTTGGTCATCTCGCCCCTCCCCCTCCCCCCCCCCGAGACCTGGGCCCCAGCATCCTCTCAATGGCCCCCTGATCAGAACACACCCCGAGGAGGCTGAGCTCCTGGGCAGGGTGGTGGGGTGGGGGTGGGGGTGAGTGGGGAGGGTTGTCCTTTGGGCAGGAGGACCAACCCCAGCTGTTTGGGGGGGGGTTAGGGTAGCAGGACCTGGGCAAGACCTTTCTAGAAGCAGAGGCTGGGAGGGGAGGGGATGTCCTGGCCCACATCCTCTCTTTGAGGGGAGTTTTGGGTCAGCCCCCCCCCCTTCATCCCCAAAACAGAGAAGGAAGAGGCAGCGCCCCACCCCCCACCCCAAGAGAGGCTGCCTTGCCTTCAGGGAGGCTGCCATGGAGACGGAGGCAGACTGAGTGGGACGCTGCTGCTTCTGCTGGGGGGGGACACTCTTCCTCTCCAGAGAGGGGTGGGTCCTGCAGCTTGCTCATCCCCTTTGAAGAGAAGGCCTACTTGTCCCCCCCCCAAAAAAAAATCATCCTCCCTGCTCTAAGTGACCTGCCTGTAGCACCCTCTGGCCAGGGAGATTTAGGTGCCTCTGCTGTGGGTGGGGTGGGGGATTGGGAAATTATTTGCACTGGACAGATATTGGAGGAGGGAAGGGGACCTCAAGGCTGCTGGGGGGGGGGCTAGGCTTCTGACGCAGAAGTTTCGTGTCTTGTGCCCCCAGAGTCTCCCCAAACCCTCTGCCACATGGTTCTGCTTCGCCTTTTGCCTCCATCCAGAACTGCCTCTCCTGTGGCGCTCCGTGGGGAGAGTCCTGGGGATGGGGGGGCGCTTGGAAGGCCTTTCCCCACTGGTGGCTGTCCCTTGTTACTGCTTCCCCCCCCCCACACACAGAACCAGGCCCCATAGTGGAGAAAGGCAGCGGCGGCGGGGGGGGGGACCTCCACCTTCCTCCCTGGAACCTGGAACCAGCAGCAGCCCCCCCCCCCCCACTCCTGCATTGGTGCACAAATCTGCTTAGGGGGTTTTGTGTAACCCGATTACGAGCTGCCAACTGGCCAGTGACCTGTAATTAAAAGGCAGGAAAGGCGCGTCCCAGCAGGCCCTCCACCTCTCCCCACCCCCCAACCCCCCAAGTCGGCCTTCCCCTCTCACAGGAAACTGTGGCCCCCCTGGGAGAGGAGGAGGAGGAGGGGGTGGCCGTGGGGCAGAGCCCAGCCAGGGGCTTGACTGCCCTCCCCAGATGGGCGCTGGCCCCTGCCTTGCCCAGATCAGGAGCTGCCCCTGCTTTCCCCCCACAAAGGATGGGCATCCTGGGGGCTGGAGGGGGGGAACCCTGGGCTATGTACGTGTGTGCGTGTGTGCGTGTGCCCTCTGGCTGGGAGCGAGTCTGAAGCATTGAGGTGTGTGTGTGGGGGGGGGTGCCCTTCCTGGGTCTCTCTGTGTCCCATGCTGAGGGGTGGCGGTTGGAAGGGCTGGGCCTCTCCTCCTCTGGGAACGGAGGTGCCTTGAGCACTCCTCCTGACAGAAAGCCTGTTTGCCATCGGTGGGGGGGGGTTGGGGGGGTCGTGCAGGAGGGGCTTCTAAGCAGAGGGATGGTTGGTGTCCAATGAGCCCAGTGCCAGGCTGCAGGTGAGGAGGCTCCTGAGATTGCACAGGGAGGGGGGTGCTACCAGCTCCCCCCCGTCCCCCCTCCCATGGGGCGAAGAGTGCTTGTGGGTCAATTTTGCCAGGCACCCCTCCCTCGTGCCCGCCTGCCCTTCCCTGCAGGCTGACCCACAGCCCCTCTCAGGAGTGCAGCAGCAAGGAGGGTCGCCGTGGCCTCCCACTCAGGTGTCTTCCTGCTCCTGCTCTGGTGCTGCCTCTCTTTCTTTTGTTTTTTTTTAATGGGGAGGGGGCTCCCTGTGCTCCCCTAGGCTGAGGCTCCGTCTCCCCCCGCCCTGCCTCTGGTTTTCCTGCTGAAGCTGCCTGCTGAGCTTCAGTGTGTGCATTTGTGTGTGTGGGGGGTTTCTCCTCTGGAGGTGACCTTTCCCCCTTGTGAGGAGCAGAGGTAGGATTCTGCTGCCTCCCCCCCCCACCCCCTTGGCAGGGGGCAGGCATCAGCATCCTTTGAGCTGCTGCGGGGGGGGGGGCTGCTGGGTTCAGAGGCCAGGCTCTGGCCCCATATTCTTTTTGCTGGTGGTGGGGTGTGTGTGTGAGTTATGTTGAGAAGGATGGGGAGGGTGCAGGTGGGGCGCTTGCATGTGGGGCAGCCGCTGCTGGCCTCGTCCTCCACCTGGGGGCCTTCCTTGGGTGCTATTTTGGGACTTGCCGCTCTAGTTTTGCGAGTGAGGCGGGGCTCCTTTTCCTTCCTCCCTTTCTATCCCTCCCTCCCTGGCCCAGATCGCGCGGAGGGGGGAGGCCTACCTCCACCTGAGAACATTCCAGAATGGCTCCCTTGGCCTCCTTTGGTGGAAGGCTCCTTGCGCAGTGGGGGTGGGGTGCGCCCCTGGGCAAAGGGTTGTGGGGCTTCTTCCCAGGCCTCCCTCACTCCTGAAACACCCCTGCCTCTGCCCCCCCCCCACTTCTGCCAGCCTCTTCCTCTTCTCCCCCCTGGCCTGTCCCTGGCTCTGGGGCTCCAGAGGGGCCCCCCTCCGTGGTCCTGCCACTTCTCTCCCCATTGCTGTGGCCCCTCTGGCACTGCGGCTGGTGGGCCAAGGAGCTGTGGGGAGCCACGGTGGGGCTGGGGAGGATGGGTGGTCTTGTGGGCCCAGCCCCCCCTTGGATCCCACTCTGGGCCCGCAAGGATCTTTGTCACTACCCGAATGAAACAGCTGTTAGCACTGCTCTTGGGGGAGGGGGGGCTGCCCTGCTAGCGGATATATCGGGGGGGGGCAGAGCGCTGTAGGATCCCAGGCCTCCCAGGGGGAGGCATCATCCAGAGAGCCAGGTTCCTAGGATGGAGGGTAGCCTGGAGTAGAAATGCCCCCCCCCGAGCATGTGCAAAGCGCTCCTCCCCCCATGCCAGTGTCCTGGAAGGCATGCTCTGGGGGTGGGGGGTGGGGAGGCCGATGGCAGCCCCATGGCTTGGAGGTCAGCATCATCCCTGCTCCAGGTGTGCCAGGCTTGGCCCGCCAAGGCTGGGAAAGGGCTGAGCGCCAGCCACCAGTCACACCCCCTCGTTCTTTCTGCCTGACCGGAGGCGCACGCCCTCCCCTTTGCCAAGCACTGGGGGGGGGGGGGGGGGGGGGCATCTTCAGGCTCAGCATTGCCCTGCCGTGGCTTGGCTGTTGTGGCCGTTGCCCCCCTTCTGGTGGCTGGTGCAGGGCTGTGTCCAGGGTGGCCTCCCAACACCGCCTCCTCCTCCCAAGAAGCCACAGGGCAACTGCGGTGAGACGATGCCTTCTCTCCATGCCCCCCCCAAAAAACTCCTCAGACTCCTCCTGCTGGCGCCTCTCTTGTTGGTCTTTTGCTGAGGTCCTCCTCTCTTTCCTCCGCAGGACCCAGCGGGCATATTTGAGCTGGTGGAAGTGGTGGGCAATGGAACATACGGGCAAGTTTACAAGGTGAGCAGGGCTTCTGGGATGGTGGGGCATCCCCCAACCCCCCTCCCCCCGCAATTACTGCTTTCCAGGGTGGGTGGGTGGGTGGGTGGGTGGGTAGGGGTATTCTTGGTTGAAGCCTGGCATCCAGTGCTCACGTTGGTCTCCTTTGGGGTCTCCCTCCCCTCCGAAGAGCTCAGGGCAGGGCAGGTTCTTTTCTTTCTCCCCGCTGGCAACCTCCCTGCGAGGTAGGCCAGGTGGAGAGAGTGTGCCTGGCCTGAAGTCATGCAGGGACTTCCACTGCCCCGTGGCATGAGTTGCTGGCTCCCCGTGGCAGCCACCACGGCTGTTCCACGTCTCCTGCAGGCGGGGGGGGGGGCAGCTGCTGATGGTTAAAGCTTGCAAGAGAAAGTAGTCAACACAGTATGAGAAGCCCAGTCAGAGAGCGAGAGAGGATTTAAAAAGTCCAAGCAGGGAAAGGAACGGGAGATGGGGGGGGGGCTGGGGGGGGCTGGACGGGGGGGGGGGGAACAGTGCTCTCTTTGTCTGGGGCTGAAGTGAGATCACAGTGGTGGCTGCCCCACTCTCTGGGCAGGACAGCCCCCCCCCCCAGCCAGCCTAGGTGCTTCTCTTCTCTCCCGTCCCGGCCCCCTATTTGTCCAGTTGGCCACGAAGCGGGTGGTGATGGTGGCCACCGGGGTTGTGGCATTGAAGCAGCGGGGAGAGCAGTGCAGCCACAGCTTTTGGCGCTCCCAGGCTGTGGGGCTGTCAGCTGAGGGCAGCTCTCTGCCCCCCCCACCCCCAAAGCAAGCCCCTTCCCTTCTGCTGCCAGAGAGGGGCCTTTTTATTCAGGTGGGCTCTTAGCCACGGCTGGCAGCCACGGAAGGGTTTTTTTGGAGGCAGGTGGGTTTGCCACACTTTTCTGTTTTTCTCCCTCCAAGGATGCTTTCGAATTGTGCTAAAGTCAGTTGTCATTTCAGCACACCAAACTGTCTGGCTGTGTTTTAATGTTGCAGCCTACGGGGCTGCTGTGGTGGCTGTTTCTCGGTCATGCTCCCCCCCCCCGCCACCCCCGGTGGGCTTGGGAGAGCAGCAGAAATGGGAATGTGGCCGGCAGGTCCTGCCTGGGGGCTTTTAGAAGGCACTTCTAGTTGCCCCATTGGGAAGGGAGCTCAGGAGGAGAGAGAGAGAGAGACTCCTTGGCTGTGCCCCCCCACCCCCTGGAAGGGCTCCTCCACGCCTTTCTTGAGTGTCTCCGTGACTGGCTGGCCCACGGAAGCATTGTCGTGGCTTTGTCTCCAGTGCTTGTCGCTGCAAACACTCCGGATGTGTGTGTGTGTGTGTGTCCGTCCCACCTTTCTCTTAGAAAGAGGTACCTGTTGGCTGAGGACCACTAGCAGGTGCCTTTAAGGGGAGGGGAAGGCAGGGTAGAAACGGAAAATAAAAACCCACCCACCCCACAAAGGAAAAGACCCAGGCAACTAAAATCACAAAAGATCTTTGAAATGCAATTGCCTTTGCCAATATTAAGAGCCAGCCTTTAACAGTGGCAAGAGGCGGCCGGGGGGGGGGGGGGGTGTCCTTTCTCACAAGGACATTCAGGTGCCAGTCCAGGCCCTGGAGGAGGAGGAGGAGGAGGTGGCGGCAGCCTGGCTGGGCTTCTCCTTGATGTCTGGGGTGCTCCAGTCACTTGGGGGAGGGGGCAGGAACGGTCTGTGGCCCACTGGGGCTCCCTCTTGTCTAGGGAAGGTCCAATGCCAGGTGGGGGTTTTCCCCTCTCTCCCCCACCACACGCAGACGTCCCCCCTCCTTCCCATTTCATGGACTTCATTCCCTCTTTCATAGGAACACTCCACCAGACCTCCTCCTGGGTAACTTGCCCTTTGCTCCCAGCCAGCCCAAAGGGAAGGAATGGCTCCCCCCCCCCAAAAAAGCAAGAAAGGCCCAGACGGGGCAGAGGGAGAGGGCTGGCGTGTAATCTCTCCCCCCTCATCCCCTCCCCCCCCCAGGTGCACCCGAGAGTGACAGCCGGGGGGGTGTGCCATGCTCTGATCATGGCTTTCATCTCCCTTTGATGGCAAACCTGTTCCTTTTTTATTTCCTCTGGGGGGGGTAACCACCCATTTGTCTGGAGTCCAAGAGACCAGGCAACCGAGGCAAGTAGGTGGCCAAGTGCTGGGGGCGCTGCTGAAAGGACCCCGAAGGTGGCCCTGGGGCATGCCGGTTCCTCTCTTTCCCGCCCTCCAGGTTCTCTGCGGTGCAGCTGTTGTCCCAGACGGTGCAGGGAGGACCCCCAGCCTCCCTCCGCCCCATGGCTCTGGTTTCTGGCTACTCCCCCCCCCACACACACAAACACACTGCAGCAGCCCCACGGGCCCAGGGGCCCAGTCGCTGCTCCCTCCCTGCTCTCTTTCAAAAGAGGGTCAGGAGGGCACCAGGCTAAAGTAACCCGGCCAACCCGCCCGCTGTGGGGTCTTTGGCCACCAGGGGCCATTCGTGGCTGAGTCGTCCCCCCCCCTTGCTGGCTCCCATATGCAGGAGGTGCAGAGCGAGGTGTACCCGATCGTTCTGTTCACACAGCAACCGTGGCGGAGGGCGGGGGGGGGGCTTTTCAGCCCGGGTAACACTCGAAAGGAAGAGGGAGGCGGTTGCCTGGAGACGGCTGCCCACGCCAGGCTGCTGCGTGGCATCGCAGACAATGCCAGCACATGGCGGAGGGCAAGGGTGGGGGTGGGGGTAGCGATGATGCAGAATTGCCTCCGGGCTCTCTCGCTCTCGCCACACCGCCGCCCCCCCACCGCCACGGCAAGGACGATGAGAGGGCAGGCATGCACCCCACGGCCTGCAGGAGGGCCCACAAGGGTGGGAAGGGGCGGGGGGCTTCTGTCTCCCCCCCCCTCAGACCAGCCCACCCCACCCGACCCCACCCCACCTGTTAGCACAGAAGGTCCAGGCCCAAAGGGGGCAAGGGCTTTCCCTTCCTGAGAAGGAAAGGATGATGGCCTTCCTCCCCTCAGAAGGCCACCAGGGGCAGGGGGGGGGAGAGAAGCAGCCACACAGGGGCCGATGGGGACTGGACTGAGCAGGCACGGAAAAGCAGCCCCCCCACCCCCGATCTCACTGGCCCACACACCTAGTCGTCTGCTCCCCCCCCAGGAGCAGCCATGCTCTGCCAAAGAAGGGGGCCACCCTGGCCTTCCCGGGGGCCCCACTGTGGTGATGGGGAGGTGGGGCACCTCAGCAGGGAGGGGAGGGAAGGGCAGGGAGCCCCCTCCCATGCAGGATTCCTCCTCCACGGAATGAACTCTTGCCCAGGAGTTGGGGGTGGGGAGCTGTGAACCTCGCCATTTGGGAAGGCAGCTCCCGGTTGCATTGCAGGTGTAGCACTTTATGTTGGTCTAAATACTTTAAATCCCCCCCCACACACACACACACATGTCAAGGTGGCAAAGGGGAGGTTGGACTTGCAGGCCTGGCCCACGGTGAGCTCTCCAGGGAGTTGCAGGAAGTCTCCTTGTTCTGTGTGGATGCAGGAGAGAAGGGGGTCTGGGTGTGGGGTAGGTTGCAGCAGCAGCCTCAAACCCTCCCCCCTTCCCCCCCCCCCAGGCCACTGGGCTCTCTGGGCATCAGCCCTGGCCATAGAAAGGGCCCAGCAGAGAAAGGGAGCAGCTGCTGGGTGGGGGTGGGGCAGCTCTGGCTCCCTCTGCTGGCCTGTCAGCAACAGTGCAGGGGGCTCAAAGTGGGGCAGCTTCCCCCCCCACCAAGCGAAGGGGGGGGGTTCCTATTTATCCCTCTCCTTGGTGCAAAAAGAGACTTGTGTAGCCAACAGCAGGGAATCTCTGCCTCCCAAGCCTATACTCTGAAACAGAAAGAAAATGTGGGGCAGGGAGGATTGAGGGGGGAGAAACCAAGACTCTTAGGAGGGGGGACATGGGAATGGGGCAGGTTCCCTTCGGGAGAGACACGGAGCTGGAGCCTGAAGGCAGCCCCAGAGAAAGGAGGCCCAGGCTTTGAGGTGGTGCTGGTGGTGTGGGGTGGGCAGGAGGCCCAAGCAGGCCTGGCACCCCACGGGGGAACTGCCCGGGGTCCTCTCTTCCTCTTTCAGGGTCGGCACGTCAAGACTGGCCAGTTGGCTGCCATCAAAGTCATGGACGTCACTGAGGTAGGGGGCACAGGGTGGGGGTGCCGGGGTGGCCCTGGGGTCACGAGGGGGGCTCGGGGGGAGGGAAAGATCCTGCCAAGGGTGCTCC
>JAHTLZ010000339.1:26211-43604 GCA_023846285.1 Phrynocephalus versicolor
CCCCCCCCTCCTCTCTCTGGCCTGCTCCCAGCTGGTGATGGAGTTCTGTGGCGCGGGCTCCGTGACGGATCTGGTCAAGAACACCAAGGGCAACGCCCTGAAGGAGGACTGCATCGCCTACATTTGCCGGGAGATCCTTAGGGTAGGGGCAGGACAATGGACACAGTGGGGGTGGGGGTCGCTGGCGGCAGCTGGGGGGGGCGGAGAAGACTCTGGGCTGCCCTGAGAGTTGGGTGCTGCTCGTGGGTGTTAGAGGAGGCCCTGCTCCTCGGGGGGGGGGGGCTCACTGCCCCCAAGAACTGGTTCTTCCCATGACCCTTCCTGCCTTTCTCTTCCTCACCTTCTCCCCTCTTCCTCCCGACCCCCCCACCCCCCATTTCAGGGCCTGGCCCACCTCCACGCCCACAAGGTCATCCATCGGGACATCAAGGGGCAGAATGTGCTCCTCACTGAGAATGCAGAGGTCAAGCTAGGTAGGCACGGGGGTGGGGGGGCAGCTCTCCTTGGGTCCTCCCTGCCCCACTGCTGGTGATCCGGCCTCCCCCACTTGGAGGGCCTCCCTTCCCCCTATCCCCAAGGGAGTCTCAAACCAAGGCACCTTTGCCAGGCGGAGTGGGAGGGGTCCTCTTTTCTCCTGCTCCTCCCCCCCCCAAATATATCTGCCACTGTTGGTGGGGTCTGCTAAGCATGGATTCCGCTGGCACTCCAGGAAGCCCCCCAGGGTTTGTGGCCGGGGAGGGATGCTGACCCTCCTCCTTCCCACAGTGGATTTTGGGGTCAGTGCCCAGCTGGATCGCACGGTCGGGCGCCGGAACACCTTCATTGGCACCCCGTACTGGATGGCCCCGGAGGTGATCGCCTGCGACGAAAACCCAGACGCCACCTATGACTACAGGGTAGGTCTCTCCCCCCCACACACACACATACATACACCCCCTCTCTCTCTGGTTCTCTTTCTCTATGTGCCCAACCGCCCTTCCTTTGTGGGATGACAAAGGCCTGCTGAGAGCAGGGAGGGATCATTCTGGCCCTCGTGTCCTTCCTTCCCCGGGACGCTTACTGTGGCCGGCCGTGCGGATGCCACAGCAGGGAGGAGTGGATGGTGGAGGACCAGAGAGAGGTTTAGGGCAGACATGGAGAGCAGGGGAGGAGCCGCAGGCAGGCAGGCAGGCAGGCAAACTGGGCAGCCACGGAGACTGGCAGAGAGGGGGGGCTGGGAAGGGCCTGAGGAGGGATGCGTGAAGGGGGGGGAACAGGCGCTGCTGCCGTGGGGCTCAGCCTCAGCCCCTAACGGTGGACTTGGGTCCCTCCCTGTGCAGAGCGACATCTGGTCCCTGGGCATCACCGCCATCGAGATGGCCGAGGGAGCCCCACGTGAGTCTCTGCCAGGGCAAAGGGAGGGAGGGGCTGCACAGCCAAAGGGAAGAGGCCTGGGGGAGGGGGAGGGGGAGGGGGAGGCTGGCTGGGAACAGGGTCGGATCCTGGTCAACCCACCCTGTCTCTCTGCATCCAGGACTGCCCGGGTCCTAGAACGGGATGGAGCTCCACTGCACTGACCTTTCAGGGTGGGGACCTGGAAGTCCAGCCCCCCCCAAGCCTCACCAAAGGGGTGCCCACTAGGAGGGGAGGGGGAAGGGGCGGGGAGAGCGCAAGCCATGGGATTCCAGAGTGGGTGAGTGGGTGGGTGGGTGGGTGGGGGTCAGTAGTAGCGGTGGTGCTCCCTCCGTCTTCCCACACTCAGTTTCTCTCCCGCCCTCCGGCAGCCCTGTGCGACATGCACCCCATGCGGGCCCTCTTCCTCATCCCTCGGAATCCGCCCCCCAAGCTGAAGTCCAAGAAATGGTAGGTGCGCCCCGGGGGACAGAGGGTGGGGGAGAGAAAGGCATACCTGGTGTTGGCCGGCCAGGGTGGACAGCCCCCCCCCTTGGTGGCCACAGGATGTCCTTTGGGGCTGCGGCTTGGCCGAGAGCTCTAGGCACCGGGGGTGGGGGGGCGGCATTTCTGAGCCCACCAAACCCACTGTGGGAGGCGATGGTGGGGGTGGCAGCCAGCCTGGGGCCTCCCAGGAGCTTGGGCGCCTTTCCCAAGGCAGCCGCCGTGACCTCTCCCGGCCACATGCCCCAAGAGCCTCCTCCTCCTCCTCCTCCTCCTGCCTTCTGTTGGCCATCTGTTCCTTTGTGGAATCCAGCCCCCACCCCCCACCCCACCCCACGGCCAGAATTGATAGCGGATAGAGACGGAGGTGGCCTTGGGAGGAGGGGGCCCCATCTCTGCCTGGGCCCTTCTGGGCTGGGGAGTCCATAGGAGCTGGCCTGCCCCCTCCCCTCCCTCCCCTCCCTTCCCCCTCCCCTTTCTCAACAGCTCTGACGGGAGGCAGGCCTTTCCCTTGCCACCCAGGGTCCACCGGTGGGCCTGTGCTGACTCCCCTGTTGCCATTTCCCCACCCACCCACCTCCACCGCCCCCTCCCTCAATGGCAGGTCCAAGAAGTTCATTGACTTCATTGACAACTGCCTGATCAAAGCCTACACCAGCCGCCCCCCCACGGAGCAGCTCCTCAAGTTCCCCTTCATCCGGGACCAGCCCACCGAGCGGCAGGTCCGCATTCAGCTCAAGGACCACATTGACCGCACCCGCAAGAAGAGGGGAGAGAAAGGTGGGGCCGGCGGTGGCTCTGGGGGTGGCGGTGGTGGTGGTGGGCCTGGAGGGTGGGCGCTCAGGGCTCGGGCCCGGGGCTGATGCCCCCCGCCTGTCGCCTCCCTGCAGATGAGACCGAGTACGAGTACAGTGGGAGCGAGGAAGAGGATGATGGGCGTGGCGAAGAAGGGGAGCCCAGGTACTGGGAAGCTGAAGGGGTGCCTGGGGGGGGGGAGAGAAGGGGGAGGTGTGCGCTCAGGGCGCCCTCCTCCCATGGGAGCCGTTTCTCCCCTTCTACGTGGGTAGCCCCTACGGCAACAGCTGGTCGCCTCTGGTGCCGTCCCTCTCCTTACTCCCCGGGTGACCTGTGGCTCTGCCCAAGGGAGGGGGGGTCTTCCAGGGAATCAGGTGGCCTCCTCCGTGGGTCTTGATGGGGAAGGGGGAGCCCAGAGGGAATTCAAGGGATTGGGACACACACCCCACCCTGCATGGCGTGCTGATCCTCCCCCTCCCTCCATTCCCCCCCCCCGCCGCTGCCGCTTGCCGGCCTGCCAACAGTTCCATCATGAACGTCCCGGGGGAGTCCACCCTGCGGCGGGAGTTCCTTCGGCTGCAGCAAGAGAACAAGAGCAACTCCGAGGCCCTGAAGCAGCAGCAGCAGCAGCAACTGGCCGCCCAGCACCGGGACTCCGAGGCCCACATCAAGCACCTCCTGCACCAGCGCCAGCGGCGCATCGAGGAGCAGAAGGAGGAGAGGAGGCGGGTCGAAGAGGTGGCTCCAGCGGCTGGGGGGGGCAGCATGGGGGGAGCACGGGGGGGCCACCCCAGGCTTTTCACCTCCCACTCACCCTGCCCATGGGCTTGGTGGGGGGTCGGGGGCACAGGTGGCCATAGGCCTTGGAAGGGGCCGGCCTGAGGGCATGGAAGGTCCCCAGGTTGACTAACACACACACACACACACACACACCACTTCAATCCACAGCCCCCCCTAAACCCTCTGTGTCCCCCCCCCAGCAACAGCGGAGGGAGCGAGAGCAGCGGAAGCTGCAGGAAAAGGAGCAACAGCGCCGCCTGGAGGACATTCAGGTGATGCGCCGGGAGGAGGACCGCCGGCAGGCTGAGAGGGAGCAGGTAGCCATGGTGCCAGAGGGCCTGGGGAGGGGGCGCAGCTGATGGGGGGGGCTGGGCAGGGCCCCCCAGGCTGCCAGTCACTCCTTGGGGGGGGTCCTGCCTCTTGCTTTCCCTGACCCATCTTGGGACACCATCACCCCCCCCCCCCCGGGAAGATCCCTGGAAGCAAATGCGGAGGTGGGGGCTGAATTCTCCGGCTGTCCTTGGTGAGGCTTCTGTGCTCTCCAGGTGGTGGTTCTTCCTGGGTGCTGGTCTTCTCCTTCACCTGCCACTCCCCTTCTGTGCCCCCACCCCCTTGGCCTGCCCCCCCTCTCTTGTGTTTCCTCTTGCCCCTCCTCCCCCCCCCAGGAGTACATCAGGCACAAGTTGGAGGAGGAGCAGCGACAGCTGGAAATCTTGCAGCAGCAGCTGCTGCAGGAACAAGCCCTCCTGCTGGTAAAAAGCACAGAGCATTGGGTGCTGCTGGGATGGGGGCCCTGAAGGTTGCTCTCTCCCCCCCCCGGGAAAGAAAGCCAGCTGGTGGGGAGGGGGGCATCTGGTGAGGGGCCCCAGGGGCCCTCTCTCTTCCTCCTCCTCCTCCTCCTCTTCCTCCTCCCATCCCCAGGAATACAAGCGGAAGCAGCTGGAGGAGCAGCGCCAGTCCGAACGGCTCCAGAGGCAGCTGCAGCAGGAACACGCCTACCTGAAGTCTCTCCAGCAGCAGCAGCAGCAGCAGCAGCACCTGCACAAGCAGCAGCAGCAGCAGCAGCAGCAGCCGGTGGCGGCCTCAGCGGGGGAGAAGAAGCCCCTCTACCACTACAACCGTAGCGCCAACCCCGCCAAGAAGCCCACCTGGGCCCGTGAGGTGGGTGCCTGCATGCAAGGGGGGTGGGCAGGGCAGGCCCAGGGATTGGAGGGGGTGGAGAATAGGGCCGGGGGTGGGGGGGTGTCTCCGGGCAGAGGGTGCAGCTGCCGGCACCTGTCCACTCACCGGGGGGGGTGTCTTTCTTCGGCAGGTGGAAGAGCGGACCCGTATGAACAAGCAGAATTCGGCCTCGCCGGTGGGGAAGACCAAGCTAGGGGCCAGCGGGCCCGATGCTGCCCCACAGCCCCGCACTGAGTCTGTGTCGCTCAACTCATTCCCTGCCTCCCAGACCCCGCCCATGCAGCGCCCGGTGGAGCCCCAGGAGGGGCCGCACAAGGTGGGTGCCTCCCCCCCCCTACAGCCGCCACCTTCCCCCCACCCCCCACCAGGGCTTCTGCCTTCTGCCTCTGGTGGGCAGGCCTCGCGCCCATCTGCCAGCCATTCCAGTCGCTCATGTCCATCCGCTGCTGCCCGCTTCTCCCCTTGGCCGCCCTTTGACCTTGTTGCCCCCAGGAGGGTGGGCATGGCTGGCGTTCAAGTCCAGAGCCTGGGGGTGGCCCCTGGGAAAGCGGAGGAGGGAGGGGGGCGTCCAGAGCCATGCAGAAGGGGCCGGCCAGCAGGCCTCCAGCAGCAGGCAGGGTTTTGCCGCCCCCCTCCCTGGGTCTCTGGCCCGCTCCTGTCCCGTGCAGGCCAGAGGAGGGCAGGGTCCCTTTCCAGCAGAGGGTCCGCCTTCTTCCCTGGCTCCCAAGGGGGAGGGGGCATTTGCCAGCGCTTGAGGGAGACCCCCCCCCAAGTGGTTGGTGTGTTTCCCAGCCCCTCTAGCCCTTCCCATCAGTAGTGAGGTGCAGCCTTGAGGCTGGGAGAGGCCCCCAGCTCCTCACTGGGTGACCCCCTTCCCTTCCCCTCCCGCGCCCCCCCTCTCCCTCCGCAGAGCCACCTGGCCCACCGCGTCCCGCTCAAACCCTACGCTGCCCCCGTCCCGCGGTCCCAGTCGCTGCAGGACCAGCCCGGCAAGAACGTGGCTGCTTTCCCTGCCCATGACGCCGCCTCCTCCGCTTCCTCCACCGCCGCCACCACCACCACCACTGCCGCCGCCACCACTGCCGCCACCCCCTCCCCGCCACGGGCAGGCATGATCCGTCAGAACTCGGACCCCACCTCAGAGGGGCCTGCCCCACAGCCCTCCCGACCCAGTGCAGAGCAGCGGGGGCCCTGGGTCAAAATGGATGCTGAGCCCCCACCCAAGGTAACCGCAGGAGGAAGCGGGAGGGGGGGGCAGGCGGGTGGGGGGGGCCGGCCTCTTGGCATCAGACCTCAGGGCAGGGCTCCTCCTGGGATCCCTCTGCAAGGGAGGGGGCAGCCTCCCTTCCCCACTCCCTCCCCAAGCCAGAATCCAGCTTGTGAGGCAGGACCAGGCACCCACACCCACACACACACACACAGTTCTTCCCGTGGGGCAGAGGCGGTGCTCTTGCTTTGGCAAAGCTCTTCACTCCTTGGCACGCTGTGTCCAGCACTGCCTGCAGACCCCCCCCCACCAGGGACCCCCCTCCAGGCCCCCCGGGGGCCTCACCCGCCCTCGCCACGGTTTGGGCCATCAGATGGTGCCTCTGCGGCCGTGTGAACCAGATGCCTCCCTTGCTCGGAGCTTCCAGGACCCCACGAAAGCCCTCCTTCATGGGGAGGGGGGGTAGAAACGCTAAGTGCGCGCAGTTTCTCCTCCTGGCTTTGGGCTGGGCGGTCTGATCAGATGGAACCAATCACCATGGGCACCGTGTGCGTGCAGGAGCCCATTCCAGCCCCACCTGCTGAGATGCCCCCGTGGGGCCAGGGGGAAGACACCCCCCCTCCGCCTGCCCCCGTGAGGGGTGGACTCAGAAGAGCCTCCCTCTCCTTCCCTCCTCCAGGTTCCCCAGCGAACATCCTCCATTGCAACGGCACTCAACACCAGCGGGGCAGCCGGGGGCAGCGGGGGTGGCATCAGACCCGCCCATGCAGTCCGTGCCAGGTAAGCCGTGCCCCCTCCCCTGCACAGGGGCAGGGGGCGGGCAAGGAGGAAGGACCCTCCCTTGTGTTGGATGCCCTCCTCCTCCTCCTCCTCCTTTGGAATGGTTCCTGGTGAGCGTTTGCCCATGCGAGAGCGGCTCTGCCTTTTAGGCCGGTCGAGATCTTGCAGGGTATGTGCAGGGAACCTTCTCTGCCCGGGAGACAAGTCTCCAGCGGCCGCTGGCTGGGAGGCCCCTCTCTCCCGGTTCGGGGCCTTGTAGGAAGGGCTCTTGGGGGGTGGGGGAGGTCTACGAAGGCTTTCTGCCCTACGCAAAGCGGGCACCGGCCATAGGGAGAGGGGTCACCCTTCCCGGTTGCGTCGGGTGATGTACTCACAGCGTAGGCCTTTAGGCTCACGGGGCTGCCCCCTCCCTCCTCTCACTTGGGCCACCCGTGCCCCCCCCCCCGGCTAAGAAGAGCAAAGCCCGCTGCCTTCCGAGGCAGCTCTCCTTCTTTCTGCCCAGGAAATTGGCTCAGGCCAGGGAAACAGACCGGCTCCGGGCTCCCCCTGAGAGAGAGCTCTGTGGTCCCAGGGGCCGGGAGGAGCTGCCCCAGGGACCACCAGCCTTAGCCGGCCTCAGGCCTGGGCACCCCTCCAACCCAGTGCAGGCACCTTGGGCAGGCAGAGAGGCCTTGCTGGCCGGGGGGGTGGGGTCTTCCTGGAGGCCTCCCCCCCCTCAGGCCCCGCCAGAGGTTGCAATGCTCCTGAGCCGTCGGAGCCAAGTTTGAAGGGATCTCCGAGGGAGGCTGGTTCAGTAACTTGCGCAGGAGCTCCACTGGAGGGAGGACGGTGTGGCTTATGAGTCACGGGGCAAAGTCCAAGAACCTGTGGAGTCCTTGGGCATCCTTGCTGTTGACGTGAATGGGGAGCTGCAGCCCCCCCCCTTGTGGCTTCCTTCGGCCTTGGAGAGTGGGAAGTGCCCCCCTGCCCCCCCGCCAGCAACCTTCCGCCCTGATCAGCTCGCAGACCTCTCCCGGTGCAGTTGCGTGGTGGCCTGATCCTCCCCAGCCACTGGCAGCCCCTTGACACGCTTCTGCTCCCCTCCACAGACCTCGTAGCAAGTCTGCGTGGCACATCCACATGCAGAGCCGGCTGGAGCAGGGGCCCAAGTGGGGGGCTCCCCTGCTAGCCCCCCCTCCTCCTCCTCCTCCCCCACAGCCCGCAGGCCGGACCCCTCCGCCGGCGGCAGCCGTGCCAAACGCCAGTAGGTAATGGAGCCACCGTGCCCCTGGGGGCCTGGTGATGGTGGCGGCGGCGGCGGCTGCAGAGGTGCGCTGGCCAGCGGGCTTTCTTCCCTGCAGGGGGTTCCTCACGCTCTCTTCGGTGACGGGTCCTGTGCTCTCGCTGCGGGTGCTGCCAGGAGGGGCCTCTGTGTGTGTGTGTGTGTTTGTGTGTGTGTGTGGACTGAGCCCTGGGAGAGGGGGGGCTGCCTGGGCCGGTGCCGCCCCCCCCAAAGTGAGACAAGCAGCTGCCCTTGTCTCTCTCTCTCTCCAGCAACCCCGACCTGCGCAGGAGTGACCCTGGCTGGGAGAGGGCCGACAGCTTCCTGCCCTCTGGCGGGGGCAACTTGCCCCAGGCGGGATCACTGGAGCGCAACCGTGTAGGAGGTGAGGGTCTCGGGCGGGGGCAGGTGGGAGGGGGGCAGGCAGGGGGCAGCCTTGTGTTGGGACCCAGGGGAGCTGGCTTGGGGAGCGGGGCTGCCCAGCTCGCTTGGGACACCCACCGCCCTCCTGCCTTCCCTGTGGGCTGACAGGGGACCTGGGGGGGGGGCAGTGCCTCTCCCTCACCCCCGGGCTGAGCACCCCAAGATTTTGCGGTTGTCTCCCGTCCCCTTGGCTGAACCCCTTCCCTTCCCCTGGGCTAGTAGCCCCCGTGGCCTTGCCTTCCTCTCTCTTGGGAAGGGAAGCCCCCCCCTCCCACCAGAGAGAACCTTGGGGGTTGCACCCTCTTCCCCCCCGCCCCCACCCAGGTTGTGGCATGGGAGGGGGTGTCCCCAGTGGTGCTTCCCTCCCTCCCCCCCATAGGCACACACCCCTGCACAGAGAGAGGGACCTGTGGCGAGCCAGGGGCGTTGGGTCAGAGGCGAGCCGTGGGCCTCTTTCTGTCCTGGGACTCAGCCCTTCCTTCTCTCTCTGCCCCCCCCCCAGCAGCTCCCCTAAAACTGGACCGTTCGCCAATCGTGCCGCAGGGGAACAAGCCCAAAGCCGACGACCATCGTTCCCGGCCCGGCCGGCCCGCTGTGAGTACCCCAGGGGGACAAGCCTCTGCGGGGCCCGGCCTTGCCACTGGGCCACGGGAAGGGCACCGTGGGGGTGGCTGGCCCGTGAGCCCGATTGTCAAGACACCCAGAAGAACTGGCTTGGGACGGACCGGTTGGGCTCCCGGGGGGGGGTGTCCGCTTGGCATTTTTCGTGAAAGTGCAGCTTGGTGGGACCTTCTCAGGGGGTGGGGGTGGGGGGGAAAGTCAAGGCGAAGAGACTGGGTGCCCATGTCCTAACTTTTCCCCCTTCCTTCCTTCCTTCCTTCCTTCCTTCCTTCTGCACTGCTCAGAGCTATAAGCGGGCTATTGGAGAGGTTAGTGCTTTTCTTCCCTGTGGGGGCCCTTCATGCTCCCCCCCCACACACTGTCTCTTTCTGCTTTGGGCAGGGTCGCTGGGCTTCTCCTCTGTCTTTTCCCCACAAGAGCCAATACTTGCGGGAGGTGGGGGTAGCTTCCTTCTGGGTTGCACAGGTCCAATGCCTCCCCTGAACCCCTTTGGGTCTTGTGCTCCTTGGTGGGGAAGGGAGGGGCAGGTGGCTTTGGGGCTGGGGAGGGGAGGGGAGGGGAGGCCTCTCTAGGAGGGCAAAGGCCGTGGCTCCTTCATCCCCCCTGAGGGACCGACCGCCAGAACTCTTGGTTAGTTCTGCGTGCTCTCAACCACACACACACACACACACACACACACACACACTGCTACAGAGACCACTTGTGTGTGTTGGGGGGGATGGTACAAACTGAACAGGTTGAGGCAGAGGGGGCGAAAGGTCCAGAGGCCTGCCCATTTCTGGGGTGGGGTGCTTGTTAATGGTCATGTGTGTCCGTGAGGGTGTGGGGTTGGGGGCTGAGCCAAGTACCCCCCCCCCCGTTCTTTCTGCCTTCTGCAGGGTGGGTTTGCTTGTTGGTCTCCCCGCCCCACAGCAGCAGCAGATTCTGGCCCTGGGCTGGTGTGGTGGTGGTGGGTGGTGGTGGTCTGGAGCCCGGTCTTCCTCCCTCCTCCCGGTGTGTGAATGCGCAGGCACCAACCCCCCCCACCCCACCCCACCCCACCCCCTTTTCTTTACGCTCTCCCTTCCTAGAACTTTGTGCTGCTGAAGGAGCGGCCCGAGGAGGCGGCCCCGAAGCCCCTCAAGAAGGCCCTGGACTACTCTTCCTCCAGCGAGGACCTGGACTCCAGCGAGGAGGAAGAGGAGGAAGAGGAGGAGGAGGAAGAAGAAGAAGAAGAAGAAGGGCGCTCGGAGCCTGGCACAGACCCTCTGGGAGCCAGGTCAGGCCTACGGGGGTCAGGGAGGAAAAGGGGAGGGGGGGCTGCCTGGATCCACTGCATTCTGGAGCTCAGGACCTTTGGCAGCCACCCTGCCTCCCCCAAATCCTCAGCCCCCCACCCCCCGCCCATTTGTGTTCACTCTCCGCAAGAGCCATGGGGCAGGGGGGGGTGAGGGCCGTCCTCCCTCATCGAGGGCAAGGGTGACCCGGCTGAACCCCGCACGGACCCTTCCCCTCCTCCGCCTGAGGGGCCCTGCCTTTTGCTGGCTCCTTGCCCCACCGCTGGCGCCCACGCCTTCTAAGGTTGCTCACACAGAGCGAGCGAGAGAGCGAGGCCCTTCCCACCTGGGGACGGCCCTTTGGCTGCCCTCCCCCTCCTCCAGGTGCCATCAGCACTAGGACGGTGGTCTCATGCATCGGGGCCCCGCTTGGTTCCCGGAGGGGGGGGGCTCCCAGCCCCCCTGGCCAGGTGGTGGTGGTGGGGAAACCCAGATGTCCTTTTTCTCTTCACTTCTGGGCTCAGGGGGCAGTTGGCAGCCTTGGCAAGTGGGTGTGGTCCCCCTCTCCTGGCATCTCCTCCCTGGCATCACCCCCCCCTCCGTGGGTGGTCACCTACTGGGTGGTCACTGACAGCTGAGGGAGGGAGGGGGGCTGGGTCTGCCGGCCGGGGCTCCTCCCAAGTGCCACTCGGCTCCTGCCTGCCCCCCCCCCAGAAGGGGTTCTGCCTAGACTCGCCCCTCCCCCTTGTTGGTGCCTGCGTGTGCAGCTGGGCAAATGTGCCCTGGAAAAGCCACGCTGATGGGCAGGTCTCCTATTCCTCCTCCCCCTCCCCCTCCCCCTCCCCCCATTCCTCTCACCCCCACCCCCACCCCACCCCCAACAGGGATGGCGATACTGACTCGGTAAGCACCATGGTGGTCCATGATGTGGAGGAGCTGGCGGGGGGCAGCGGTGGCTCCGAGAGTTCGTACGGCGAGGGCACCATGCGGGTGCAGCGGGTGAGCCTGTCCCTGCCGGCCCTGGTCGGGGGACCCTGCCCCCCCCCCCGAAATTTGGCCTGGCTGCCTCCTCCTCCTCCTCCTCCTCCTCGGGCTGGGAGGGTCCCCGCAGGGCCTCCTCTGTGTCTTCCATTCATCCTCGGAGGACGGCCACTCGCTTGCGAGAGCAGTGGTGGCTTCCGGGGTGGGGCTCCTGGCAGCGCCTCTTCCTGTGGATTGAGGGACTGTTTCCCCCATCCCACCCTCCTCCCCCCCCCCACCCCCAGACCCCCGAGGAGGAGGAGCGGGGCCTCCTGCACGGCGACAGCAACGGCTACACCAACCTGCCCGATGTGGTCCAGCCCAGCCACTCCCCCACGGAGGCCAAAAGCAGCAACGGGTCTTCCTCGCCTGCCAAGGACACCGCCACAGACGTACGCACGCGTGCCCCCCCCCCAGACGAAGGCACTGGGCTGGGGGAGGAGATGGTTCCCGGGGAGCCCTGGGGTGGGGTGGGGGGTCAGGAAAGTGCCGCTGGGTGGGCTTTGGACCCCCCCTTCTCCTTCTGCCCCTGCGTCCTTCAGTGGAGGATGAGCCACTGGCTTCCTCTCCACCAGAGCCACAGGTGAAACCTTGAAACCCCCCCCCCCAGATAGAGGGTCCAAAGGGTGTGTTCCTGAGGAGCAGGAGGGCCTATATCTGGCCCTTGGGGGACCCCCCCCAACCCCTCAGAGCAGAGAGAACCCCTCCTGGGTGGGGAGGAAGGCCGGGAAGGAGGAGCTGTGCCAACCTCCGGAGGTGGACCTGACCTGCCCTGCCCAGGGACCACCCGTGAGCGAGGGTTCCCCCCCCCGGACGCTGCCCTGCTCTATCCATTTTTTTCAATATTTTCCTCTTCACCCCCCACCCACCCCCACCCCCACCACCTTTTGGCAGTACCAGTCGCGAGGGCTGGTCAAGGCCCCCCCCGGAAAGAGCTCCTTCACCATGTTTGTGGACCTGGGCCTCTACCAGGGCTCCTCTGGCGGAGGAGACACCATCCCCATCACCGGTGAGGGGGGGGCGGCTCGGCGGGTGGTGGGGATGAGGGAGGGAGGGGGCTGTGGAGCAGGGGAGGGGGTCCCTGGCAAAGGCTGCCAGAGAGGGCGGGGGGGGGGGCTTTCTGGATCCAGGCCCAGAGCCAGCCTGTCCAAAAAGCCTGCTCTCTGCACCCCCCCCCACCGCCTCTGCCTCCTTTTGGTGTCCTGGCCTGCAGGGGTGGGGGTGGTGGGGGTGTTTTTCCTCGCAGATTCTGACTGGGCCATGGAGCCCTTAAGAGGCCAGAGGTTCCTCCCCCACACACGCACACCACCACCACCACCACCACCACCACCACCTGCTGGTGCTCTTGGCTCAGCCCCCACCGCCTGGATCCCACCTGCCCTTGCATCTGCAAAGCTCTTGGGGCACCTGGGCTCCCCTCCTCTGTGCCTGCAGCTGCTCTCCCCCCCTGCCCCCGCCCTCAGCCACGGCCACCCCTGCCTTTGTCACTGGCCAGAGCCCGCCCACCCGAAGGACCTGCCACTGTCCCATCCTGGCTTCTAGAGGGGCCACTCGCAGCCTCTAGGCTCATCTGTGACCCCTCCTCCTCCTCCTCCTCCTCCTCCTTCGCCCTGTTCCTCTCCCACCCACCCACCCCCACACAGCCTTTGACGCAGGGCGGCTGGAGCAGCTGCAGCTGGAAGCCCGGAAGGGGTCAGTGGTCAACGTGAACCCCACAAACACGCGGCCGCACAGTGACACCCCCGAGATCCGCAAGTACAAGAAGCGCTTCAACTCGGAGATCCTGTGTGCTGCCCTCTGGGGTGAGAGAGGGCCTGGAGGAGCGGCGGGCGGGCGGGCGGGGGGGGGGTGGCCCCCGGGTGGGGGGGGGGGGGGAAAGGGCCGTTCCCTGAGTGGAGGGGTGGTGGCCCTGGCTCCCCCTCCATGCCTCCGCCTCGGTGCCCGCAGGGGTCAACCTGCTGGTGGGGACCGAGAGCGGGCTGATGCTGCTGGACCGCAGCGGGCAAGGCAAGGTCTACAGCCTCATCAACCGGCGCCGCTTCCAGCAGATGGATGTCCTGGAGGGCCTCAACCTGCTGACCACCATCTCAGGTGAGTGGGGGCAGGGCAGCTGCTGGGCCTCCTTTGGGGGCGGGGGTGGGGGGAGCATGTGCTGGGGGTCCCGCTCGCACGTTTCCAGTTGCCTGGGGGGTGGGGCCACGGCAGAGCCCTCCTTGGGGAGGGGGCCGGGTGGGGGCAAAGGCCACCTGAGCTAGAGGTTCACTCAGCCCCACCAGGGCCGCAGGGGCCTGAAGCTGTGCCTCTGTTCCCTCCCCCCCACCCCGACACCCCCTTCCCTCCCCCCTCCCCCCCCCAGGGAAGCGGAACAAGCTGCGGGTCTACTACCTCTCGTGGCTGAGGAACAAGATTCTGCACAACGACCCGGAGGTGGAGAAGAAGCAGGGCTGGACCACCGTGGGGGACATGGAGGGCTGCGTCCACTACCGCGTGGGTGAGCGGAGGGGGACCTGGCCTGGGTCCCGGGGGGAGCGCCCACCCACCCCCACCCCCCGCAGGAGGTCTTTCCCCGGGAGAGAACCCTCCCCCTTCCCCCCCGGCCTCACCGCCGACCCTTCCCGCCTCTTCCCTGCAGTCAAGTACGAGCGGATCAAGTTCCTGGTGATTGCTCTCAAGAACTCGGTGGAGGTTTACGCGTGGGCTCCCAAGCCCTACCACAAGTTCATGGCCTTCAAGGTACCAATGGGGAGAGGGGGGGGCAAAGGGGCCGACGACGTATAATGTCTCTCTCCGCGATGGTCCCGGGAGGCATCTGGACTCCGAGGCGGCGGCCCAGCTGGGAGCAGCAAGCCTCGCCTGCATTCTTCCTGACCCGGGCAGCCTCAGGCGGGGGGGGGGGGGTCTCTCTCAGCTAATTCCTGCTACCTTTCTCTCTCTCCCCCCCACCCCTGTATGTCCCCTTGTACCCCTGACCCCCACCCCCACCCCCACCGGCAGTCTTTTGCTGACCTGCCTCACCGGCCGCTGCTGGTGGAGCTGACAGTGGAGGAGGGCCAGCGCCTCAAAGTGATCTACGGGTCCAGCGCCGGCTTCCACGCCATTGATGTGGACTCAGGCAACAACTACGACATCTACATCCCTGTACATGTAAGCTGGGTGGGTGGGGGGGCGCATGAGGGAGGAGGGGGGGGGCGATTGGCCAAGAAGGCTGCCGTTGCTTGCTGGTCCCACAGAGGAGGGAGGAGAAGGAGAAGAAGAAAAGGTGCTCCTTCCACAGACCTCGAATCAGACGGGAGCAAAGTGGGGGTGGGGGTCGTCCGGTTACCCTTGTTGGGATTTGTTGCTACCCCTTCATTTTAACCCTTTAAGATGGGGCTGGGCTATGCTTGCAGCGGGAGCAAAGGGACCCCACCCCTGGGAACGGTGCACCCCCCTCTTGCTCCATCTGGGGGCCTTGGGACAGGAGGATGATGCGCCCCTGACCTGGGGCTCCTTGCCCCTCCTCCTCCTCCTCCTCCTCCTCTGGTGGGCGCCCTTGTCCTCCCCTGCTGCAGATCCAGTCCCAGGTGACCCCCCATGCCATCATCTTCCTGCCCAACACGGAGGGGATGGAGATGCTGCTCTGCTACGAGGATGAGGGTGTCTATGTCAACACCTACGGGCGCATCATCAAGGACGTGGTCCTCCAGTGGGGGGAGATGCCCACCTCCGTGGGTGAGCCTCGGCCGGACCTGGGGGGGGGGCAAGGGGCAGGGGGGTGGAGGGGGGCATGGGGTGGGGGGCCAGCGGAGGCGTCTGAGCCCAGGGCCCCTCCCTCCCTCCCTCCCTCACGGCGGCCCCTTTCTCCCCCCCCCCCCAGCCTACATTTGCTCCAACCAGATCATGGGCTGGGGGGAGAAAGCCATTGAGATCCGCTCGGTGGAGACGGGCCACCTGGACGGGGTCTTCATGCACAAGCGGGCCCAGCGCCTCAAGTTCCTCTGCGAGCGCAACGACAAGGTGGGTGGGGGGCCAGGAAAGGGGGCCACCGGCGGGGGTGGGGGTGGGGGCGGGGGAGGAGAGGAGGGGCCAGGACTGAGTGAGCAAAAGGGAGAGCCTTGGCAAGTGGGGACGGGGGGGGCAGGATGAGCCCCCAGGAACCGGGATGGGCTGCTGGCCTGCCTCTTCCCCCCCCCCCACACGCCACTGCCCCACCTGACCCTCCTGGGGGAGGGAGGCCTTCCAGCTGGCAGGGCCGGCCAAGCTTGTCCCTGGGCGTGTCGAGTGGAGGACCCCAAAGCGAGCACAGCCCCCCCCCGCGCCACCCCCCCCCAGCCTCCCTCCCAGACCCAAGTCCCAGCAGGGCTCCGGCTGCCTGGGCCAGACGTGCCCCATGCCTGAGGGGCCCATTGGGGAGGTGGGTGGGCACCCCTCTCTGTCCCCACAACGAAGGGCGAGGAGGACTCTCTTGGGGGGGAGGGCCATCCCTCAACCCCTCCGGGCAGGAGATGCCCCCCCGGCCAGGTTAGCTTCTGCTGGCGGTGGGTGGGTGGGTGGGTGGCGGAGGCGGTGGGGGTTGGGGGCGGATGGACAGACCTGGGCCTCAAGCCCCACCGGGTGCCCCTTTCTCCCCCCCCCCCCTGCAGGTGTTCTTTGCCTCCGTGCGCTCCGGAGGCAGCAGCCAAGTCTACTTCATGACCCTGAACAGAAACTGCATCATGAACTGGTGATGGGGGGGGGGTGCTCGTCTGCCCCCTCCCCACCCGCCCGACCCTCCCGGCAAGAAGAGAAGGAGGAGGAGGAGCAGCAGCAGCAGCAGCCGCTATGGGGAGAAGGGGGAGGGGCCCCTCCCTTTGGAGGACCAGCTGGCAAAGGCACTCCCATGGCTCTCCATTCAAAGACCCTCTCCCCCCCCGCTGCTTTTTCTTAGGCAGAGGAGTCCCTTTCTTCCTGTTGACACTTTTGGCCCTGGGGGGCGGGGCAGAAGGAGGAGGCGGGGGGGGGAGTCCCAGGAAGGGCTATGTCGGCATGTGGCCCCTTCCACACCCCAGAGAATAAAATTTTCCCAGCAGCCCCTCCTGTGGATGCAAGGGTTTCAGTGGCGGGGGGGGGGGGCAAGGAGAAGAGGAATCCTACAAGTGTGGCCTCCCTCCCCACCCCAAATCCCATCCGGGAAGCCCATCTCAGGGGCCCCTGGGCAGGGGGGAGGATCGCCAAATCCATGGAAACAGGCTGAAGAGGGGCCAAGCCCCTTGTGTGTGTCCCCCACCCCGGCCGTGGGGGGGGGGGAGCTGTCCCTGGGGTGGCATGGGCCAAAGGGCCTGAGGGGGCCTGCCTTCTGCACTGTGCTGGAGGGGGGGTGGCCTCACTCCCCATACGCTGCCCCCCCTTCACACAGTCCTTTTTCAGTCCTCTGCTGCCCCTGCCCCCCCCAGCCCTCACACACCCCGCAGCTCCTGCTGGGGGCCCTCCTGGTGCTCTTGAGCCTGGGCAGTTTCCCAGCCCAGCGCCCCCCCAGCCCCCCCCACTGCCCAGCAGCCAGCTCCATGGACTCCCCCCCCACCACCACGCTTCCTATCCTGTCAGGAGGGGGCTCTGTGCCCTCCCCCCAAATTCCTGCCCATCTCCTCAGTGGGGCCGATCCAGTGGCTGCGAAAGGGAGTGCCCCCCCTCGCCCAGTGCCTCCCCTTCCTGCCCCCCACACCAACGCCGCTTCCCTCAAACTGTGGGACATTTGTGGATGTATATGAGGTTTCTCTCCCACCCCCACCCCCCCAAGGGGGGAGCTATGTATATTTTGCTTTAATGATCATTCTTTTTGTAATGGCAATTTAAGTAACTGACTAACGAAGCACTTTAATGGCCCAGCTCATCAAGGTGGTCTCGGTGGGTCTGGGGGCAGCCCGAGCTTACCAATGTCTCCCTCCGCCGCCGCCCCTCCACCCACCCACCCAAACCGCCTGCTGGGGCTCTGCTTGGCACAACAGGGCGGGGGAGGCCCCTCGCGGGTGGGGTTGTGTTGAGCCCCACCCAAAGACTCCCCCGGCCCCTCCCTCTCATGCGGGGGGGGCACTTCTCCAGTGGAGATGCTGCTCTCCTCCCTCGCCTCCCCCCCTCCCCGGGCGACTTGGTTTCTTGTGCATTTTTCGCTTACAGTTGTCCATAACCATCTCCCCCACCCCACCCCACCCCGCCCAAGCAGAAGAAGGGAGTCGCC
>JAHTLZ010000340.1:8973-32676 GCA_023846285.1 Phrynocephalus versicolor
ACACACACACACACACACACACACACACACACACACACACACACACAAGATGTTTTAGAACCTTGGTTCTCCACTGGTGGGGTCCCCGAATGTTCCCGGACGGCAACTCCCAGAAGTCTTCCTCCCTAGCTGAGCTGGCCAGGATTCCTGGGAGTTGCCGTCCAGGAACATCTGGGGACCCCACCGGTGGAGACACCACTGTTTTAGAGGAAAGAAAGCTCAGATACATCCACGATTTCAAACAAAGATGATTCTGAAAGGGTTCCGAATTAAAGACTCGGAGGACGGAGCCATTGAGGGGCCCCCCAGAGCCCCAGCTGTGTTCGGTGTTGCAGGATTTCAGGACCAAATTCTGATATTTAAAGAACAGGCCACACAGAGTATCATTCTTTTGGGGGATGGGGGAAGCTCCCTTCAACAACCCTTTCAGAAATGTTATGGGTGTGGGCAGTGGTTTACCCCAGTGGTTCCCTATCTTGGGGGTCTCCAGATGTTCTTGGATTAAACCCTTCTGGAACTCCAAGGACCTCTGGGCACTCGACTTTCAGAACCACCGGTTTTCTCAAATTATAAGAAACCCAGTAACGCCAGTGCTCCAGTCAGGAAGCAAATGGAAAAAGATGAAAGGTGCCTTCTGAAGTGGGTTGAATACCTTATAAAATGGGCAGAACTGGAGTCAGTCTGGTGTCTGAGTATTTTGGTGCGTAAGAGATGGATGTAGGCATTTTGTTCCAGCAATATCCCATTACTGTCTCTCCACAAAGAAATAATTCCTTTTTCTCTCCTTCTGAGCTGACATGCCTTTTTCTGACCCTACTATGGTCTAATCAGAATCCTCAACTTCTTTGTAGAGTAGCTAGACGGGTGATATATAAATCCAATCCAACAAACAAACAAACCATCAATCAATTAATCAGTCCTTTAACTGTCCTTTTTAAACTCGGGTGTTCTGATGATCTTCAGCAATCAAACAGACCGGACACGTGGGGGTCCCATTTTCCCTTGAACGCTTCAAGTGTCAGTCTCGTCGTCGTACTCCTCTAACAGTTAAGAAGTCCCCCCCCCACTGGATATCCCAGCCTAAATCTGGCTTCCTGTCAACTTGAGCCCCTGATGGTGCGTCCTGCGCTCTGGAAGGATCAAGGGCAGGGCAGCTTTCCAAGTCTTTGAAAAACGTCATCCTGCCTTTCCTCCGTCTTCTTTCCTCGAAGCAAACTAAAAATAAAATAAAAGGACCCTAAAGCCCGTCAGCTGCAGAGGAGGCATCAGGAGAGGCGTAGGCAAAAACGGCTGGCGCGAGAACCCAAGCAACGGCCCTCCTCTGGATGGAGGAGTTTTAGGATTTGATCTGACAGGCGAGGCTACGCTTCGTTGGAGACCCAACGGCTGACGTCTGGTGACTGGCACCTGCCCGGGCTTACAGCGCTCGTCTTTGTCACACGCAATGAAAAATGGAAGTGCCACCCCCCAACGCGGCCTCTGCCATGCGCTCAGAGCAGAGACCCCAAAGCCACCAGCCGAAAAGAGGGAAACGGGAGCGACACCTTCCCGTCTTCGGTTCCTTTGTGGCCTCCGGATAGCTTTCTCAAGTTTCAGAGATGGCCTATCTCCCTCCGTTGTGCTTAGGGTAAGGGGACCACCAGCCATAGAGTATTGATTCCAGCCATCCTGGGCCTTCTAGGGCCGGCTGTGCCATTTGTTAAGGCGAGCTGGTGGCCTCAGGCGGGAAGAGGCTGGGGGTTGGCAGTGGCTGACAGCCACCACCACCTCAGGGGCTGAAGAAAGGGGCCCACTGTTCAGAACCAGCTGTTTGGCCGAACCTTTGGCCCTCCAGATGTTTTGGACTGCAACTCCCACCGTCCTTCATCCTTGGCAGTACAGGCTTGGAATTCTGGGAGTTGTGGTTCGAAACATCTGGAGTGCCGGAGGTTTGCCACCACTGGCCTAGGTCCTTGCCGTCCTAGGAGGAAAGTTCATCTCAAAAGTCTTTCCGTTTTCTGAGCATCACCAAGGCCTTCTACAGCTCATCAAGTCCGGTTCCAATCAAGAGAGCACCATGGGGGGAATTGAACCCGCAGCCTCGGGCTCTCCATCCAGGGACCTAAACCGGTAACAGAACGACAGAGCCGGAGGGGATCCTAGAGGTCACTCAGTCTATCCCCTTTCAAAGGCGAAGGAATCGCCCGCCCTTTGGCATCTTAGAGCGTTTATACACGACCCCTAAGCTCTGCAGCAAATGGCTGCAAGCTCCGGAGCTTAAAAATGTTTCCCCACCAGCTCCGGAGCTAACAGAAAATTAAGTGCGACCCCGCCCACCTTAGCGCGACCCAGCGCACCTTTCAAGTACCTGCTTGAAAGAGTGAAAAATTTTGATGTGCAGAGTGCCGGGCTCTCCTCGCTTCTTTTTGTTGTTTTTCTTTTGCCTCCCGCCCCTTTAAGAGGAACCAGGAAGTGAACGGGGCTCGGAGCAATTTCCACTCGGAGGTAAGAGTGGAAATTGCTTTTCTCCCTTTTTTCTCCCTTTTTTTCCCTCCCTCCCGTCACGCAGACAGAACAAGGAAGTGCGGAGGGGGTGGGAACGCAGGGAGAGCGACAAACCCTCAAGATCTCTGGTCCGAATTTAAGGGACCAGCAGATCTTAGGGGTCGTGTAAAAAGGCCCTTAGCTGAGCCCAAGAGGGGATCCTGAAGGCCATCTGGACCACTTTAAAAGTAGAAGGACTTGCTATCGTGTGCCTCAGGCGGTGCAATATGTGGGGCGGCCTCTGTCCCCGGGGGCAAATGTGGCTTGAACGAGGGCAGTTAAAGGGACCCCGGCCCATTCTTAGGTGCCGCTGGCTGCAAAGTTTTAGGAAACCTATTGTTTGGCCACAACCGGGTCGACCTGTTGTCGGTATCCGGGTGCGCCAATGGCAGCTGTCCGATGGAAGCCCAGAATCTGGGCCCATGATGGCCAGATGTCGTGTTTGGGAGGGACCCATCAATGGCCGGCTGGGACTGGCAAGATTTATCCCAAATCCTGGACATTGGGATCATTGGGATCATTCTGATATAGAAAATCAGTGGGCCGTGCCCTCCCTGAGTCCATAAAGCGAACGGTCAAGGAATGATAAGATCTGTAGCCTGGCACATGGTCAGGGTCAAAATTCTGCCCACCCTCGGTCTCGTAGAATCACCGGCCAACAGTTTATGCTGGGTCTTCAGAGGTCCGCATCCTTCTACTCCACCAAAGAGCAAGGAGCTTGCAGATTTGAATAAATCTTCCAAAAGAGACACAGTTTTGTGTGGGTGTGTTGGCATCCAGTAGTATTACCAACCGCTGCATCGGGGGGGGGGTAGCCTATGTCATGAGTGCTCTGCCATGGTAAAGATGAGGAGCCTTCGAATGAAGAGACGTTGGTTACCCTTATTCAGGAAGGACTTGTTTGAATATCCCAAGAGATTCCACGCTGTAATTTTTTTTTAAACGGAACCACTCTGATCTTCAGCTCCGATGGGTGAATCTATCCCTTTTTGGTTCCTCCGACACTGAATTGGATTAGAACAGCTAATTTATTTTCCATTCGAAGTAAGAAAACTGGGAAACGGGTCAAATAAGAGACAAATGGATGGAACTTACCCCCTTCCAGAGACGGTGCATAAACAAAGGTATGTAAGGAAACAGGGATGAAGTGTATTCCCCAAATAGGTTCGGCAGCTTAAGAGAAGTTTGCTGAGTTCGGACTAAAAGCCAAAACAGACTTGCAAGGCTGGCTGTTCCTAACCAGAGCCATTCTTCCATTCCGGGGGGGGGGGAATTAAAAATCGAGATTTGTATGTTTTCAAGATTCTACAACATACCACCGGCCAAGGGAAACCGCTCGCTGTTGAAACGGCAAGTCCACACACCAACCGGAGACACCCGCCGTTTCAAAATGCAAGAGGTGCAGTGGGAAAGCCCCGGCTTTGTAAATCTCTCCTGCTTTTCGGCTCCAACACCCAAACCGCCTCGCTGCGTTCCTTCTTCTTCTTTTTTTACATGAAAGGCAAGAGAAGAAGGGAAACCCGGATGGAGCCGCAGCTGTGCACAATCTTTTCCAAGGTCTGTGGCTGAGTGTTTTCGTTGTCGTCGTTTGCAGTTATCAAACAATTTTTTTCTGCCACTCCTTTTTGGGCCTTGGTTCCTGTTTTTCCACAACAGACCGAGCAGTTGCGAAGACGGTTGATGGTCTGCTCGCTTGCTGGGTAATCTTCTAATGGATTCTCTCGCGGCCGCCAAACAGAAACTCGTCGAGGTTTTGGTGGGGGGATAAACAGAGAGATGAAGCCGAACGCAGCCAAGAACTCCGGGCACCGAGTTAGAAGCTTTGGGCGCCAGCCCAGCGAAAGCACCGGGGTCGGGGGGGTCGGAGAAGCACACGGCCTCCACAACGGCTTCTCCAAAACAGCTGCGGAACAGAAAGGAAACCGTTACGGCAGGCCTTGTCCAAACTTTGGCCCTCCAGATGTTTTGGACCACACAGACCTTCGCGATTTGGAAATACAGGCTTGGAATTCTGGGAGTTGTGGTCCAAAACATCTGGAGGGCTGAAGTTTGGACATGCCTGCGTTACGGCGTGAATTTACAACAGATAGCGGGGAACAGCCGGCGGAAGCGGCTCCGGAAATAAACCAGATGGGCTGGAAGGATCCGGCCGGACCCCGAAACTGAACCCCCCCCCTTTTCATATGCCAGGCACCTTAACAAAACGAAGGTCTGGTTGAGGTGGAATAAAATGGAGGGTGTTTGTTTGCCTGGCTGTTGACGGGTTTGGATCTCTGTTTTTGAACCCTGGAAAGCGGCTACTGGTGAGTGCGCAAACGACGAAGCTCAATGAACGGATTTTTGATTTGCTCCCATCCCGTGTTCCCTGGGAGGGGGCGAGGATTTTCAGATTATTTGGGACCGCCAAGAACTGCCTCACAAGACAGTCACGGCAGAGACCTAACTGTGGGAAAATGGCCTAGATACCCAGGTCACAGCTGTGGCCAGGAGTAGAGATGCAAAATTTCCGGAAGTTTTGAAGCTCGGGGGGAAAAAAACTTTTTCCAGGGTTTTTTTTTCTTTTTTCTTTTTTTCGGGAAATAAAACGGAAATAAATTCTAATTCCCCGTTGCTAACTTGAGTCTGTCTTAAATGTTCTGGGCTGTATGTTGTCCCTCATTATTGCAAGCCACCTTGGGTCCTTTTCTAAGGAAAAAGTTGAGGTAAAAATATTCTAAATAAATAAATAAATAAATAAAGTCTAATTCCCTGTTCCTAACTTGAGTATTGAATCACAAGCCGGAATTGAGATTGCTGGAAGAAATATCAACAACCTCAGATTTGCAGAAGATACTACTCTGATAGCAGAAAGTGAGGAGGAATTAAATAACCTCTTAATGAGGGTGAAAGAGGAGTGTGAAAAAATGGGCTGAAGCTCAGCATAAAAAAAAAGATCATGGCTACCGGTCCCATCACCTCCTCGCAAATAGAAGGGGAAGAAATGGGGGCAATGACATAGTTTATTTTCTTGGGCTCCTTGATCACTGCAGATGGTGACTGCAGCAACGAAATAAAAAGATGCCTGCTTCTTGCGAGGAAAGCAATGGCAAACCTAGATAGCATCCTAAAGAGCAGAGACATCACTTTGCCAACTAAGGTCAGGATAGTCAAAGCTATGGTTTTTCCAGTAGTGATGTATGGAAGTGAGAGCTGGACTATAAAGAAGGCTGATTGCCGCAGAATTGATGCTTTTGAGCTGTGGTGCTGGAGGAGAGTCTTAAGAGTCCCCTGGACTGCAAGGAGATCAAACCTATCCATCCTGAAAGAAATCAACCCCGGATGTTCACTGGAAGGACAGATTTTGAAGCTGAGGCTTCCATAATACTTTGGCCACCTCATGAGGAGAGAGGAGTCCTGGGAAAAGTCCCTGATGTTGGGAAAGATGGAAGGCAAAAGGAAAAGAGGACGGCAGAGAATGAGGTGGTTGGACGGTGTCATCGATGCAACCAAGATGGATTTGACCAAATTCTGAGAGGCAGTGGAAAATAGGAAGGTCTGGTGAGCTCTGGTCCATGGGGTCACGAAGAGTCAGACACGACTGAACGACTGAACAACAACAACAACAACAACAACAACAAACTTGAGTATCTCTTAAATGTTCTGGACTGTATGTTGTCCCTCATGACTGTAAGCCGCCTTGGGTCCTTTCCCAATGAGAAAGGGGTAAAAAATATTCAAAATAAATAAAATAATAATAATAATAATAATAGAGCAAGAATAGTGAGACTGCGTGAAGCTTGACCTAGCTCGGCCTCTAAGCTTTGTGGGGTCAGGCCTAGCTCCCAGGTGTGCCAAATGCTTGTCTTGTCAGCCAGAACTCCCAGAAGGAGATTTATGGAATTTAGTAATAATTATCTCGCTCTGAACATCCTAATCTCTTATTCTGTGAGGTCCTAGTGCATTCTTAGGGGGATTGGCCATCACTCGGGAGGCAGGGCCGCCCAGTTGACATGACAGGAGGTCTAAGGTTCAGATTTCCTGAGAAATGCTGGTAAGAAACCCAATTCTGCGGGTCATGTTTCTTCCTAAATAAATCCACGCTTCACTGGGCAAAAGGAGGAGAAGACTGCATTCTAACAATACCATAATAATTGGGTTAATATAAGGGTTTCTGTTATACACTGGCAGCTCTTAAAACAAATTCATTTCATTTCTGCAGGTCGATTTGTTTTAAGAAAATTTTGTCTTACGAAACGTGGCTTCCCACAGGAACGCATTGAAATGGATCCATCCGTTTTGGAGGCAATGGGCAGCTCCTTTTTGCGAAAATTTGGCTTACAAAACACGGGTTTCCCATAGGAATGCATTGGGGATGGATTAATCTGTTCTAGAGAATGGAATAAAGACAAAAATAACGGTAATTTTCCACCTGGGTATATGCAGAATGGTTTTTTGTCTTGCGAGGCATCCCATTGGGAATTTTTTTGTCATGCAAAGCATCCCTGTTCCTGGAATTTTTTTTCTTCCTACAAGTTTTTTTAACTTACGAGGCATCTGTCTTAAGAGGTACCAGTGTATTTATTTTGCTATTGGTTATTGCACTGTTTCTCTTGTTGTAAGCCGCCCAGAGTGGCCGTATGGCCAGATGAGCGCGGGGTATAAATGGAAGAAATAATAATACAGTGATACCTTGTATAAAGGAATGAATTTGTTCCAAATAAAATTATGTTAAGCAAATTTTCCTTTATACAAATTCCCATAGAAATGCATTGAAAATGAGTGATCCCATTTTTATGTTGTACGGATTCTCCCCATAGGCAATTATGTTAAGCAAATTTCCTCTATCTCTGGAATTTTTTATGTTGTACAAATTTTATGTTATATAAGTTGTTTGTTATACAAGGGTCCACTGTAATCCTTAATCACGACCATTTTTATGTTGTACAGATTCGCTCCATAGACAATTTTGTTAAGCAAATTTCCCCTATCTCTGGAATGTTTTATGTTGTACAGATTTTATGTTATACAAACCATTTGTTATACGAGGGTCCACTGTAATATAATTACTAGGGAAAGGGTTAGGCAGTAGGACGCTTTACGTGAGATGGACCTGTGAAAAATACAAGTTTGCAAGAGCAGGGCTGTATATTTTGGGGATCGCTCACTCCAGTTTTCCCCCTCCTTTTTTTAAATTTGCAGCATAACAAAATCCACCGAAACAAATCGAAGCTGGTCCAACAAAAGACAAAGAAAGCAACGCAATTCAGGCATGGAATTCCTCAATTCTTTTGACTGATTGTTTTCAATGGGACTCAACGACACCAAACACCAGGTCACCCCCCCTGTGCGACTTCCCAGGTAGGGAACGGCAAATAATTTCATCAGCTCTGGTGTGTGTTTCGGGGGTGGGGGAATGTCCATTTTGGGTTTATGAATGGTTGGACTCTCATGTGATGTTCCTTTCTCAGGAACCTGGTTTACCCTAATTCCCCCCCCCCTTCTCTCCTTGAACATGAGAAGAAAAATCAATGTTAGGAAGAGGGTGTCATTACATCTGGGAACTGTTGCATTCAGAAAAGAAAGAAGTTGTTTGCTAATGAATTTCCCTTCCAGTTGCTCAACCTCTTGGCGGTGCAGCCCGGGTCTCTCACAAAATATGCCGTCTCTCAGAGCTGCAACAGATTTCCCACTGCTGGAAGTACACAAACACTCTCTTCCATCAAAGAGACACCAGATGGGGAACTTAATAGCTACGGATCGTGTTTTCCTCTCGCCTGGAGTTGTGTGTATAAGAGCGAGTGAGACACAGGCAGACCGAGGGGAAAACACACCGCTTCTCCTGTAACCTAAATCTCATTCCAATGAACTCTGGTTGGCTTCTTGTTTGTTTGTTTGTTTGTTTGTTTGTTTGTTTGTTTGTTTGTTTGTTTGTTTGTTTGTTTGTTTGTTTGTTTGTTTGTTTGTTTTGTATCTCACCTTTCTTTCCCGGTAAGGACAGTGGTTTAAATGGTCTCAGTGGAAGGTTCTGACTTCATTTGTACAGCGTTTCAGACCACAACTCCCACAATCCTTTGTCATTGGCCATCTAGGTCCAGAACTCTGGGAGCTGCCGTCCAAAACGTCTGGAAGGCTGAAAGTTTCCCACCCCTGGTTTTGGAACAAGAAGGGTATTATCTTGAGTGGTGGTATTTCCTTCACTCACTGCTTTATTTATTTTATTATGGTCCAGACTAGATGAAACGGGGGTTTATTCCTGCAAAGGGTCTTCCCAAGATGGGAATGACATCCATAGGTCACAGCATTTTTTCGCACCTCCACATCTTGCTTTTAGCGTGTTTTGTTTTTTTGTGATGGCTGGCTGGAAAGTCACCGTGGCCTTCATGAGCATTGTTATAAAATGATAACCATGTCCCAACAAGACGGAAATTCATCCGACAGGGCTAAGGTGCTCCGTATTGTGTGTTGTTCGCATCGGGACTCAAAAGATCATATACCCTCTCTTTGGTTCTCTCTCTCTCTCTCTCTCTCTCTCTCTCTCTCTCTCTCCAATATGCCTTTACCTGGCCCAGGATGTGTTCCTGACAGGTATAAAGAGTCCGAAGGATAAGACTGAAGCCATGCTATCTTCTCCAAAGCCAGTTTCTGGGTACAGGTGTGTCTCTGTACGGGCCACCAGAAGGACAGAGGAGAAGTAGCGTGTTTGGAAAGTGAGGAAGGAATGAAAGGAGAATGGAAGAAGTGGTAAAGAGAGGGGAAGGAAGGATGGATGGAAGGAAGGAAGGTGAGAGAGAGAAAGGAAGGAAGGAAGGAAGGAAGGAAAGAAGGAAGGAAGGAAGGAGGAACTGTGAATGGAAGGAAGGAAGGAAGGAAGGAAGGAACTGAATGGAAGGAAGGAAGGAAGGAAGGAAGGAAGGAAGGAAGGAAGGAAGGAAGGAAGGAAGGAAGGAAGGAAGGAAGGAAGGAAGGAAGGAGGAACTGAATGGAAGGAAGGAAAGAAGGAAGGAAGGAAGGAAAGAAAGAAGGAAGGAAGGAGTAACTGTAGAAGGAAGGAAGGAAAGAAAGAAGGAATGAAAGGAAGGAAGAAAGAAAGGAACTGTGAATTGAAGGAAGGGAGGAAGGAAGGACGATTGGTTCTGACGTGGAGGGAAGAGTCATACCTCACCTTGATCTGCCATCAGATCAGGAGGAAATCTCAGTGCTGGGGTTGGAATGAACGAGAGGCCTTTCATGCATCAGCTGACGGCATCTTCAGATGGGTGGCCAGTTCCACCAGTGGACAACAAAGAGACCATGACATACGTGAGGGTCGTTTGCCCAGGGAAAAGGCAACAGCTTTTAGAAGGTTTGAGCAAAAGCAACGTCAGCATCTCATGGTCTCCTGATATCTAGAAATGGCTGGGGCCCCTGGGGGAGGCGTGTTGAGAGCTAGGACTTCCGTGAGCATCATCATTTCATTGGTGGAAGGCGTCCGTTTCACAGCCGCTCACCCGGCACTCATCTTTGGCCAAACATCTCCGAAAATAAATCCATGGTACTGAACCTGTTGGAGGAGTAGAGTTAAGGACCTCAGGCAGGTCCTGGAATAGTCAGCCTAAACCTGAACTGTCCAAGGCGTGGCATGTGTTTCCTAGAAGCAGAGAATCCTTGAGTCAGAAGGGCTCCTCAAAGGCCATCCAGACCAACCCCCTGCTCAAGACAGGGGTCCAAGTAAAAAAAATCGGACAGAGACTGGTCCAATTTGCTCTTCAATGCCTCCTTCCGATGGCAGGGGTTCCATTGTCCTACTTCTCTAACAGTTAAGAAGTTTTTTCCTTGACATTTGAGGGGTACAGTTCCGCGCCTTAGACCCTTTCGGAAAAAAGTTCGGACCAAAACCCAGAGAGGAGGCAACACCACGTTGTCCCAAAATTTGCCACACACCACAAAGGCAACGTGTTTTTCTTTGGCCGTTATTCCAACAGATCTGTTCTCAGTCGAAGACAGGCGGTGTATAGACTCGCATCCCCCTCCCTGCAAAACGTTGGGTGAGTCGTTTAGATGATTCCATCATCTGTGGACCACGAGCAATGCTTCCACGCCCGTTCCTGATTTGGAAGGAACACTGCCTGCCTTCGTGGCTTGGTTCTGCATTCCAGAATGCCCTCCAAGGTGTTAGGAAGAGTGTGTGTGTGTGTGTGTGTGTGTGTGTGTGTGTGTGTGTGTGTGTGTGTGTGTGTGTGTGTGTGTGTGTGTGTGTGTGTGTGTGTGTGTGTGTGTGAAATCTCCCTCCGCCGCAAAATGAGCGTGAAGGACAAGGAGACATGTTTCGGGGCTAAACCCGCAGCGGACATCTCTTCCCCCCCCCCTTGGATTGCCCCTGCTGGCGGGAGATTGAGCTTTTTGGGAAGGGGGTCTTTATTAACTCCCCTCACTTGGGGGAAAAAATAAAGACATCCATCCAAAACACGGCGTCCTTTTTAAACCCACAACCTTTTCTGTTCTGTGCATTTATTTCTTTTTCCCTTCAAAATCATAGGCCCCGCCGACTGTCGCTAACCTCTAATAAGTGAGCAAAAAATCTCTCCGTCCACCTGCCTCTTTTCTCTCCCCCCCCCAACACATCCCTCCCCCCCCCGGCTGCTGTTATCTCAGCATGGAACTGGGAGTTTGGAAGCTCGATTGACCCAGTAATTGTTTAAATCAGCGACGCTCTAATTTAGTGGAATACGGTTTGAGCGGCTCCAAAAACAGCTCCCACTGCGCCGGAGATGGAGCAAGCGCCAGGGTTTCCAGAGGCTGGGAACGTTTTACTTAAATGGCGTCGTCTGCCGAGGAGGTGCCGGAGGGGCCACGGGCCTACCCCTAGGGAGAGCTTAACCCTTGGAGGCAGAAATTAGGTCACCCGAAACGCGAAAGGCTTCCTGCAGCAATTGGGGAGGAAAGTTAACTTTTTTGGGGGAAGGAGAGGAAAAAGGCGGCAGGAGACGAGGAGGGAGGCCAGGAGGAAGGCAGCAAATCGGCATTTTTCTGCTTCCGCACAGCATCGCAAAACAGCCTGGTTGAACCAGGGCCGTGTGTCCCTCCTATATTTATTTATTTATTGGATGTATGTACTGCCCCTCTGGCATGAAGGTCACTCTGGGGGAGGGGGGGCAAGCCACAAACCAAAAAGCACCTAAACCAAGTGACCTACGGCACGAGAACAGATCCACAAAGGAAACCAACGGCAAAGACAAATCCTAAATAATAAGGTCAACCAGATGAGGCGTCCAAATAAAAGATTAACACCAACAGAGATAATGTTTAGTCGGGTTTTTGTGTGTCTATGGGTCTGTATTTTTTGTTTCTTGTAAGAGCCTCGTGGCGCAGTGGTTAAATGCCTGTCCTGCAGGCAAAAGTGTGCTCACGACCTGGGTTCAATCCCCGGTAGCAGGCTCAAGGTTCACTCAGCCTTCCATCCTTCCGAGGTCGGTAAAATGAGTACCCAGCTTGCTGGGGGGGGGGCAATGTGTAGCCTGCACTCTGTAATTAAAATTGTAAACCGCCCAGAGACTACTTGTAGTGGTATGGGGTGGTATATAAGCAGAACACTTTGCTTTGCTTTGCTTTCTTTGGGCCGTGGCCAACCCAATCGGCTCTGGCGGCCCCAAAGCACAGCAGGGTAAGGAGATAGCTCGCACTTCCTTTTCATCCGAACCAGCTGCCTGTTCACAGCTAGGCTGCCCCATGGCTCGGGAGGCTCTGTTTAGGCCGGCCTTCTGGCCGACGGAGTTTGTCCGTCCGTCGGCGGCAAGCCGAGAACTTGGCAGACCGCCGGTGCTGCGCCAAGCATGCCCCCAAACTGGGACTCGTACGTGCCATCGGAGGGCACGGGCAGCTGTCGAAACAGACACAGCAAGAGAGATCGAAAAGGGGAGGCCAGAGGATGCTGGTTCTTGAAGGGGGAAAGTTGTGTAAGTGACCCAAAACAGGCGACAAAAAAAGGACATGCCAGGGAAAATGTGCTCTCACTGGCAGGAACTAAGTCTTCCTCCAGAGGAGGGGGCAGGTTCCGCTTCCCATCATCCCTGAGTGCAGGTCATGCAACAATTGGCTCCAAGGACAGGAAGCCAGATTTCGACTGAATACGAGGAAAAAAACTTCTTATCTGTTAGAGGAGTACGACGACGAGACCCACGACCGCGGGAAGTGGTGAGCGCTGCAGCGCTGTGGCGGCATTCAAGAAAATAAAATGGGACAGCCCCCTGTTGGATCTGCTTTGATTGGGGTTCCTTTCTTCAATAAATAAATAAATAAGCAAGCAAGCAAGCCCTGGGGTTGGACTGGATGGCCTTTGAGTTCCCCCCCCCAACTCCGTGATCCTGGGTTCCTTTAATGCTTAGCTCTCCCCCTGAGTCTTGTTGGAGGAATTCCTAGAGATTTCGCCCGTTTAAAAATAGGGATGTGCGTGTCTTCAGACAGCAGCTATGCACAAATATCAGAGGCTTCTGTGACCCCCTTCGAATCTTCGCAGCTGCTGCTGTGAATTCCCCCCCCCCCCACAAAATAACCCGGCCCGTCACCCCCTGCTGTGTTCACCGCCCGCCCTCGAGAAGCAATCAAGTCTTCACCTGAACGTTATTTTCAAAGACAGCACATCAACATATGTTAATGGGGCCGTTTTCTAATTACGCTTTTAAAAATGAAGAAAAGGGGGGGAATAAGAAAGAAAGAGAGAGAGGGAGGGATAGAGGGAGGGAGAGTTGGTTTCGGTAGGAATCAGCTGCCCAGCGTAGAAAAAGGACCGCCAGTTTCTGACTGACACAGGGCTCTTCATCATCAGAAGAGGAGGTTGCTCGTCCAACCTTAGAATTAATTAATCAGATCCAGGCCTCCAAATTAATGGCCCCACAACCTCCTGTTAGTGACCAGTTCCTACCGAGATGGGAGCATTCCGAAGGCAACGGCTTCAGTGGGACGAGGGGGCAGCTCGGACTTTTTTCCAAGGGTGACAGGCTCGCTCTGGGCGTGGGTCCGAACTTTCCTGGGAGGAAGGGGACTTCTTTTTTTTAAGGGAAAAATCCGGCCCTTCAGGGATCTCTGTCTGTCTGTCTGTCTGTCATCAGTAGAGATGGCACGACTCAAAAAAATTATTTTTCTTTTTCGTTTGGTCGTTTAGGGGTCCGTTTTGGTTCGTTTTCGTTTTCGTTGGGTTTTTCCCGCAAATTTTTCATTTTCGTTTTCGTAACGAAACAGAAAACGAAAACGAAAAATTGCTGTTTCGTTAGCATTCTTTTCAGTTCAATGCATTTGCCGCAACAAAAACGAAAAATATGGCAAAATTGGTCGTTTCCGTTTCCGTTTCCATTTTGTTTTTGAAAAAAATTTTGTTTTCGTTTTCGTTGCGTAACGAAATGAAAAAAGGAAAACAAAAACGAAAACTTCACTGAGTCGTGCCCATCTCTAGTCATCAGTTCTTTCCTTCCTTCCACCCCCTCCCTCCCTCCCTCCCAACCACATTGGTTCTGTTGACTTCTTAAGAGAGTTGGTGGTCTTTTCCTTCATCCTAAACATCCACCACCTAAGTAGGACCTTCTTGGCATCCCTTCCCATTCAGGGTTCTGACTGCTTCCAAGGACTCGCTTCATTTCCGGCGGACACGCCCCAGGACTCCTGACTTTGCGTCACCGATCCCACCTCTGGAAGCCTCCACGAGGAAAGCAAGGAAAGAGAGAGAGAGGGAGAGGGAGAAGAAACTTCCTGATGGGCTGGCCAAAAATAGAGCCAGAAGATCATGAATTAAATATGCCGCCATCTCTCTTGTCTCTCATCTCTGCCGACAAGCTTGTCTTGGGTTAATTTTCTTCCTTTCTCTTAAATGGATAAGAAGTGTCACCGGAGGTGGTGTCTGGGAAGGACAAGGGAAGTTTTGTGTCTGATCCTGCTACAAACTTCCCTTCAGAAGCGGCGGCGAAGGGGACTTCTCGTGAATTTCCTCCCCTCCAGCCCGAGAGTGAAACCATAAGAACTTTCCGTTGGGCGGTGGGCGTTTCCACGGGATGTGCAAAATGTGTTCGCACAAAATCATTAGTGTTTCTCTGCAAGGAGCAGAAGGAACATGTACATCAGTGGATGGATCAAAGAGACACAAACAACCCATCCGGTGCTTTCCAGCCCAGGCAACAAGGTTGTCCTAATTGTTTGGAGCGACAGGATTTGTCCAAAAAGTATTACTTGTACATGCAATATTGACTGGCTATCCTAGGAGGAGGTATCCCTAACAAAAGGCAACATTGGGGGTCTAGTGCCTGATTTGGGGTGCCCATTTGAAGAAGGCCATGGCGGAAACAGAAGTAGGCCAGAGAAGAGCAACCCAGATGGGAAAGCAGGGACCAAACTCCATCTGAGATGGGTGAAAAAGGAGAAAGATGCTTAGGGCATCAGAAGATGTTCAAGGATAGCAGCTACAAATCCACAAAGGGTAGTGAGATGTAATGGGCATAGCACTGGACTGGAGCTCAGCAGAAACAGATTCTTATGAATTTGGAAGCCTATCCCATTTTTGGTGATCATGCCCTAGACTCTCTCTCTCTCTCTCTCTCTCTCTCTGCATGGCCTACCTAGCAGGGTGGTTGTGAGGCCCCAAAATTGAGGGGAAAGCTCCAGATGCCCCCCACCGAGTGCACCTGAGGAAAGGTGAAGCAGAGGCCAATGAATGGGCAAACACAGCTCACGGCATCGAGATGGAACGGCCCTCCCTTTTCTCTCTCCGTCTTACCTTTTATGCAAATATTTAGCTTCCAAAACAGACGTGTGTTGTTGACGACCTGGAGTCAGCCAGGAGAGCAAATTTGTCTTGGGGGGGGGGAGGTGGGAATTAATGAGACGGCAGCCTCGGCCTTCCCTCCCCCCCCATCATCCCCACCACCTTCCCCTCCCTTGTGCCATTGCGGCGGCGGCTGGTGTGACAGGTTAAAAGCAGCGCGAGGGGGGGCTGCCTTTTGCTGGGGATCTCGGGGTGGGCTGGGTGGCAGCCTTGGCTGACAACTCAAGGTGAACGTGGGCCCGGGGTTTGTCGTTGCATGGACACACACACACACACACACACACACACACACACCCTGCAGGAAAGAAGCCAATTAACCTGATGAAAAAAGGAAGTGACAGGCACATCCGGGGGGCAGGGGGAGGAGACGATGGGGAAATGAGGATGAACCTCGAGAGAGCCGTGGAGAGGGCTTGAGAATTCAGCAGCCCCCCCAATAATCCTCAGATGAAACCCCGGCTGCCCAGGAACGCAATCTGTTTCCTTTCAGATTTTTTTTTAAAGTGGGGGGGGGGTTCGCCTCCAGCGTCCTTCCGTGCATTGGCCGAGGATCACGAGGACTGTAGTCAGACCACATCTAGAAGGCTGCACTGGGCTCTCCTTTCTTCCAGAAGCAGTTGCCCTGCCTTGTCAGGGTGCTTCTGATTTAGGGCCAAGCCGAGTAAATCCATCTCATATTTGGTTTTCCTCCAAAGCAGTGGGTTCCCGACTTGAATGATTTTCAGGTGTTCATGAACTGCAATTCCCAGGCGTCTTCACCGCTAGCTGTGCTGGCCAGGATTTCTGGGAGTTGTAGTCCAACAACATTTGGAGACCAAATGATGGAGACCAGTGCTCTAAACCTCAGGCTGGAAAACCATGGATAGTTTTATCCAAATCATGACAGGCCTTCCTTCCTTCCTTCCTTCCTTCCTTCCTTCCTTCCTTCCCCTCTCTTTACCACCTCTTCCATCTGTCCTTCCTGTGGTCCATACCGAGACCACATCTGTACCCAGAACCTGATTTGGAGAAGACAGTATCAGTTCCATCATCAGTTCCTTCCTTCCTTCCTTCCTTCCTTCCTTCCTCCCTCCTTCCTTCCTTCCTTCCTTCCTTCCTTCCTTCCTTCCTTCCTCCCAGGGCATCCCAAAGTTGATGTGGTTGTGAGGAGGAAGTTGATACCCTTATCTCATTCAGCGCCCTGCGACTCTCGCCCCACTGGGATCTCTCCCTTCTCTGTCCTTTCCAGGAAAGGCATCGCTCCCTCCCCCAATCATATGAACCCTTCTACCCCAGTGGGTGATGCTTGTCTCGAGACCCCAGAAGGCACCCCCATTCTCCCTGCAGCCGTCGGGCAGTCTCACCGGAAGGATGGAAACGCTGTGCTCACGACATGTTGCCCCACCCACCCTGGGACGGGCCCCGTTTCTCTCTGCATCGTCTCCAGCAAACGAAAACCCCGTTTGACATGAGAGAAAGGTGCGTTTGACGTGGAGCCAAAACAGAAGTGGCACACCTCCAGGGTGTGATGGGACCTGTGTCTCTCCTTTCCTCCTTTCTCCTCTCCTCTCCTTAATTCCCCTCTATCTTTTCTCCCCACCTTTTGTTCGTTATTGAAGCAGGCAGAACGAAGGGAAACGCCTCTGCTCCACACTTGGCGTCTGACGTTTGGCGCGCCGGCCCTTCCAACAGTCAGATCCTCCTCCCTTTAGCTGCTCTCGAACCCTCGTCCGGCAGGGCTTCACCCTGATGGGGGCGGCATCATTCGAACCCGGACATGGTTCTCATGTCCCGGAATCCAGCATGAGTAGTGGAGCCTTTATTTTTCGACACTGGCGCCCGCATGGATTTGTTTTTTCTCTCCCCACACAGAGAGAGTCACAAACAAAGCATGTTTCGTAACCGGCTTATTGCTTTGCGTATCCTTCGTTAGTGCACCTTTTCCCTCTGTGCAGTGAGTCTGAGGAAACACAACGAGGCTCCTTTGACTGGCGTTTGTGTTACCAGGCCTTAGTCCCATCCATCTACCATCGGGAAATCCAAAGTCGACCTTTGGGCAAACAACTGAGAGACGCCCAAGGCCCCCTCCAACCCAAGGAGATTGGACAGGTTCCTGGAGGAAAAGTCTATCCCAGGTGACAAGCCATGATGGAGACGTGTCATCTCCAGGCTTAAAACTGGGGTCCTTCAAGGGCCAGAGGCAGGGGAGTGGACTATCAGGAAACAGAGATCTAGTCTCGTGTGCTCCCAAAGGCATCTGGTAGGGCCACTGGGAGATCCTGGAAGCTGGACTAGATGGGCCTTTGGCCTGATCCAGCAGGGCTCTTCTTATGTTCTTATGTACGTGGGCTTGCCTCCCAAGAGATGGGGTTCTGTTATGGGCCATCAAGTTCCTTCTAATTTATGGTGACCGTCTGATTCAGTGCCTCTCGAGAAAGCTAAGTAAAGTCAGTCTGAAAAGCTGGGATACTTCAAGGACCAGATGCAGGGGAGTGGTACCAGGAGACAGATATCTAGTCTTATGCGCTCCCAGAGGCATCTGGTGGGGCCACTGTGAGATCCAGGAAGCTGGACTAGATGGGCCTTTGGCCTGATCCAGCAGGGCTCTTCTTCTGAGGTTCTTATGTTCTTATGTAAAGCCAGAGGGAGGGTGTTCGGATCCATGTTGGGCCTCCCAGGAGAAGCGCCAGCTCGGAGGGGGGCTCGGGAACAGCACTGCCGTCCCAGGACATCCCCAGAAGAAGCGAATGACAAACCACATCTGGGTATTCTCTACCTCAAAAAAACCCATAAAGTATCCCCGTGAAGTCAAGATTGATGTGAAAGGCCCGCGGTGATGATTTAAATCTGAATTAGCAGCTTCCAGAATGGCCGACTGTCAGCAGCAGGTTGTGGATACTCAGGGACATGGCTTCCTTGAGTGAGTCGATCCATCTCACTTTGGTTCCTCCTCTTCTCCTGCTGCTGCTTGCTTTCGCTAGCACCATTGTCTTCCCACTGGGCCTTCTTTCCCTGCGAGAGTTCCAAAGCATGACGACCCCACGGCAGCAGTTTTTCCTTCGGGCGAGGTCTTGAGCTTGGATTCGATGGAAACGCCCACCGTACATAGCAACGCAGCAAACTTGAAAAGATGGAAACCAACAGAAAAGGCAAGCGAGAGAACGCCACAAAAAGTGTTCTGCTTATATACCGCCCCATACTACTACAAGTCTCTGGGCGGTTTACAAAGCACCGAGGAAATAGAACAAAAATTACGGCCGATTCCTAAAACCATCCATTTGAGTTTGGAACTGCGGTCCAGTCTCTTTAAAAAATGGGAGCAAATTTTTTGGACATTGTAGCTTTTTGGAATGATCTCTCGTTTGGAGCTGCAGTTCAGCTGTTGCCCATTAACGGATATTAAATTCCCGAGGGCTGACTCCATATATACAGCCAGGAGAGCTCAGCAGCACCATGGACAGTTCCCTGGCGACAGAGGCAATGGTTGCTTTGATTCTGAGCTCGACCTGATGCATATTGAAAAGAGGCCTGATGGATCCTAGCATGACTGAGTTGGAAGGTGTTCTAGAGGTCATCCAGCCTAACCCGCTGCTCGGTGCAGGGATACAAATCTGCCGGTGTGTGTGGGTGTGGGTGTGGGTGTGTGTGTCCAGATTTCCATCGGATGCCTCCACGGTCACCGCCCCCCAAGGTCCTTGGTCCTGCAGTTATACTTCTCTAACAGTTAGGAAGTTTTTTCTGATATTTATCCAAAAACCTCGTCCTCATAACTTGAGCCCGTTGTTATGTATCTTGCACTCCGGAATGATTGAGGACAGATATTCATTTATTTTTAGACTTATTGACCGCCCGATTTTTCCCGCGGGAACTCTGGGCGGTGTACATGTTACACATAACAGCAACGGCCCATAGCTACACACCCAGAACAACCCCCACACCCAATACAAGTATGGAAGAAAACAAAACACAAAATACAATAAAATAGTATAATACCAATATAATAATATTATTATATTGGTATAATAATACCAATATAAAGGTACTAAAAATACCAAAGTGTAATAATACCAATATAAAGGTGCTAAAAAAATAATTAAAAGAAAATGGGCAAATAGCACCGAAAACAACCGTGGCTGATCAAACTCTGGCAAGAAAGACTTGTGCTAGCAGTAAAAACATCAAACCAAAACACAAACGTGATGACAATGAGCTCAGAGGTCCCCGAAGCATTCCTTGAAGACCCTCCCTCTCCTCTGGTGGGCAGCCTTTCGAGTCTTTAAAGAGTGTTCTCTTATCTCCCCTCCGTCTTCTAAGGGGGAAAACAGGTCTACCAACCTCGAGGTTCCATCTTCCCATCCCACCGAGCTGCAGTCCTTAATAGCAGGGGGCAGGGGGGCAGATTCTCCTCATCGGCTCTTGCCCCACTGAATCAACGGGTTGTGTGGCGTGGCGTCGTCTCTGTGCCTTCCGCAGATTCTGTGGGCCCCATCCTGTTGTCGCTTCCTACGCCAGATCAACCGTTGTTATATGACAGGCCTGCCCAACAGGTAGACTGCGGGCTACCAGTAGCCCGCGAAGGGTTCAAAAGTAGCCCGCCAGCCACCAATAAAAAGGTGAGGAGATAAATTCTCCACCACTCCCTCCCCCATCATCCCAAGGACCACCACTGCCCCGGCAAAGTTTTGGGTCTGCCAGGCCACTGTCTCAGCTGAGCGAGGCAGTTCAAGGGCCATCATGGCGCATTGAATTCTGTTCCCTCCAGAACAGATTAATTGGTTTTCAATGCATTCCTATGGGAAACTGCTGTTCTACTTACATTTTTTTTTACTTACAAGCATGTGCTTGGAATGGATAAAATTCGTAAGTAGAGGTTTTAGTGTAGCAGCCCTCAGGCACGTTGGGCCAGAAAAAGTAGACCTTGGCCTGTTCAAAGTTGGACAGCCCTGTTATATGAGCAACCCTCGTAGCTCAAATCAAGCCCAGCGAGTTGCCGCTCAAAGGACCATGAAGATCCCTTAGCCTTACAAAAGGCCAGATCTTGTTGGGTGTCTGTGTGGTGGGGAGAGGAAGCACCTGCTGGGAGTGAATTCACAATCGGGACCAACCCGCTTCCGGGATTTCAGGACTCTCCTAAAGGATGTCGCGACGGGGACTTGGAAGACGAGGACCTGCGTTATCAAGGCTTACCGGTCCAAACCTGCGTCTTTGCAAGAAAAAAACATAGAATCCTAGAATCATGAAGTTGGAAGGGACCCTAACCCAACCCCCTGCTCGGAGCAGGGATGCAAAATCAAAGGATACCTGCCAGACAGTGCTCCATAGTGGAACTGGAAAAGGTGCAGAAGAGAGCGACTAAAATGATTACTGGGCTGGGGGCACCTCCCTTATGAGGAAAGGCTAAAACATTTGGGCCTCTTTAGTCTGGAAAAAAGGTGCCTGAGGGGGGATATGATTGAGACGTATAAAATAATGCAGGGTATGAGTAAAGCGGATAGAGGGATGCTCTTCTCCCTCTCACAAAATACCAGAACAAGGGGACATCCTCTCAAATTGATGGCTGGGAGAGTAAGAACAGACAAAAGAAAATATTTTTTTTCACCCAGCGTGGTGTTAGCCTGTGGAACTCCCTGCCACAGGATGTGTTGATGGCATCTGGCCTGGATGCCTTCAAAAGGGGATTGGACAGATTCCTGGAGGAAAAGTCCATCCCAGGTGACAAACCATGATGGAGGTGTGCAATCTCCAGGCTTAAAACCAGGGTCATTCAAGGGCCAGATTCAGGGGAGTGGTATCAGGAGACAGATATCTAGTCTCATGCACTCCCCGGGGCATCTGGTGGGGCCACTGTGAGATACAGGAAGCTGGACTCGATGGGCCTTTGGCCTGATCCAGCATTGCTCTTCTTAGGTTCTTATGCCTCCATAGCGCTGGAGCGCTCAACACCTCCGGAGGTCATTCGTTCCGTTGTTGTACTGCTCTAACAGTTGGGAAGTTTCTTTTCTTGATATTCAGCCGGACGTCGTCATAATAAGTTACGTTTTTGTAATTTCTTATTTAAAGCGGTACCTTGTATAAAGGAATTAATTCGTTCCAAATGAAATTCTGTTGAGCAAATTTTCCTTGATACAAATTTCCCATAGGAATGCATTGAAAACGGATTAATCCCTCACCGCGACCCTTTTTCTGTTGTACAGATTTGCCCCATAGGCGATTCTGTTAAGCAGATTTCCCCCTATCTCCTGAATTGTTTATGTTGTACAGATTTTATGTTATACAAACCTTTTGTTCTGGGAGGGTCCACTGTATTTATTTATTTATTAGCATTTAGAAACCGCCCGACTTTCCCACCGGGAACTCTGGGCGGTGAACAGCATAGAAAGCGAATAAACAACGGAATATTAAAAAAAAAAAGACAAATAAAGAGATTAAAAGAGAAATGAACCGGCGTATGCAAGATGTCGAAAAACACACACACAAGTAGGGCAACAAATAAAAGTAACTAACAAAGAATTTGAGCCCTTTGTTGTGGTGTGTCCTGCATTATGGGATATTCGAGGACAGATCCAGCCCCTCCAAATATCAGAATCAGAATCAGAATACTTTTATTGGCCAAGTGTGGTTGGGCACACCCAGAATTGGTTTTGGTAAAATATGCTCTCTATATAAAAGGAAATATAAGAATCAGATAGTCAATAATAAAAACACAGTACAACAATACAATATAACCTATCATTTAAAAGGAAGAAGAGAAGAAAAAATTAATTATTCAACAGTTTGATAGCACTTGGAAAGAAACTATCTTTATATCTAGTTGTCCTAGTATGCAATGCCCTGAAACGCTGCCCTGAAGGTAACAATTGAAACAGGTTATGTCCAGGATGTGTGGAATCTGTGTGTATTTATAAAGTCCTGTCCGATCTCGCCATCCTTTTCTCCAAGCTAAACAGACCCAGTTCTTCCGGTCTTTCGTTCTAGCGCTCGATTTTGTTTGTTTAAAAAGACGATCAAAAGATGGTAGACTCATAGAAGAGCAAATTTGAGTGCTGCTTTTTTCCAAACTGGTTGGAGCGCCTCCCTCTTCCTGGCCCAACCCGCGTGATGGCTGCGGATGCCCCCTCCACACCTGCTCGTTGCTCGTTGGTGTCTCTGGCTTACGTGTCTTTTGTGCTGATTTATTCGCCAGGTTGTTCCAGTTGCCAATGCGCCGTAACCGCGTCACCCATCAAAGGTTTAAGAGCCTTAAACGGGGGTGTTAATTAGCTCTGTGGGGAACCTGGAGTTTCAAATGAGGTTTATCTCCGCAACTCCTGTTAAGTTCAACAGCGCGTAGAGATAAAAAATCTGGGACTTTAATTCAGACCTCGCCTAATCAAGCAGATTAAGGTTCTTATTCCCCTTCTCTAGCTTGTGTATCAATAGCTGCCAGCCTCTAGCATGTGGTTTTTATGGGAGTGAAAAAAAGGATTCCCACTGGCCGTGGAACCTGGCAGGCCTGATGAGGAAGCAGGTTTCACTCCGAACTTTAAAAGAGCCACACACCACATGACCATTCAGCACCACGGAGAGCTCTCATAAAGTTCGGGCTGCTCTGATCCTCTGGGTGCGGCCAGGCGGACCTACAAGAAGTAACGTGGTCCTCTCGAAATCAGTTAGCACCAAAGAAAGGCCGGTTGCCACATAGACCTTTGTTAGCTAACGTCTCACGGCCAAAACCCGGAGCGGAAAGGAGATGGTGTAAGCATCCCTGCCCTGTTTGGCTCGTTCTCCTTTGGGCAACCCTTTCCCAATGACCCGCTTGCAACCAGCGTGAGGACAGGCAGATAGGCATGAAATTCCTACTGGCATGGCGGAAAAGAGCTTATGCACGAGAACCCTACTGGCATATACCCTTTCCCTTCTGGCCAGGGTTCTGGTGGCAAGATGCTTCACTCAGGGTGCGACCCAAGGCCCGCAAAGGCAGGCAATAGGGCGCACCAAAAGAAGAAGCAGCCACCCTACAACTAACCATGGCAGTCGCCGCAGTTTGGCCTTCAAAATTAGAAGCCCTACAAATGGGACTGGATGCTTCCAACTCTGGGGCGTGGAACAAGCTCGGGCTGGAGCGCATTTCCTGGCACGCTGTGTGGTCGGTGGGAAATAGATCACCCTGGACTACTGCACAAGCGGCCCACCTGGATCCCCAGGTGATCAGGCCCTTCGTTCCCAAGCAGCCATGAGACTCCTTAGCTTTTAAATATTACTATTTTATATAGATATAATCGAGGCTGCCTTGGGTCCTTTTAAGGAGAAAGGGGAGGCAAAAACGCCTTCGTGAATAAAAATGAAAATATGTCAATGCCAAGTGGGGAAATGCACTAGCCCTAGCCCTAGCCCTAACCCTAACCCAACCCCAACCCTAACCCTAACCCTAACCCTAACCCTAACCCTAACCCTAACCC
>JAHTLZ010000340.1:32686-59226 GCA_023846285.1 Phrynocephalus versicolor
CCCTAACCCTAACCCTAACCCTAACCCTAACCCTAACCCTAACCCTAGCTCTAACCCTAACCCGAACCTACCAACCCAGCACACTTCAGATGCTCGATCTTGACCTGATACCTCTCTCTTCACAGTGTGCACCCCGTTACTCGTGCCCCCAACACCCTTCAGGCTCTCAGAATGTCACCCCGTTTCGCCCCATCAAAACAGGCTGCGTCACCTAGCTTCCCTGGAGTCCTGCAGAAGCAAAGTAAGTGTTTTTAACCAAATCCATAGATCACCACCACTATGATGATGATGATGATGATGATGATGATGGAGAAAACAGCTGCCAGGTGTTAAGCTGGAGTTGTTGTGCAATGATCGAACTCTTTCCAAGAGCCTAGGATGACTGGAGATATCTTCGCAGCAGAATATATGCTGTTCCTAATAATGCTGTCACTTGTAGTTGACCGATGTTGATCTTGTCAATGCCGGGGGTATTCAGACGTTGACCCAGGTCATTTGGGATTGCGCCAAAGGCGCCTATGATTATATTTGAAAGGATGTCACATTGAAGAAGGGACTGGTTTGTTTTCCGTGGCTTCCGAGACTAGGACTCGGGGCAAAGGTCTCAAACTACAGGAAAAGAGATTCCATTTAAACATTAGGAAGAACTTCATGACAGTTAGAGCTGTTCGGCAGTGGAATATGCTGCCACAAAGGAGGATAGTGGAGTTTTTTCCTTCTTTGGAGGTTTTTAAGCAGAGGCTGGGTGGCCATCTGCCGGGGGTACTGTGATAGGGGTTGGACTAGATGGCCCTTGAGGTCTCTTCTAACTCTATGATTCTATGATTCTATAATTCTTATTCTATAGCTTTTCAATTTCTATTTCTAAATCCCGATATTTTGTTATTTTTTCTAACTCTTTGCCGCTGACTCTTGTGTCTCCTGATAGTGCCACATCGACCATTTGAACTTTGTTTTCTTTCTTGTATACTATCATGATGTCTGGAGTATTGTGGACAAGGTGTCTGTCACATTATTATTATTATTACTACTACCACTACTACTGCTACTACTGCTACTACTACAGTGGACCCTCATATAACAAATGGTTTGTATAACATAAAGCAGGGGTCTTCAACGTAAGGCCCGTGGGCCGGATGCGCCCCCACGGGTCTTGAATCCGGCCCCCAGGACCAATTGCAGACCCCCACCCCACCTACCCCCTGCTTTGCGAGCAAGCCAGCCTCCGCAGCTGCTTCTATTGCTGAGGCAGTTCAAAGCGGTGGGCTATGTTGCTTCTCCCACTCCCTCCACCCCACCGCCCAGATGATCAGCATGCTGGCTAGTGGGGCATTCAAAGTGGGGACGGCCACGGCGAGGCCCCCTCACCCTCACCCCCATCCCCTGCTCCTCCTCCTCCACCCTGCCCGCCTGCCTTCCCTGTGTGGCCACCGTCTGTGTTACTGTGGTTGTGAGGAAGGAAGGAAGGGGGCCAGCGGGAGCAGTGCCAGCCAGCCAGCCTTCCGAGCTCTGGACCAAAGGAGGGATGGACAGCGGGCAACCGAGGGGGAAACGAAGCTGGGGCCCCGGAGATGCACTGATCTTCGGATGATCGTTGAGGGCTCCGCCCACTTGCCCCTCCCTCCCTCCCTCTCTCCTTTTTTTCCATGTCAGACTTTTTTTTTCGCGGGGGGGGGACTTTGATCCGGCCCCCAGTGGTATCTCGGGTGGTGGTGGACCAGCCCACTGTTTGAAAACTTTGAGGACCCCTGACATAAAATCCGTACAACATAAAAAATTCCGGAGATAGGGGGAAATTTGCTTAACAGAATCGTCTATGGGGAGAATCCGTACAACATAAAAATGGTCGCAATGAGGGATTACTCTGTTTTCAATGCCTTCCTATGGGAAATTTGTATAAAGGAACATTTGCTTAACCTAATTTCATTTGGAACAAATTAATTCCTTTATACAAGGTAGCACTGTATTATTGATTGATTGATTGATTGATTGATTGATTGATTGATTGCATGTCTTGGCCTGGAGGTTCAGGCTGTTCCTTGTATTTCCACCCCTCTTCCCTCTCGGTCTCAAAATGCCTGTGCCTTCTTGCGTGCGCACGCATGGATACCCTGGGAAGTAATGAATAAACCCCCGGCTCTTAAAGGATTAGGCGGGAAGTGGCGGCAGGGAGGGCACAGCCAAGCGAGGATGTTCCCAAATAGGTTTGCCGCAAGAATGAAATTGCATCCTGATGGGACGCTCTTAAAAAGAAGCTTCGGCATTTATGGCGGGGGGGGGAGGAACGCAGATAAAGAGGTGCCGCCGGGCGGTTGTGCCGAAGGCGCACGACCCTCCCCGGGGGGTGATGCTTTAGGCCGATAGGTTGCTCAGCCGCGACCCTCTTCGCCTCTGCGGATTTGGGGCGTCGACGGGCAGGCGGATTTTGCTCAGCGGCCCGTAGTACCTGCATGTTTAAAACATGGCAGGTTGCATTTTTGATAAGAGGGTTCGGAGAGGCAGAGGGAGGCCTTTGGTCACAGGGGATGGCTGGGCCGCTTAAAGCTCCCCCCCCCCCCCGCCCCGGCCATTCAACAGGGGCAGCGTAAGGGAGTGGTTTCCCCCAGGAGTGATCTCTTTCTCGCCCGTTATCCCTGTTTTTAAGGCCTGTTAGGTTGTGGTGGCTTGGTTCGCCGGCCACTTGCAAAGGGCAGTGTTCCCTACTCTTCTGTTTGTCCGTTCCCCCTTTTTCTTGTTTGTCTGTTTAACCCCCCCCCTAAGCCAGGCATGTCCGAACTTCAGCCCTCCAGATGTTTTGGACAGCAACTCCCACAGTCCTTTGCCATTGGCAATCTAAGCTTAGAATTCTGGGAGTTGTGGCCCAAAACATCGGGAGGGCCGAAGTTTGGACCTGCCTATCCGATCAATGGTTGGCCTAAACAGTATACAGTGCTACCTTGTATAAAGCAATTAATTCGTTCCAAATGAAATTCTGTTAAGCAAATGTTCCTTTATACAAATTCCCATAGGAATGCATTGAAAATGGAGTAATCCCATTTTTATGTTTTACAGATTCGCCCCATAGGCGATTCTGTTAAGCAAATTTCCCCTACCTCTGGAATTTTTTTATCTTGTACAGATTTTATGTTATACTAACCGTTTGTTATACGAGAGTCATAAGCCATTTAGCCCCGTGGCGCAGTGGTTCAGTGCCTGTCCTGCAGCTAAAACTGTGCTCACGAACTAGGGGTTCAATCCCAAGTAGCCGGCTCAGGGTTGACTCAGCCTGCCATCCTTCCGAGGTCAGCAAAATGAGTACCCAGCTTGCTAAGGGAGGGGGGGCAATGTGCAGCCTGCACTCTGTAATTAAAAACTGTAAACCTACCAGAGACTACTTGATGCCCCTGAAATATTAGCAATGTTTTGTTATTTTTCTAGTAGCCTAAAGGTATCACCTGTTCCACTTTTGTATTTGTCTTTTGTGATGGCTACAATGGCTCCTTGAATTGTTTTGCTTCAGTTGACGTGATATGGGGCGGTAGATAAGCAGAACACTTTTTTATACATGAACAAATCACCTTGAACCCTGGGGGCGGCTTAGGAAACAGACCCAAGCCAGTGCCACGGAAAAGCAACAACCAAAATCCTGTTGAGTTTGTGACACTGGAGTCGGCTGTGGCGGCCGAGGGCTGGCCTTGCAGCATCCGTGGCCTGCCGTCCGCGCCGCACAACTTAGCACAAGGCCAAGAGGACGCAAGCGGCCGATGCTCCAACCCGCAGCGCACTTATTATCTTCGGCACTTGACGGGCACACTCTGCAGCTTCTTGTCTCAGAAGGGCTTTGAGAGGCGGCATCAAAGCCACCCCTGCGATCCCTTTGAAATGATCCCCCAGAAATCAACCGGAGGCTTGTAACTGTAATGTAATCGTGATTTCTCCTCCTGCGTTCTGTTTGCTTCTGGCATTCTCTTGGCGGAAGGGGGGGGCACCCACGACTGGGTGGCAGGACCAGCGATGCAAAAGCCCCTCTCGCTTCTCCCTTGCGTGGGTGGAGGGGACACGGATCAGACCCCCCCCTCCCCGCACACAACATCTCCCAGCTGTCTCGGAAGAAAAAGCGGCAATTATTATTACTCCTTCCTTTCGCACCCATATTTTCATTTTTTAAAATTTTCTTAGAGAAAGATGTACAAAGACCTTCCCAGCTGCTGCTGTTGAGGGGGCTTCAACAAAAGGGAGCGCTGGAAACCCGACAGGTTTTTCTTTCGGGGGGAGCCGGTTCCATTTTGGAAAACCGTATGCCCGGGCTGTGTTTTGTCTTGTTAAAAAAAAAAAGGGAGAGAAATTCTCTATTATTCAGGCGACGGCATTGTGTTGGGAAGGATGAAGCAAGGGGCTGATGAAAACTTGATTCATGCCTCCCACCCCACCCCGAATCCTCCTTTGGCCCCCTCCCTCCTTCCCTCCTTCCCTCCTTCTCTCTCTATCTTATTGCTTTGTTCAAAGAACGTTTCAGGGTAAGAAATGAGGTAGAGGAGAGAGGAGTAGGGGGGAAAAAACCAAGAATTTACGGGCCTCGCTGTTCAGCTGTCAGTTTCTGGTCGCTTGAACACATTCAAAAGGGGATCAGAATATAGAGTCTGTTTGCAAACAGCGGTGGGGGGGGGAAAGGGAAAAATAGAAAATTTTATGAGCCTTCGAGAAAAAAACGTGCCACGTTTATGCTCCTGGTCTGTATCTCCGTCTGCGCGCTCCGTGGCTCAACAGGGATTCGACTCCGGATCTCATCAAGTCGGGAGGGTCCCCCCCCCCCCCCTGTAAGGCCATCCAACCCAACCCTCTGCTCGAGGCAGGAATTGGAACCGCAGATCAGAGAGATGGAGGTCGAGTTTTCTCTCCAAGGCTCTTCTGGGTCCTTTGGAGGGTGGGTTTTTGTTTTCATTTTGGACTACATCTCCCATCATTCTGCATTCTAGGGCATGACAGATCCCAAGCTAGGCCGATCTCGCTTCCTGTTCAGAAAGGGAAGCCCCCCAGCCAGCGCTGGGGCAACAACAGAAAGTGTGATTGCCCCCCCCAATCACTCCTCCATGAGAAGACACATAACTCCGTAACATGGCAGTTGCACCAATCTCGAATTACCCGCATTTTCCCCTTCTATAAGACGCCCCCCCCCATGTAAAAGACTCACCACCATCACTTTTTGAACCCAAAATTACAGTTCCTGTCCCCGGCTTCCTTCCGTGGATGACCCTCAATTTTTAGGAAAAAAAATATGGTCTTATACACATAAAAATACTGTACTTGAAGCAAAATGAAAACATTCCCCCCTCAAAGCTCTTTCTTTTTCTCCTCCTCTCTCAATTCCCCCCCATTTTGATATTTTTTGCTCCTATGTCCAGTTTCTTGCACCTCCTTAGAAACATGGGACCTCTTGTTTGTTTGTTTGTTTTCCGGTCCTCCCTTGTTACACTCACATAAATTTAGGTCCACAGTCGACCGAAATACATTCCTGGTTCTCTTTCTTTCTTTCTTTCTTTCTTTCTTTCTTTCTTTCTTTCTTTCTTTCTTTCTTTCTTTCTTTCTTTCTTTCTTTCTTTCTTTCTTTCTTTCTTTCTTTCTAACAAAGGGTGTTCTTTTTTTTAAAAAAAAATCCTCCCCGCACAACAAATTTATCTTTACAACTTTCCCCATTCTCTGTCAGTTGACACTTATTAACCCGCTGCAAGACTCATTATCTCGGCGAATAAAATAAATAACGAAGGCTGGCACTATCAGACAAGCCAGTTCTGACGCTGTGGGAGAAAGCCGCGGTGACGGGAGAATAGAAATGCCGAAGGAAGGTCTTTCTGCGTGAACCTCCTCCCTGTCAGAGCCCCCCCTCCTTCCCCATCGCTCCTTCCAGATAAACAAATAAATTGGGGGTGGGGTGGGGGTGCTCAGAGAAATTTCAGGCAGCTCCACCATTGGCTTCCACTGTAATATTGGCTCATTAGAGGACCATTTACAGAATCTCAGCCTTGAAGCATCGGGTGAGACACCAAGAGTTGGATAGTCTACCCTCGATGAGGAAGCACGATATTTGGAGTTAAAACAGCCCTACCGCATAGCTGTCTGGCTTCTCTTTATAAGCTCCCCCCCACACACAAAAATGAGAGAGATAGGGAAGAGAGCCCACTGTTGTGGAGTTTGTGGTGGTGAAATTCCCTTATGCTACACATTAAAATTCTTGGGAGGAAAGCAATGACAAACCTAGATAGCATCCTAAAGAGCAGAGACATCACTTTGCCAACTAAGGTCAGGATAGTCAAAGCTGTGGTTTTTCCAGTAGTGATGTATGGACGTGAGAGCTGGACTATAAAGAAGACTCATGGGGGGAGAATAGCTTCAAGTTCCCCAAATGTCCACCCCTTTCTTATTGGCTAGCACTTACAGCCTCAGTAACCCACTCGGAGACATTGCAAGGGGGAAAAGGCATTTCTTTACTTACAGTTGAGAACAGATCAACAGTAAACTGCTTCCAACGGGGGTGGGGGAGAGCACTGAATATAGAGGTAGGGTTCTCTCTGAATTCAGAGGCAGGAGGGAAGGGTGGGTCTCGAAAACTAACTCTGAGACGTGTGTAGTGGGGAAAAAATGAAAATGTTTCACTACTTACAGTTGTGGGCAGATCAACAGCAAACTAGCAGACAACCTGACTTGCGTGAACTAAGGAGAGGGGAAAGGAACACCCGGTGGAGAGGCAGGGCCATCTTGGAACTCAGAAACTGGAGGGAATGATTGGCTAGTGCTGGATAGATTGACAGTCACCCCAGCCCAGAAAAGGAGCCCAAGGTTGGGAGTTCGATTCCCCGACTAGGCCTCCTTGATGATTTATAGGATCCCCTTCCAGCGCTGCAATTCTTCCTTTTCTTCTCGATTAACTCCCCTTGGATTCTAACCCCGTCGCCATTTTGTTTGGGTCTTCCATTTTGAGCAGCGTGTTTTATGCCGAGCAGGCCAACAGGGGGCGGTAGGTAGTCTCAGGCAGCCTAGGAAAAAAAACACGGATTCTCCCAGCCGGTGAGATTATGACCCCATATATCTTAGTTGCTGCTCGGGAGGCCGAGCTCCCTTCCACGAATGGAGAAAGGGGAAAGGCAGGGAAGCCATTAATTGATTCGTTGTTAATTAACCTTTGCCAGACCCCTGGAAGACATCTGAAAATGGTTTTTCTTTTGAGCCAGGCTTATCTCGGCCGGGAAGAGGGACAGAGGGAGGACCTGAAACCCACAAGGTCAGCAAAGGGTAAAGAACGCACACCTCTCTTCCTATAGATTAAGCCTTTTCCCCGGGCTCTCTGGCCATAATTAAAAGAACAACAACCTCTGTATATTTAAACCCAAACAGCCTTTTTTGCCGGAAATTATACACAGTCCGTTTGTCCGGAAGCAACGGATTTTGAAGCCGTTACGCTTGCTGTCCCTTCGTGGACTTTGTCGACGGATTTGAGCATTTCCCCTGGATCGTCTATGCGTTGCATCTCAAAGATTGCGGATCAATGTCCATCCTGGTGTTCCTTCTGGTACCGGAACATATTTGGCGGTGGCCGCCTTCTTATCTCCGAAAACTTGGGGTTCTCTCCTGTCCATCCAAGTCCCAACCAGCTAGCAAGAGAGCTACCCATAGGATGCTGGTACCCTGGACCACAAATCACATGGGTCCCTACTAGAGATGGCCACCTTACGAAAAAGAACACACTGTTTCGTTGTTTCGTAAGCTTTCGAAACGTTATGGAACGAAACGAAATGGGAACAGCGAAATGGGAACGAAACGCTTCTTTCCCCCTTTGAAAATGAAACGTTTTGTTAATCTGTAAAATGGCTCCCTTGTAAAAAGCTACCCGCCAAATTTGGTGCCTCTTGGACCTAGGGGAGCCATTTTATAGAGTAACGAATTGTTTTGTTATGATTTTTTCCAAACAGTTATTTAAAAACAAAACAAAACGAACCGCTGGTCGAAACGAAACGAAACACTATTGTCCCGTTTCGTGCCCATCCCTAGTCTCTACATGTTAGGTCTCTTCTAGAGCCCCATGTCCAGTTCTGGACCCCGCACGTGAAGAAGGATGGAACCAAGGGGAGCAAACCCGGAGGAGAACCACAAGGTTGACCAAGAGGTGGGAAACCACACCCAGGGAGGAAAGACCGGAAGAACTGCGCAGGTTTAGCTGGAGAAAGGAAGATGGAGGAGGAGAGAGGGTTGTATTTTTCAAATATTGGAATGGTAGCCCTACAGAGGAGGGACAGGATCTGTCCTCCATCATCCCAGAGCGCAGGTGACGTCGTGGGCTCCTGTTGCGAGAACCCGGAAGATCAGGAAAAAAAATTCTCAACTGTTAGAGTGGTACGACAATGGAGCCCATGACCTCAGGAGGTATTGAGCGCTCCAGCGCTGTGGCAGCATTCAAGAGAGATTTGGACAACTACCTGGCTGGTATCCTTTGATTCCTCTCCCTGCCTTGAGCAGGGGGGTGGGCTGGATGGCCTTAGAGGACCTCTTCTGACTCCATGGTAACTCCTTGGTGCCCAGGATGGTCCAAAATGCCCACCGTCACCAGAATCCAAACACCGGCATTGGGAAATGCCTATAAAAAGTAAAGGTAAAGGTTTTTCCCCAACACACACATGCGTGCTAGTCGTGTCCGACTCTAGGGGCGGCGCTCATCTCCGTTTCTAAGCGAAAGAGCCAACATTGTGCAAGTCTGTGGCCATGTGACTGGCATAGCCGAACGCATTTCGGCGCACGGAACACTGTTTACCTTCCCACTTTTTTTATGGTGGTACCTATTTATCTACTTGCATTTACAAGCTTTCGAACTGCTAGGTTGGCAGGAGCTGGGGTTATTAGCGGGAGCTCGCTCCGCTGCGTGGCACCCGGGATTCGAACCATCGAGCTGCCAACTTTGCAGCTGTGAGTCTAGCTCTCCCAAGTTGGACTTTGTGGCTTTTTAAAAATTTATCCCCCTGGGAGGAAGCAAAAGACGAGGAAAGGTCAAAAATCACCCTGGCTAGATGCTAAAAATACGCAACTTGTTATCTTTTGGAATGAAGTGGTCAAGGTAGAAGCCATGGATGGGTTGTTTGTATCTTTGCAAAGCCGTCGGGGTCACCGACAGAAGTAGGTGAAAGAATTCCTGTTTCAACCTCATCGCCGTGGATGGGTTGCTTGTATCTTTCCAAAAAACATCCCTGGATCGGCTACTAACGATAATCTCTCCAGACTTTTGGGGAGACATTTGCCTTTCGCTCCCATACCTGTGCAGTAGGAAAGTCATCAAGTCAAGTTTCTTCATCCTGGGTTCCTCCTGACCCAATTATTCTCTGGTTCTACAGTACTTGGGCCTGAATTTTTGTGGATGTTGTTCTTTTTAAGAAGAAATGGTGGTCAGTTGGCAGCTGTCTTCTGAAATACATTGGAAAGGATCTCAAGAGGTTTAAAGTAGACATTAAAAAATGGAAGTGAACAAAATGATCTTTTTACAGAAACCACGGGTTTCAGCATTTTGGGGAGTACATTTTTTTAGTCTGGACTTTACAGATCTCATCCACAGCATAGCGTCCAAGGCCTTGGATGGCTCCTGTAAAGTTCGTCACAAAACCCGGCACGGATTCAGTGGACTCATTACTTTCTCTGGTTTCTTGCTCTCTCTCGCTCTCTCTCTCCCTCTCCCTCTCTCTCGCTCTTTTTCTCTGTCTTGTTGGCAGTCTTTCTGTTGAAACGTCCCGCACTTCCCACGTCTGGAAACAAGGAAAATAACGCGGCGTGATTGCCTTCCCTGGGGACACTTTCCGATAACATTTCAGATTCATCCATCAAAACTGCCTTGTCGGTTTTTCTTCCCCAAGGAGGGAGGGAGGGAATGAGAGAGAGAGAGAGAGAGAGAGAGCAGAACTGGAGGAGAAAGCACTTCATATGGGAAAACATGGTTTGTATCGCTGCTGACTAAGAGGATGAATGGGGCAGGATCAAACCCACATCATCTCTTCTCAAGACATGGATCTAAATCGTGGCTTCTTTTGTTCTCCAGAAGCGGAATGAGAAATGGCCTGTTCCCCCACCCCCCACCACTACTACTACCACCTTTTTTGCAGAGAAAATACGATTCCTGTCCATCTCACGGAAGATTTTTCTTTTGAATCTGCAATATAATTTGGCCAGTTTAGCGGTGGCTGAATTTTTTAAAATGTCAAAACATCGATGGTGGATGACCCACTTCAATTTGGTGCGCCCGGGTTGTACTGCAGGAATGTAGAGCGAATGGAGGCCAGCGTAAAAGGGACCCCTTGCCCCCTTTTCCGCCAGGGTTCCTGTCGTGCCACCAGTGGCGGGTGCGTGAGAAAAAAAGATGCCTGTCACGATGGAGGACACTTCATTCACGGGTGATGCCAATCGGCTTAGGTGTTCGGGCTTCTCCCGAGCTTGAAGCACCGGATGGGTTGTTTCAGTCTTTTAGATCCCGCCCAATATGGGCATGGTTCCCGGCTGATTGGCCAGTCCCCAACCACCCGTCCTGGTTGCGACTTGCTCATGAAAAATCCAAACTGCTAGAACTTTTCTTGGTCGCTCCTTGACGTGCACGGAATTTGGAATCCTAAGAGGAGGAGGATGACAATGATGATGACGACAACAACGACAACGATGCACTGCTCTGTCAACAGCTGGGTGGTGCACCTTCTTCCCAGCCGAACCCCCAATGGCTTTCATTGCCTGTCCAATGTGTGCAATGGCGTGTGTGTGTGGGGGGGGGGATGGATCTCAGCCTTGAGCTCAGGCAGCAGAAAGTCTTGGGCGGCCCCTTTTCTACCACCTTTTTTCTGTTTCTAAAAATGCTTTGGTTTTCGGCAACCAAAGCCCGGGGGGGGGGTGTTGTTGTTTCCTGGGCCCCGTTCCCCCGCAACACTTGGGCCCTTCTCTCCATGCCCTTTTGCCCTGGCCGTGTCTAAACAACAACACAATCAGGTGTCGTGATGCTGGGCTGGGTGGGTTTTCCCCACGCTTCCCCACCTTTTATAGACCGCATCTGTTTCTACACCCTCTCCTTCCAGGGGGTTCAAAATGTTCCCGATCCACCAGCCATCCTGGGATGCAAGCCAGGAGCTGACCTTGCGATGGTGCCAGATGAGAGGGGGCTTCTAAGCAGCCCCCTGACTCTTGTGCATCACATGTGGCTGGGCGTAGGAAGGACGAACTAGAGTAGCCCCGATGGTTGTGATGTTTCCACACCTCCATGAGATCCAGAAATGCAATGTGTGAACCTAGGTGTCCCAGCCGGGTGTCAGGAAGGTCTTGACAAAGGCAGACACCCTGAGGGATGGGAGATCCTGCCCCATGGTGGGCTGGCGAGTTCCACACGGCCGTGGGGGGATCCGCTCCGGGCTTTAGCCCAAACTTTGCCGATGCTGCCTATGGGGGTTGCTCTCAGTTCCTCAAACGCCTTGCCCACTGGCAAGAAGCCAATTTGTCTCCCCTCCCATGCCCGGGCAGGTCCCGCCTCTTTTAAAGTTCCTACCGAAACCCAGAAGGGATAGGCCGTCTCTTCCAGGCATCACATTCCCTCTTTCTCCATCCATTTAATTCTGTTACCCCCCCCCCTTCCCCTCTCTTCCCTAGCCTTACAGTGCCCTTTGAAGCTCAGACAGACTCCAAAGAGAAAGAATAAATAAATATTGTAAGCACGGCTTTTAGGCTTCCATCTGGCTGTACGTTTAATTTCTTTTTTTTTTCTTTTCCCCCTTCTCTTTTCTTGTTTTTTCTTGTTTTTTTTTTTTTAAAAAGGCTTCCGTGCTTCTTCTCCAGACGCCTTGCAAATGAGCCAGCGCTAATGTCTCTACGCTTTCTGGATTAAGCACCAGTGTTTTGTAGAGCTAAATGCACGCCGGGCTGTATGTGAGGAAGCGTCTTCTCCTCCTCGCGGCCCTCAAAGACAGTTTGGAGAAGTGTGTGCCAGGATGGAGGCCGGTTTTTAAAATTGTGTCTGCATTTTTTTTTCTTTTTTAGCAAAACAACCTCATTCGACCCCTCCCCACCACACACGCACACACGCGCACGCGCGCACACACACACACACACACACACACACACACACATGGCGGAAGGAGACCTCTGTGTTTTAAAAAAAAATTCGGATGGCACATCTCTGGATTTTGGCCTGCTTTCCCCAGGAATAATTTGAAGGGGAGTTCAGGCACACATCTGGACCGTCTTCTGGACGGCACTCAGCGCCAGGACCTGAACCTGGAGGTTGGCGGGGCGGGGGGGGGGGGGAGCAAACTCTCCAGACTCAGTCAGAAGGGACCCTAAATCCCCAAATTGGATGCAGCAACCAATTCTTCCAACCGAATCAGGATAGATCCCGTATCTGATCACGAGACCCCATCCACATCCTTAATCATCCATCCTAATAGACTCTTTTTATACGACTTGGTTCCTTCCTTCCTTCCTTCCTTCCTTCCTTCTTTTTCTTTTTCTCTTTCTCTCTCTCTCTCTTTCCTTCTTTCTTTCTCCTTCCCCTTCTTCTTCTTCTTCCTTCCTTCCTTCCTTCCTTCCTTCCTTCCTTCTTTCTTTCTTTCTTTCTTTCTTTCTTTCTTCCTTCCTTTTTTTCTTTCTTTCTTTCTTTCTTTCTTTCTTTCTTTCTTTCTCCCTCCCCTTCTCCCTTCCTTCCTTCCTTCCTTCCTTCCTTCGATTTTAATGCCTCCCGTCTGGTGACAGGGCCGCTCTGGTTTGCCACGATCATCACATCAGCCCATTGATACAGGAGAACCAGAATCAAATAAGGCAAACGCCAGCCAGAATCAAGCAGCTAGCAATAAAAGCGTTTACAACAGGAATTGGTTGTTGCAGACAGCAGGCAGGCAATGCTGGACGATCAAAAGGCATCGCTGAGCTTATTAAAGAACGCTAAAAAAAAATCCCTAAGGAGGGGGCCAGGGGTATCTCGGAAGGAAAAGAGTTCCACAGACATGGGGCAAGCACTGAGAAGGTCCAGTTCCTAATTTTACGACCCTCTCTCAGAGTTAATGCCCTCTGACACTCTGCCTGGGGGGAAAAACGGGTAATACAGTTGTGCTTAGAAGCAGTCACTCTTCTGTAAAGCTTTGTTATTATGCACGGTTCTTTCTTTTCCGGTTCTTTCTTTTCGTAAGACTTTGTTATACACTCTTTCTTTTTTTATAAGCCTTTGTTATGCACGGTTCTTTCTATCTGTAAGACTTTGTTATGCATTCTTCCTTCTTTTTTATAAGACTTTGTCATGCACCGTTCTGTCTTTTGTTACACACTTTTTGTAAGCCTTTGCTATGTTATGTTCCTTCTTTTTTGCAAGACTTTGTTATACACTTCTTAATTCTTCTTTTTGTAAGACATTGTTTAGGTGCCTGTTAAGTAGCACCTGACAGTTTTAACATAGTCGTTAATTAAGCACATCATAATTAAGTAGCACACAACATTTTTAACGTCATAATTTTGTAAGACTTTGTTATGGGCTGCTAAGTAGCTTCTGATCCGAATAGGGATTCCCCTGTATGTGAGAGGTTGAAGTCCTGGTTTGTTATTCCCACGCATCTCCAGTGAGTGTTCCTAGCAGGATTCATACCCAAGCATCCTGTCGGGTACCTGTCAGAAAAGCTGCTAGATGCTCTTTCACTGTCAGATCCACCAAACCAGAGGGATTTAGGTCGTTAAGGCCCCCCCTTGATCCAGTGGTTCTAACCCTCCTGGTTCTAAGCATCTGGATTTTACCTGAAACCTGTGTGCCTTGGCTCCAGCGCCTGCCATTCCGTCACAACCCCCACCCCCCCCACCCCGTGGTTGCCAGCGCTGTCATCAACAGGCCTGCAAAAGTAAACATCCAGATTACAATATCACTCCCAACTTCTGTTAATTAAAAGTGTGTGTGTGTGTGTGTGTGTGTGTGTGTGTGATGAGCTGCTTGATTAAAAGCGCATCAGTTGAGAATGAGCATTTTTTTGGCAGCCGGGGAGTGGGGAGGGAAAAAAGCAGAGAAATTGCTTTTGTTGCTCTGATAACTCTATTTTAAAACTCCTGGCTGTTATCACGCTAATAAAAACCTGTCACTTTCCCCTGTCATGTCATGTTTAGAGTGCCAGGCCTTTTGCGTCGCCACGCGGCTCTCTTGTTGCGTTTCCGTAATTGCAGACGGAGTCGGTACCTACAAAACGGGTGCACACTCGTCCACACACACAAACACAGCTCCCATCATTACCTTGTTCAGATCGTTTCATTTGTCTTTTCTTGTGATTAAAGACAAGAACCCCCTCCCCCCCAGGCCCCCACATTTTCTCCTGGAATACAGAACGGTGACATGCATGTTTGGGCATTTTCATTTATTTATGTGAGACTCGTTTTTAAAAAGCCAGAATGCTCCGCTAAGCTATCATTGTTGCTGTACAGTATCCTTAGGGGGGAGAGATCAGAAGCATTGGATGGGTTGCTCGCATCTTTTCAAAACGTTGCACAGCCGAACCATGAAAGCTTGTGACATCATGGCGTGTTCTTCAAAAATTTAAAAGCACTGGATGGGTTATTTGCATCTTTTCGAAAAGTTGTACTGCCGAACGGTGAGAGCTTGTGGCATCGTGGCGCACTCTTCAAAAATTTAGGAGTACTGGGTGGGGTGTTTGTATCTTTTCTACTTATCAGCCAGCTCTTCTCTCTTTCTGTTGACCACACGCTTTCCTGAAGAAAGACTTTTGAGTTGTCTGTTTTGATGTTTTGGTGCTGCTGTCATGGGCAGCCCCACGACCAGCATGGGCCGGATGAATCCGCTTGAGGTTGCAGCCCAAACTTTACTGAACTTTACGAAAGCCACGAAAGTTGTTGAACCTGAGCCTCTGGGCAGGGTCAGCGCTACGGAGAGCATCTGAAAGTTTCAGACTAAAACCCGGAGCGGATTTGCCTTGGCAGGCAGGGCACCGAGGATCGAAACTGAGATGGTCTCCACTCTTGGGGCGGGCCTCATTCCATGCCTCCAAAGGCCGAGAGGGATAATTGCCCTAGAAGTGCAGAGGCTGAATCTTTAAAAGAAAGAAAGAAAGAAAAAGGTGGGGGAACTTTGTTAAAAGGCAGCCGGGGAACCATTTTGCTGAACTAAAATGCGGCAGGAAATAAGGAAACTAATTAAAACCCAGGGCTTAATTAACAGGTAGTTAGAGCGAGGAAAATGAGGCTTGTAACTTGCCCGCAATGAGTTTTGTGGCTTTTGTTTTGGTTTATTTATTTTCTGGGTCTTTCTCCCTCCCCCAGAATCACTTCAGGTAAAAGGGCCAAAGTTACCTTGCATCCACTTTTTTGGACTTTGTTTTTTTAACCTGGCTTTTTGAAACTGCTTCTCTCTGAGGCCGGCGAAGCTACTGCCTGATTTTTGGCAAACCCGCCCTTGTATGTCCCTTCCAGGAGCGTGGGTTCCTGGCCGCACGGCTCCTGAAACCCCACAGGTTTCGAAGCTGGCCAGACGAAACGGAGGGACGTCCATCGTGAGACTCACCCCGGCCATCTGGGCGGTTAACTTCTAATTTCTGCGGCCCTCAGGACATGCCTTTTTTCGTGGCTTCATTATGTACCTGCTGCCACCACCGCTCTATAACTCAGCCAGGGAGCCCTTAATTCCCAGCGCTGGAGATGAGGGAGATTGAAGGAGCACAGGGAAAAAAAGAAAGCATCTCAGATGGATCAAGAGCCATTAGCTTTACAAAAGCCCCCTCCCCTCTTCGGATGTCGGAAGCGGCTCACACCTGGTCTGTTCATCCAGACCCAACACTTGGACTCTTTTTTGGCGAGGGCAGCGGCACGGCACGGCACGGCGCGGCACTTCAAGGCTGAGCGTGACACCCTCTGCATCATCAACACCACCTTGGTTGAACATTTCTCATGCCGTCAAAAGGCAGTGACGGCTCGGGTGCGACCCGCCCGCCCGGCGAAGCCTGCTGTGACAAGGCTGGGGTGAGGGGGAATGATGATGAGGCTGCGGGATCGGAAAAAGCCCCCCCTCCCCCTCCGTTTTGTCATGGCAACAAATGCCGGATGATGGACCCCCCGCTGGCCACCTCCAGCCACGAGACCCCCCGGGGGAGCCATTTACTCGGCAGCGTTGGGCCGTGAGGCTGATGGTACATGACAGTGACGGGCGCCCGTCGGGGACGGCGCTGAGGTCACCCCTCCGAGGCTTGGATTTAACTCGAGCGCAGGGAGGGCGGCCTGGCGGTGAGAGAGCACCAGCCGTCAAAGCAAAAAGCCCTCTCGGTTGCTGTCATGTTGTTTGCTGGAGGGAGCAACAACAAGCTATGCAACAGAAACAAGCTTGGATCCGGGAGAACTAGACGGAATAATATTTGCATCGCCACCACCTTCACAAGACTCATTCTAAACACACCCTCCGATACACACACACACACACACACTCCGATAGCTCACTGAGCGATCCATCGCTTCTCTCTGCTGCCATCGGTCTCTTTTTCTTTCTCTAAACCCCCTCGCCCTATGGACTTTCTCTCCCGCCAGTGGGAGGGGACACTAGCTCGGGAGGGAGCGCACCGGTTTGCAGGCCGAACATGCCACGTTGAATGTGCAGCCGCGCCAGTTCAGAGGCCAGCCAGCAAAGAGAAGCATGTGTTGGTTGGATGTGAGGGATGGTGTTGCATATCCAGGGATCAACAGAGCTGAAGCTTCCCGAAATTTTTGAGTGCCGCCTTGAGAGCCCCTTAGAGGCGGTGCGTTGTATTGTGTCGTCCTGTCTCCACGCACACTGTTGAAAGGTGGCTTGGTCCCAAATGGGCAATTCAGACCCATTAGCTTTACAAAAGACCTGTTCTCCATCTGTCGTTCTGCCCAACTTGGACACGACTTGGCGTGGAGAGATGGCTGTGGGTCCTTTTCCTGGCCGCACATCCAAATGTGTCATGATGCCATTGGTTCTTGGGGCCTGGATGGTGGCCATGTCTGGATTCCCTCCCACCCCAGCCATAATGATGATTAAGAAATAATAATAATTGCACCTGGTTTCCCCATGAAAGTCCCAGCCAAAGTTTTTGCAAAACCAAACGCCACTGGGTTGAGCTTATGCCTTCCTTCCCTTGGCTCCAGAGCGGGTGCCGTCTGCAACAGGTAGAAAAAAACCGGAGTGGGAAATTAGACCCTCAGTCGCCTGCTCCTCTGACTCTCCTAGCCAACCATAGAACGTTTTTTGCAAAGCCCAGCGCGATCCGGAGCTGCCAACAGGCCACACAGACATTCGCAGCCTTCCGCCTCGATTTCTGAGCCGAGGGTCAGCGAAGGGGGGTCTCCCGGGGCGTCTTAATCTAGCCTAGAAGGGCCAGGCGGACAGAATTGAAGGTAATCTTTGACACCCTCTCTGTTGCTCAGAGCCATGGGTTCCGGCCTCGAAGCCAAGGAGGAAGCTGTGAGGTCCAGCGTTGGCTTTCTCGACAACCGGACACTCCCCTTTGGCGGCCAGGCCGTCTAACTAAACAGGGTTGCTGCTCCTTCCCAAACAGTTCTTCAGTGTGATGAATCATTATTCATCTAGCGAGACAGCCGGAAGGGTGGCCGCAGCGGCTTAGGAGGACTCCAAAGTGCACATTTGGGCAGCGTAGTGGTGAGGGCGAGCCAGGCATGGAAAAACCACCAGACTGTGTTTGCACGCAGGTGTCACTTATTTAACCTTCAGCATAGCGCTAAAGCGCTACAGCACTGCATCACTCATCACTGCAGCACTGCGCCGTTCGTCGTACAGGTGATAGAAGCGACGGCGGGACAAGCTCTCTCGGGCAGCTCCCTCTAGCATCTTTCTCGCCAATGTTTAAACCTACCACCAAGACCCGGTCGCGAAGGCATTTTGCTCTGTGTACCTGGCTAGCGAGCGAAGAAGTGCCATAGCATCACATCCAAGAGGACAGACTGGTCAACCGAGGAGAAGACTGGGTGCAAATCCGGCCTCTCGTTGGGAGTGGGGAATGGATCTTTCATCCTCTGCTTCCTCCAAATACTTAGATATAGGAGGAGGTGTTCAACGAGAGTGGTCTGGGGCTGACCCACGATATTTCGCTGCCTGAGGAGGACAGCACCTCCCTTTGGTGATGGGAGATCATTCTCTCGATATCTAGAAGGGAAAGGCAGTAATAAGCTGCTGACTGACTGACCTAATGGACTGATTATACAGCCTGCCTGCCAGAAGGGGGAATCAAGATTAAAAGGCTGGCCAGAAACATTTGGACCCAATGAAATCCTGAAGACGGATGTCACCAGCCCACCTTACAAGGCCGATGTGAACATTCTTCCTAGGTTGAAGCCACACACGTTTACCCACTGGCGTTTCTTCTTGTGTTTTAGTCGCAACTGTTTTACTTGACTGAGCCTTCAGCTTGTCTCAGTTCCTTATGCGGTTAGGCTCCCGCGAGAACCTTCTTTGACAGAGTTTGCAGATGCTGTAACTTAAAATGCATACATATTATTGCTTTATTTTAATGCTTCACAGAAGTACCAGCTTTGCGTGGGTTAGAAATCCCTCCTCGTTCCTTTAATCCTGGTGCTCTTCCTTTTTTTTTCTCCTATTGCTCTTTATCGTCTTTCCTTGCCCCCCGTTCCCCCCCCCCTTGCTTCCTTGTTTTTCTCTCCCCTCTCCATCCTCATCCAGCCTTTATTTCGGCTGATTCTCCTTACATTTCTCCATGTCTTTCTGTTATTTCTCCAGGTCTTTCTGTTATTCTGTTAAACAAAAGCAAAGCAACCCCTGGAGCTGGCTATAGGCCACATCTCCTGCTTTCTGCTTAGGATAGGTTTAGGAAGTCTGCCACCTAGTGATCAAGAATGGGGCTGTAACCTAGTCAGGGTAGGTTTCGGAAGTCTGCCACCTAGTGGTCAAAGATGGCACTGTAACTCCAGTCATTGAAATGAACTGGTTCGTTATCAAGAATCTAATAACTTAGGAGAAGAACGTCTCTGGGCAACCTTTTATGTGCAACTTGGCTGTGTGAGGTCACATCTTGGAGTCTCTCTGGAAATGCAACGGAGAAAACAAACCAGCTTGAGTTAAACTAGGTTCTCCGAACTCTTGTCTTTTCCCATATAAGGGACCCCGCATCTGCTTCGAGGCATTTAAGACAGCTCATGTGTTATTTTAATTTGCAGAGACCCCATCAAGGTAGGACTGGGCTAGCAACTCAACAAGGCCCCCAGTTGGCTTGATGGGTAACTGGAGATTCGTAATTCTGGCTTTCATTTCTGGGCTGGAAAACCTGTCGCTCTCCAGTTCCAGATGGACTCGGGTGCTGTTCGTCCTAATAATTTGCCAGGTAGGCGGAAGAGGAGTCGATAGTTGTGTTCGTGGATACTGGAGACTCCCAGGCTCCCGACATGGTGAAGACCTTCTAAGGTGCTAGAGATTGGAGATTATGAACACTGTTCCCCGAAGGTCTAACTTGCTGGACTGGGTTTGGAGATCGAGTTCAGCACCATGGCTAGCTCCAGTAATGTTTTGGTCCAGGCTTATTCAAAATCGTCCAGGGAAATCACGCCAGCAGCTCAGAATTGCTGCTGGACCACCTGACTTTCTCCGTCCATTTCGCACACCCTCCTAATGTTGTTTGTATAATCGTAGACTCATCGGATGAAGTTATTTGTGCTATCTCCGGAGGATGGGAAGCTCTCAGTTAGCCAAGCAACAATTATTTGGTTAACTTTGTGTTTACTTTAACTGTTATTTTGTTATATTTGTTGTTGTAAACCGCCCGGATTTCCTCCGGGAAGATGGGCGGTATATAAGCTTAATAAATAAATAAATAAATAATAAATAAATAAGTCAGAAGGGGCCTTGAAGGCCATCAGAGTCCAACCTCCTGGCAGGAACCCTAATCCACGCAGATCTGATAAATGGGGGTTTGTTTTTTCTTGAACACCTCTCGGCTGCCTCTCGAGGTCATCGGTCCCGTTGTCGTACTGCTCGAACAGTTAATGTTTTTCACAGAAACATAGAAGAATAGAATCGAAAGTCGGCCTCTACAAGCTTCAGGTCCAACTTTTCCCTCAAAGCCGGGATTCATATCAAAGGAGACTTTTCTCTCGAATTCCTCTAGCTTTGGAGCCCTCGCCACTGCCTGGGGTCATGATTCTCAAACTTCTCATCGCCATACTGTTCGAACAGTCGAGAAGTCCCCGCCCCCCCCGAAAATTCAGCCAACATCTGACGCCCTGTTGCTTGACTCCCTTGTTGTGTCGCTTGCACTCGGGGTTGGTTGAAGCCGGATTTTCCCTCTGGATTGGCCCTTCCCACATCCCTCGTTCTTTCTTGGAATTCTTCTTTTCCTCCCTCTCCTTCTCTGTCTCTGCTTCCCTTCTCTGGTAATGATTGAGACGTACAAAATAACGAGTAAAGTGGAGAGAGGGACACTCTTCTCCCTCTCACAAAATACCAGAACTAGGGGACATCCTCTCAAATGGAGGGCTGGGAGTGTGAGAACAGACAATATATATATATTTTTTTACCCAGCACGTTGTTAGTCCGTGGAACTCCCTGACACAGGAGGTGGGGATGGCATCTGGCCTGGGTGCCTTCATAAGGGGATTGGACAGATTCCTGGAGGAAAAGTCCATCATCCCAGGTGACAAACCATGATGGAGACATGTCATCTCCAGGCTTAAAACCGGGGTCCTTCAAGGGCCAGATGCAGGGGAATGGACTATCAGGAGGCAGAGATCTAGTCTCGTGCGCTCCCAGACACATCTGGTGGGGCCACTGTGAGATCCAGGAAGCTGGACTAGATGGGCCTTTGGCCTGATCCAGCAGGGCCTCTTCTTAGGTTCTTATGTTCTCACACTTCTCTCACTTTGACAGTTCCATCTTCCTGTTCTACACCCCTCTGTGCCTTTTTGACACCCTCCTCCCGTTCTATCCCAATTGGTCATGACCAATCCTGGGCTAGTGAGTGGGTTTTACTGGAAGCCACATCCGAAACCCCCACTCAACCCTCCCCCAACTTTGCTTCTCTACGAGAAAAAACGTGCAACCTGTGGGGAAAAAAAGCCTTAAGAAACTCCACTTAAGAACCGAAGAAGAGCCCTATGCTGGATCAGGCCAAGGGCCCATCTAGTCCAGTTTCCTGTCTCTCACAGTGGCCCCGCCAAATGCATCTGGGAGTGCCCGAGACTATAGCACCGTAGCGCTAAACTGCATTCCCCAGGAATAAACCCTGGAACAAAACAAACCCCGTAGCTTCTGCAGTGGCAAAACGAGAGAAAAGCACAGAGAGGCAGGGGGAAAGACGATAAACATATCACATCAAACGTTGCGTCGTTAGGATGGCAGGAGGTGGTGTATGTGTTTTTTTTACTCCAGAATTTCGGATTGTTGTCAAGTCACCCCCTTCTCCCTCCGTCCCTCTCTGTTCCTGGCTTCGCTTTCTCTTGGCCGGGGAAAAGCTGCAACCCGGCCAAAGATCCTTGCCCCTTGCCCCATTACAAATATTGCCGAAATGTCCATCTCCATGCAGGATGGAAGGGGAGGGGGGGAGGAAATGGATGAGGTGGCAAGGATGGAAGGCCGAGACCCGACCCCCCCTTCTCTTGCAGGTGGCATGGAAGGTACATGAGCCTCAATACGCAGCTTTGACGACCCCCCCCCCCCGTAAAGAGCTCTCCCCCCCCCGTGGAGTTTTTGCTTTTGTTTTTTTTATTCCCCGGACATCTGGGTTTTTAATCTTCCCAGCCTGAGCGAAGCTGGAAAGGGCACGGGAATGGGGGGGGGGACGGCCGAGCAGGCCATTACGGATGGCCAGATGGGCAGATGGGCAGCCCACCGGAGGAGGGAGGGGAGGCCTTGGCAAGCGGGGTGGGCGCACGCTTTTGGAGATGCCTGCACATCCGCCTCCTGCCGCAGTGCCCAGGGGTCTCCAGGGGCACCAGGGTGAACATCCAGAGAGGTGCATGTGTGTGTGTGTTGGAGCTGAGTTCAGGCGTGACGGCGGGCAAATAAAACCAACAGCAGGGCACCCCGTCCCGGCCGTGTCCTTAGCTGGCCACGGCTGCTCCAAATTCGACACGCTTTGCCCCCTGCGTTCCTGTGGTGATGTCTTCGCCAGCCGTGCCGCAGCACTGCAGCGCTACGCCGCTACAGCGCTGGCTATCTCCACGCCAGCTGGTGAGTGTCATCGCCTCCCTCGCAGCCTCTTTTAAAGAGTGGCCATTAAATCAGAGGTCCGTCAGGCGATGCTTTATTTAACAGAAACGGGTTTCCGCGCAAACAGCTCTCCCCCTCCTTGCCTCTGGCTCGTCGCCCTTTTCTGTTCCTTTCCGTTCCACTGGCACCTCAGAAAATCTCTCCGGCATTCATATTTCTGGGCAAGCATCCGTGATGAACACACACACACACACACACACATTTATGGAAACAAAAAAGCAAAAAGCCGTTCCCATCTGAGCTTCGCAAAGGCCTTCCCCTCTGCTGTTTTCCCAAAAGTTACCTAGGGTTGATGCAAGGCCACGCCGCAACCAGTTGGCATGGAAACCCAGCGTCCCCCGATCAAAACAGATCAGCGCTTGAAAATAACGAGTTACGAAGGGCTGGTTGCTTGTAACGAATCCACCCCACCCCCACTTACTCCCCACTTACAAACCTATAACACACTAATTTCTGATTTCATCAACAAATGAAAAATAACAGATAAAAATAGTTGGCAAGAATTAAAAAAACAAAGAGACAACCGTTCCGTTTCGGAGGTACCTACCTACAGCCGCTTAACCAAAAAATAGACACACCGCCATGAGTTCCAAGGATAAAAGCCCAGAAACAGACAGGGCTAAAGTATGGATGGATTTGTTGAAATCGTATAAAGAGAATTGTTGAGCCAATGGTTCGACTACATAACTGCGGTCCAGACTCCGCTCACAACCTGAGCTCGATCCCGAGGGGCTCAGGTAGCCCGCTTGAGGTTGACGCGGCCCTCCGGATGTTGTTTGAATTGGCATTTTAAGCACGATGGGGCAGTCGAGCAGCGCGCTCTGCTTTTGATGTTGCCTCCCACGAGTCCCTTCTTCCGAGTGTTGCAGAGTCTTGTGTGAAGGCAGGGGAAACTTCAGGAACAAGCATCGCCGTGTGGAATGAGAGACATTGTCGTGATCCGTCCACCTCGCTGGAGACAAACTTGGAGCACCGAATGGGTTGTTTGTGTCTTTTGTGACCCGTCAGCCTGTCTCTTTCTGCTGGCTGTTTCTGGTTTTGTGTGCCTTTACCCTGACGCCACTCTCAGTTACAGATTGCCGCTCACCAAACGAGAGGCCCGTGGGTTTCCTGGGTGCCCGGAATTTGGTTTGCCACCAAGTCGTCAGCGATGGGTCTCACCAGCAAGCACTGGCGGCCGGATCCTAAACATTTGGGGGGCAAGGCACAACACAAAGGAGCCTCTTACGCCCTGGCGCCGGGAACGGGACCTCGAGATGCAGGAATTCTTGACGGGCTGCCTCTCTGGGATCAGAAAGGCTTTCTAAAATGAAGACTCTGCTGAGATCTTTTCCATACCGGTAGATGTTGTGGGTTCTTAACATAAGAACCTAAGAAGAGCCCCTGCTGGATCAGGCCAATGGTCCATCTAGTCCAGCTTCCTGGATCTCACAGTGCCCCCACCAGATGCCCCTGGGAGCGCACGAGACTAGATCTCTGTCTCCTGATCCCACTCCCCTGCATCTGGCCCTTGAAGGACCCCGGTTTTAAGCCTGGAGATTACACATCCCCATCATGGCTTGTCACCTGGGATGGACTTTTCCTCCAGGAATCTGTCCAATCCCCTTATGAAGGCATCCAGACCAGGTGCCATCCCCACCTCCTGTGGCAAGGAGTTCCACAGACTAACAACACGCTGGGTAAAAAAAAAATATTTTGCCTGTTCTCACACTCCCAGCCCTCCATTTGAGAGGATGTTTGTAACCTGTGATGGACTTTTCCTCCAGGAAATAAATTCTTCTGACAATGAGGAGGATGATGATGATGGTGGAGACCTGTGTCACAGATGGACGTTCTTCCCACTTGTCCATTTTGGACTCCAAGGAGACCATGCGGATCACATCTGGGTCCTGGGCATGACCCGTGGATCGCTCCACACCTGTCGCCTCCCTCCCCACCCAGACGGCCACCCTTCCACCACCACCACTACCACCTCTAGCTTCAACCTTGGCCCTTGCCTTTGACTCTCCTTCGCCAGCTCCTCCGGAGTCTGGCCTCTTGGTACGGCTCTGGCGTGGCTGAATCTTGAAGATAAGTGACTTCTCCATCCCCAGAGGGGGACTCGGCTGGTTCGGCGAGGAGATTAAAAGCCCAATCAGGGCGTTTAACTCCTCTGTTTAATCATTTTCTCCAACCACAGAGAGAGAGAGAGAGAGAGAGAGAGAGAGAGAGAGAGAGAGAGACCGAGCCAAGGTTGATTTCCATTCAGACTCTGCTCTCCTTCTTGGCTGTTCTGAAGTCATCACCCCTGGTGTTCTCTCGGCCTACGGTTATATTGATGCTGTTTGATTTAGTGCCCCATCCCAGGCGATCCTTCATTCAGAAGCTACGGGGAGTCCACGGGTGGTCCCTTCTACGGCGGCGGGTGGGAAGCCGAGGGCCAGGCTGAACAAAAGGGCGAACCCTGCTCTCTCCTCCAGAGGATGCTGCCCGCCTCTCACCTTCTTTAAAGAAAAGGTTCACGGAGGGTTCTCTTCATGGTTCGACCTGACAGCTCAGCCAAAAAAGGCCCAGGGAAGGGATTATTTTAAAATTAATTTTCAAAGATCACACACCCATACGCACACACTTTTGTCTCGCTGGCAGCAAGGAAGACGGGGCTGTAGCCTGTCTCGGCTCCAGCAGCGATGCTTTCGATGGTCTGTCTCCCGTTTTAAGCCCTTCCTTTCCTTTCATTTCTCGTCGGTTGAATTGCCATTATTTATTTTTTTAAAAAAAATCACATTTTTTTTAAAAAAAGTTTTCTTCTCTCCGCCTCTAGTCCATTGCGTTCCTCTGGCGTCCTTGGGTCCATTGGTTCGGATCCATCAAGAAACTTTTCTTAACAACAAAACCCGCCTCCCTTCATGCCATCAGTTCATGCCATCAATTGCTCTTCCCCCGCAGACCTCCAGGGGGCGCCCAATGTTATTTTACTCCCAATGTTATCCTCCAGAACAACGACCTTGTGAGGTAGGGCAGGTGCAGAGAACATGGCGGGTGACAGCGCACAGGACAGTGAGGATTGATTGATTGATTGATTGATTGATTGATTGATTGATTGATTGATTGACATGCCACCCATCTAGCTACCGGGCTACTCTGGGCAGGGTACAACAATCAAAGAGGAACATAGTAATTAAATAAAGCAATATAACATAACACATGATCACCTACATTTGAACCCAGGTCTTTCAGCTCCCAGTCCTACCCGCCTAACTGCTACACCACGCTTCCAGACCTACAAATAAAAAGAAACAAAAAACGCACCCACCTATTTCTTCATATGCCCAGTTGGCAGCTGTGGGTTCATCGAGCCCTTCGCGGTGTGATTTTTCCCTGCCCTCGTGGTCCCATCTTGGTCAGATGGTTTCAATATGGCTCCAAACTGGAAGCCCTGTTTCTCTGTTTTAGTTTGACAATTTGATACGGGCCAAAATCCTGTTGCCTCATTGTGCTGGCATAAGTGCCATAGCGCTACAGCGCAATGGTCATGTTAGCGCTAGACATCAAGTTGCCCTTTGGGCTGCCTTCTTGCATGTCAATCGCCTGAGGGGTGCCAGAGTTCACGCATTAACACGTCTCTCCTTGTGGCAACCTACAAATGAGACTAATACAAATGAATAATTAGTCAATATAATTGCTTCGTGCCCTTACACTTCCTCCAACTCAATCCTGTTGTAACTCTGAAATATGCCGTGTTTTTTCATGGAAGCCCTGTTTGCAAATCTGTTCAGACCGAAATGCGGAGCGGCGCACTTTGCCACTCTCCTTTGCCGTCGCCGTTTCCCCCCCCCCCCGCAAATCCTCAGATCACTTGTCACGCTGCGCCGTATCTCTCTCGAGTGAATTGAGCGTGCCCGGAAAAGAGATAACAGGACCTGGTTTATATATTTATTTTCTCTTCTCTTCCCCCCCCCCACCTTTCCCGTTATTTCCACCAAATAACAGCCTCCTATCTGATTGGCGATCTTGAGAGGTGAATAGCCAAGACTTGAGTACAGAACAGAATCAAGGCTGCTGGGTCATTATCTCTAATCAGATTAGGGAAAAGGAAGGGGAGGGAGGAGAGAGAGAGAGAGAGAGAGAGAGAGAGAGAGAGAGAGATCTTGAGAAAATAAAGACAACAACCCGCCCAATCCGGAAGCCTCCGTCTTCTGAACATGCATTTAAAAAGACTGATTTACCAAAGCAGCTACAGCCCTGGGAATTTCAGGATGCTGGACCTCCCTGTCATGGCGGTTGGGATCTGGGAATCCCAGTAGTAGTAGTAGTAGTAGTAGTAGTAGTAGTAGTAGTAGTAGTAGTAGTAGTAGTA
>JAHTLZ010000340.1:68711-81936 GCA_023846285.1 Phrynocephalus versicolor
ACTACTACTACTACTACTACTACTACTACTACTACTACTACTACTACAAAGAGCAGGCAAACAGACAAAAACCAGCTTCAAGCTGTCCCAACAAATCAGAGTATTATAGGATGTTCCAACGGGCCTACAGCTGGAACCCGGCACAACCTTATCAAATACAGGAGCTAGCATATAAATTTCTCCATCTACTGGATCCTGCTGTTCACGGAGCCTTCCTGAGGTCTGCAGAATTGCTCGGATGGAGTCAAAGCATCCAGGCATCATAGGGTCGGAAGGGGTTCCTGTTAAGGCCATTGAGTCCCGGGGTTGGACTGGCTCCTTTTGGCTCTGCAGTTCTAAAGTGGTTCTGATATCTTGGCGGTAGAAATTGTACATCGGATAGCAGCTCCGTTTACAGTGAATCCATTCCACCTTGGAAATACAGTGTATTTTCTTCCTGACAGTGAAGGGGGGGGGGAAATCCTCTCTCATTTTGAGTTTCCAGTTTTGCAACCTGTTTCCCCACCACCACCACCACCTCTGCCGCCACCGCCACCTCCAACCTCTCTCCAAAAATGATTGAGACGTACAAAATAATACAGGGCATGAGTCAAGTGGATAGAGGGAAGCTCTTCTCCTTCTCACAAAATACCAGAACTAGGGGACATGCACTCAAATTGAGGGCTGGGAGAGTGGGAACAGACAAAAGAAAATATTTTTTTTTAGCCAGCGCGTTGTTAGTCTATGGAACTCCCTGGCACAGGATGTGGTGATGGTATCTGGCCTGGATGCCTTCAAAAGGGTATTGGACAGATTCCTGGAGGAAAAGTCAATCCCAGGTGACAAACCATGATGGAGATGTGTCATCTCCAGGCTTAAAAATCCAGGGTCCTTCAAGGGCCAGATGCAGGGGAGTGGACTATCAGGAGACAGAGATCTAGTTTCGTCCGCTCCCATACGCATTTGGTGGGGCCACTGTGAGATATACAGGAAGTTGGACTAGATGGGCCTTTGGCCTGATTCAGCCAGGCTCGTCTTAGCTTCTTATGTTCTTATGTAAAAATCAAATCTTTGGCTCATCGATTGAGAGTATCGATCCAAGCCTCATCCAAATAAACTTCTCTCCATCCTATCATTGCTGTTTCCCCCCGGCAGAATTAATTCCTCTTCTCCACCCTTGGCTTTCCCTTCCCTTGTTAAAAACGGCCTTGTTCCAGCATGCGCCGGGGCGTCTGGCGGCTTATATACGCCACGGGATCGATGGTTTTTCAGAGCTGAAAGAAAAATTAAGCCGGTTTAATAAACTTCCGATGGCCATCGTACATCAAAGGGAGGAAAACAATGATATCGGCTCGATCGCTATGCAGCTGATAAGTCACCCCAGCACAGGGTCCTGGTCATTAAAAATGGGAATGAGAAGTGAAACGTGTGTGTGTGTGTGTGTGTGTGTGTGTGTGTGTACGTACGCGCATGTGCGCCAGGCCAGAGATGATAGTGATGGAGTAAATTGATGTAATCTATAAAATCTATCGTCTCCTGTAGACCATCTTAACCGCTGCCATGGCTGCTGTCAACTCCACCCATGGGGTTCCTTGTTCTCTGATCATCTCAAGTCAATGGATCCACCCAGCGCCTTTCCCTCCCCAGTGGTGGGAATAATCATCTTTTAACTATACAGCTGGGGGGGGGACCCTTGGGGACATCCCATCCAGCCCCCTACCGAGAAGGCCCAAGGTGGGATGGTCCTCAGGTGTCACATGCCCAATCTCCAGCTCTTCAGCTGAGCACAAAAGGGTATCCTGTAGACCAGTGGTTTCTCCACCGGTAGGTCCCCAAATGTTCCTGGACTGCAACTCCCAGAAACCCCTTCCAGCACAGCGAGTGGTGGAGGCTTCTGGGGGTTGCACTCCAGGAACATCTCGGGAGCCACCGGTGGAGAAACCACTGCTGTAGACCATCATGACTGCTGACGTGGGTGATGTCAACGCCACTCATGAAACCGGCTCCTCTGATCACTTCAAATTGATCACCTGCCCAGTGGGAATTATAAACTTAGGACATCAGGGCTAGAGGGGAGTCCTTTCGGTGGTAGCGAACCTTCGGCCCTCCAGATGTTTTGGACCACCACTCCCACCGTCCTTTGTCCTTGGCAATACAGGTTTGGAATTCTGGGGGTTGCGGTCCAAAACATCAGGCGTGTTGAAGGTTTGCCACCAAGGGGGAATCGAACCCCAGGACCTCTGGCTCCACCACCAGATGCCTGACTCTCTGAACTGTCTAGCTTAGAGGTGTCCAAACTTCAGCCCTCCAAATGTTTTGGACCACAACTCCCAGAATTCTAAGCCTAGATTGTCAATGACAAAGGACTGGGGGAGTTGTGGTCCAAAACATCTGGAGGGCCGAAGTTGGGACACCACTGTCTGGTTTCTTTCTGTGTTTGTTTCTCAGTGATGTGGTTTCTACAGGAATTTGTAAGACATCTTCCCTGGGCCTTGGTTCCAGTTTCTGTCTGTGCACCCAAGCACAGAGATCGAGTAGCATTGGGGGGTGGGGTAGGGGAGCCACAGGTTGCATTAATTGATTAATTGGAACTAATTGATCCAGTTACTTTCTCGTTCACTTCGTCTCGCTCTGTGGCACACACACACACCCCTTTTGCGCCACCAGCTGCAGCCGGGAGGGCTCCGGCCCTTCCGAGCTGACCACACCCTTGCTGGGTCTTTTAAGCCAGAGCAGAGGAACACATAAACAGAGCAGTTTTTTTTGGGGGGGAGGATGCAAAATAAAACGGCAACGGCAACAGTGTCAGAGGCGAGCCGAAACAGCTGCCACAAGCAGGCAGCTGGGCTCAGCGTGCCTGGAACCGGAGCCAAATAAAATAAAAACAAAACGCTGGAATACCCACAGCCGAGTATTGCCGGGAGCTCTTTGCGCCGTTCCCCCCCTATCCACCACCCGGCATGTGAAAAAGTCGTTTAAAGGGAGAAAGTTATTTATTCTGGCATGAACTATACAAGTGGCACAGCTGTCCTGCCCCCCCCCCGGTTTGTTTACATTTTTAAAAAGTTTGTCCTCAATGCTAGGGATCGAGCAGCCGGTGGCCTTTGGTGTTTTGGCGGCCGGAGGTCCGTTCAGCGTGACCTTCCCGCCCCCCAAAAGGCCAAACAGACTCTCGTTCAAACTGAACCCCTTGGCCTTTATCGAGAGCGACGTAAGCTCGCGTGCTCCTGTGGGTGGAGGTTCTACCGCCACCCCCCCAGCTGCCCCAGTAAACCAGTCGAAGGGATTCCTATGCCTTTGGTCTCTGTGCGCGCGTTTAATCAAACGTGCGCCTTCCGATTATTTTAATTTGGGAGATTTGAGGCCGGCTTCTCCCTAAAACAACAGCTCTGGCTCCGTGGATTTGAGGCCAGATGTCTCCGTTTTAAGGGTGCCTCATTAGGTCCGGCCCCTGCAAGGCTGGGCCAAGGAGCAGCTGCCAGATGTTGTGGGACTACACCTCCCATCGTCCCGCGCTGTGCTGGTTGTGATTGACAGAGGTTGCAGTCCAACCGAATCAGGAAGCCTGCTTTTCACCCGTGCCAATCTCCCGAATTACCTCTGATGCGTTTCGTTTTACAGTGTATACTTTTAATTCCACTGAAGTTTTAGAATCTAAGCTAGAACTTGAAAATAACTCGTTCTGAGAAACATATTTACCTCCAGTTACCTTTGGGGTAACAAGCAACATAGGACCCCCAATGCCCCCCAAATTACTTCTTCCTTCTGAAGGGTAGTGGTGGACACCTAAGTTACCCGAATGTAGTTACTTCCAAAAGTTACTTTTCTAAGTTACCTGGATTTAGTTACTTCCAAAAGTTACTTTTCTAGGTGGTTTTAAGACAGCCTAACTGTGCTAAGCACATGCGATCTCGCCTGATTTCGGAAGCTAAGGAGGGTCGGCCCTGGTTAGTACTTGGATGGGAGACCTCCAAGGAATACCAGGTGCTGTAGGCGCCTGGAGTAGGAACTGGCAAAACCACTCCAGTATTCCTGCCAAGAAAACTCCATGGATATGGAGTCACGAAGAGTCGATAACGACTGTAACGACACAACACACACACAACTTCCCCAAGGCTTTACTATCCAGCCTAAATGGGGCAGGAAGTGATCCTTGGTTCTGCTTTTGTGTTTTTCCAAGGTGCAGTATCAAATCTGGCCACTAAAGGGAGCCGAAGAGCATCTTTCACCTGTTGGGGAAGAAAAACACAAGGTGCCCGTGGCCTGTGACTCCATAAATGACGTGTTCAGCATCAGAGCAACAGCAGTGGCAGCCTCCCCCTCCAATACTAGGTAACCCAAGTTCCTTTTAAAATGTAACTTATAAACTGTGTAGTTGTTGTTCTTATTTGCTTTGTCTCCCCCCCCCCCACTTCTGTCAGCTTCCTGGGAAACATGGGGAAATGTGGCCCGTTCTTGAGTGCACTTTTAAAGGCCCCCAGGGTGAGAGAAGTCCATGGATAAACAATTCCAAAGGTCAAGCTACTGCCTAAGGGTCACAGGCAGCCCCATGGATTCTGTTCGTGTTTCTGCCCCGAACCACAACCAAATATCCCACTTGCATTCCACGCCCCGGCCTGCCACCAGGAGCTGACGTGACGCCCCCCCCCCCCTTTGCTGCAAATTACATCCCTCTCCTTCTGCCTGATGCATGCCCACCGCCGCTAAGCCGCCGAGGTCTGTTCCCTGGGGTAATCTGCAAAAGTACACATTGTTATTCTGCAGGACGCCGGGACAATCAACTCGGGTTTGCAGTAATGTCGGCAGATGGATTGAAACTTCTTAGAGAGGGAACACTTGGGCTGTGCCCGGGGGAGAGCCGTTTGGAAAAAGGAGGGGAGGGGGAATGTAAAGGAGGTGGCTCGGCCTCCAAATTCATTAGAGAAGTCAGCCAAAAGAGGAGGAGGAGGAGGAGGAGGAGGAGGACAAGGAGTATAGAGAGACACCCACAAGGTGATGCCATTGTGGTAGCCGGGAACTCTTTAATGTTGAGGAGGGGTGGGTGAATCCGTTCTGGATTTTCATCTGTAGCGTGCAGAGACTGTCAAAGGGGACAGAGCTGATCCCTGGAATCGGTTCAGCGCCTTGGAAAGTTCCGAGCAAAACCCGGAGTGGGCTCACAGCAGCCGGAACTGGCTCTGCCTACTCTCACGGGGCTGATTCCGGATCCGGGTCCTCCCGAGGCCAGCAGCATCCGGTATAAGAGGGTGCTGTAAGTTCTCCCTCCCCCAGCATCCCCCCCCCCCCAAATCCTGCTGAGGTTGTCATTGAGGCGGGCTTGTGAGGTGGGAGGGAGCCAACCTCCTGACATCACCGAGACTTCCTTTGCATGTGGGCTTAGGGTTACGGTAATTTCCCCATGTATAAGACAATATTTTGGTCAAAAATTGCGAGGCTAAAAATTGAGGGTCGTCTGAGGAGAGAACCGTGCGGTTATGAATATATAACTTTGGGTTGAAAAGTGTGGAGGTGTTATACATGGGGATGGCCTATGGTCAGAAAAATATGGTATATACAAGGACACCAACACTGTCAATTGTATAAGAACAGGTAGACGTTCCCGGGTGCAGATTTAAGCAGAGTCGCTGTAAAAATGATTCCCCCTTACCGATAAACAGGCTGGACGGTGCTCTTCAGAGGCACCAAGGATTTGTTTCAGATGATAAACAAAAGGTATTTTCCTTTTTGTGCCTTGTTGATATGGTGGGATCGAAGGCTCAGGTCTCACTCTTGCACTGGAGGTGAGGTCTTTTTGGAGGGGGCAGAGGTCTTAATGGGTCCTTGTTTCTCTCGGAGCCGAAATAACGGCAGGATGCCTTTACTTCTCCTACCAGCGATGTGCAGAATTGAGAGACAGACCTTTACAGGTTGATCTTTACATTTACATTTTTTTGTGCAAAATTCTACGCAGTTTGCACAAAACCTCCCTCTCAGCGGTTCCAAAACGATCGCCTGGAATATCTCCTCCTTGACTGATGAGGTGGGGCCAGGATCTCACCTTCCAAACCCACATGTCCAAAACCTTCAAGGGATTCTCCCTTCTGGGGGTTCGCAAACCGTCAATGAGGGCTGAGATCTTGCGGTAACGAAATTGGAATTGAGAGTGCGTCGTGCGGGTGGTTTTTCTAAAGCCTCCTGTAAGCGTGGAAGGCGATTAGGGAGGGAAGCAAGAGACAAATTGGAGAGGAGGCATCTAAGCGGTGTCTTACGGTTTCCCTCCGGTCGGAGGTGATTTGGTATGTTTAGAAGCTATTATCAAAATCATGTAAGCTCTTGGGTGATTTAGGAGAAACAAGATTATTTTGTGTGTACTCTTTAATAACATCTCAGATAGAGGGGAGGGGGCTGGCGTTGATCCCAAGAGCGAGGGACGGGGGGCAAACCGAGAGCACGAGATGAGGCTGCCAAAGGTGGGCCACCGCAAGGGAAATGTTGCGCGGTTGAAAACCAGGTTACGGACTGAGTGGGCCTGATCCGGACCTATTTAGGACCCTGCAAGTGCATATCAGAATGGCTCCTCTGGAGCCAAGAGAACTAAATTTATGGACCAGGTAAAGTTAAGAACATCAGAACATAACCTAAGAGCCTAAGGAGAGCCCTGCTGGATCAGGCCCAAGGCCCATCTAGACCAGCTTCCTGGATCTCACATTGGCCCCACCAGATGCCTCTGGGAGCGATCTCTGTCTCCTGATCCCACTCCCCTACATCTGGCCCTTGAAGGACCCCGGTTTTAAGCCTGGAGATGACACATCTCCATCATGACTTGTCACCTGGGATGATGGACTTTTCCTCCAGGAATCTGTCCAATCCCCTTTTGAAGGCATCCAGGCCAGGTGCCATCACCCCCTCCTGTGGCAGGGAGTTCCATAGACTAACCACGCGCTGGGTGAGAAAATATTTTCTTTGGTCTGTTCTCCCTCTCCCAGCCCTCAATTTGAGTGGATGTCCCCTAGTTCTGGTATTTTGTGAGAGGGAGAAGAGCTTCCCTCTCTCCACTTGACTCATTCCCTGCATTTGCCCAAAGCGAATCCTGGATCCAGATGGAACCAGGATCCGTTCTGAAGCCCTAGACTGGGTTCCAAACTGGATCGGCGAGCTTGGTTCAGCTCTTACGCTCCTTTCCAGTGCCTCCGTCTTGCCTCCTGTGAGTTAAGAGGGCATGAGTTTTGGAAAGGCTGAAGGCGTTAACCATTGGCCTGATGGATCTCCTCCGTAGAAATAAAAATCAAAGGTACGTTGTGAGGTGTCCACCAACATGTGGGTTCAGTCGCGAATGACTTTCGCCTTCCTGTTCTTAGGATTTCAAGTGCAGTGCCAGATGGTGGTACCAGATGGTAGTCCAGAGTGGGATGTGGCTTTGGAAAAAGGCCACGGTGGTTTTTAGGATGCATTGCCAGAACTCGAGTCTGGTGTATTGGCACCCGTTAGGCCTCGTCTCCCGTCCTGTGTCCAGTTCTGGGCACTGCACATCGAGAGGTTACGACGACAAGCCGGGACAAGTTCAGAGGAGGGCAGTGAGGACGATTGGAGAAATCAAAACCTAGGAAGAAAGAGCGAAAGAACGGGACCTGTTCAGCCTTGCAAGGAGATGATGAAGGGGGTGTTCGGATTGCATTTTTTAAATACTCAAAAGGGTGCTGTACAAAGGAGGGGCAGGATCAGTTCTCCATCACCCCAGAGGGCAGAACACACCACAGTGGGCTCCAGCAACCAGAAGCCAGCTTTCGGCTGAAGACATGGAAAAACTTCCTAACTGTTAGAGCGGTACTCCAGTGCTGTGGCGGCACTCCAGAGAAAATGGGAGAACCCCCCCCCATCTCTCCGATCTGCTTTGATTTGGATGGAAGAACCAGGCCAGATGCCATCACCACATCCTGTGGCAGGGAGTTCCACAGATTAACAACGCGCTGGGGGGGAAATGTCTGCCTTGAGAAAAAGGTTTGACTACACAGCCTCCACAATTCCTGTTGCTGGCCTCAAGAGATTGCCAGGAAGAGTGGAACGTTTAAGATCCCCCCGTGGAGGGGAGAGCCGTGTGGATCGGCCCCTTTGCTCCTCCACGGAGTTGTCGAGGTCGGGCCGGGCGGGAGGAGCAGCCCAAGGTGAAACCGGCAGGAGCACAGGGTGGGCGAAAAGCTGAGGCAAGCTGTTTAGATCCCCACCCCACCCCACCCCTCCTGCAAAAAATAAATTTGGCTCAGGGAGCAAAGCGGGACCTTTCCTCTGTAATTGCTCCACTCTTCTCGCCTGGCGCACCGGCGTCTCCTCGGTGGGGTTGTTGACATTTAAATAAATCAAAATCCAAACGAGCTCGTGGGGAGTGCAAGGCAAATTGAGGTGAGAGAGATTGCCGGAGGAACCAGAGAAAGTTTGGGGGTCGGGGGGAGAGAGGGGAAGAATTTCCCAGCACCATCACAGGTCCCCTTGGTGCCCTTTCGCAAGCACCCCTTTGCTGCTGAGAAGGAAGGGGTAGTGAGCTTAGTTGTGGGATTTCAGCAGGGGTGGTGAGCTTAGTTGTGGGATTTGATCGCGAAGTGACTGGACCTCAAGGCTCTTCCGGGTGCCCCCCCCCGGGTCCCCAGATGTTCCTGAATGGCACTTCCTCTTCCACCTGGTGGTGGCGTGATGATGGAAATGGAAGGTGCCTAAGAGGTCATCCAGTCCAACCCCCGGGCTTCAGTGTCGGAGCCCTCTCCAGTTCTCAAAGGTGCAGTATTTGGTTCCGTTGTCGTACTCCTCTAACAGTCGAGAAGTTTTTCCCGGAGATTCAGCCGAAATCCGACTCCCGGTCGCTCGAGGCCACACTGGCGTGCCCTGCATTCTGGGGTGACAGAGGACAGATCCTGCCTCTGCTCCGGAGAACAGCCTATCGAGTCTTCTTCTGTCCTCCCCCACCTGTCTTTTCTCCTGACTCAACCGGCTCCGTTCTTCCCTCAGAGGGGTTTGCTTCCCATCCCACCCAAGCGCTGATGTCACAAGGCCCTAGCCGGGTTCAAGATGGCCCAGGCAATAAGGGCTGGAGGGCCCCTGAGGCTGGGCGTGTGGGGGGAGGACCCAACCGAACCTCTGCACTTAAAGCGTGGCTTCAAAGCGGCTTCCCCGGAAAATCCTCCCCGTGGCCCAGAACAGCGGATCTCCGTTGGCGTTCCCTGCCTCTCCAAGATGCCCAGGTGAGAGCCAGAGGGCCCGCCGAGAGGGCCACCGCTGTATCCTGACGTGGGCCGCCTCCACCATGCGCCCCGGGCCCATCTCTCCACCTTCCGTGGTGGTTTTGTCCTTGTTGTTAGACGCCCTCTCCGCCGAGCCCTTCGTCCACCTGGTCTACACCGACGACGACTCCTCCTGCCTGGAGTCCAAAGCCATCCTGGCCTGCTCCGGAGCCCCGCTGCTCCGGGCGGGCCTGGCCGGCCAGCTGGTGGAAGCCGTGCCGGAGAACGCCTGCCGCCCCGTGGGAGCCCCGCCGGCCTCCAACCGGACGCCGTCCGGCTATGTCCTCCTCATCCGCCGCTACGACTGCAGTTTTGGCACCAAGGTCCTCCACGCCCAGCAGGCCGGCTACCAGGCCGCCCTCATCCACAACCTCTACTCCGACCTGCTGGCCAGCGCGGTGGCGGCGGAGATGCCGGCGGCCAGGAAACGGATCCGGATCCCTGCTCTCTTGATCGGCGGGACGGCCTCCAAGCTCCTGAGACGCCGCCTCCATTCTGGGAAGGCCGTCCGGGTCGATGCCGTGATCCCCCGGGGTTACGAGGACCCATGCTGGGACAGCGCCGGGTACACCGTTTTAGATGACTCTGCCCGGCACCGCCGCTTCCGTTTCTGGCCCGGGTACTGCACCCAGCGGATGGTCGTCAAGGCTTTGGAAGAGTTTAGCTTCCTCCTCGTCCTGGGCCTGTGCCTCTCCTTGGCTTTCGCCGGGTGGATGAAGTGGCGGCGCGGAGGCGGCCGGGCCCGAGCGAGGACCTTCCGGGCGGGCGACCCCGATGACCTGTGCGTGATCTGCATGGCCGACTACGAAGAGGGCGACCGGCTGAAGGTCCTCCCGTGCGCCCACGCCTACCACGGCACCTGCATCGACACCTGGCTTCTCCTCCAGCCCAAAGCCGCAAAGACTTGCCCCATCTGTAAACAGAACGTCTGTGGGGCCAACTAACGGGCGCCCCACCGCCAGGGCCCGGAAGGCCTTGGGAAGAGGGAGACGGGGCCACACCAAGGGTCAACAAGGGGGGAGGGAATCGGAAAGAACAAAATTCGCCCACACAGCCAGCCTTGTCCCTCTGGTTTGTTTGTCTGTTTTAAAAGGGACATTTGGTATTGAATTGGCCGGCTGGGGGGTGGAGTCTCCTTCTTTGGAGGCTTTTAAGCAGAGGCTGGATGGCCGGAAATACTGTGATGGGGGGGGGTCCCTGCATGGCAGGGGTTTGGACTAGATGGCCCTTGGAGGTCTCTCCCAACTCTAGGATTCTACGATTCTATATTCAATTCCCCCTTCTGGCTTTTTTAATTGGGGAGGGGGCAGAAATAAAATATAAAGCCGTTTCATTTGGGAGAACGGATGGGGAATATGACCCAACCCCCTGCCAGCAAAAGAGGTAAGATGTTTGGGGTTTGGGGTTGTTGTGTGCCATCCAGTCACTCCAGACTTATGGGGAGCCTGATTTTGCAGCGGGGGGGGGGTCACCCATCAGCCATGGAGTTTTTTGGGAGGCGGGGGTCAGTCAGATACAGCACTCGGTGGGGGGGGGGGTCTGTGGGAGACCGTCCGGGATCTTTAACCCAACGTTCAAAGTCCCGACAACTCTTTTCCTGTTCTCACCGGCGGCGGATTCAGAAAGCCAGCTTTGCTTCAGGGAGCTGCGGAGCAGGGGTGGGGGTGGGCCGTTGGGAAGACTACCAAATCCATCATCCTCTGTCACATTCCTCAGAGTTGGGCCGCACCCATCCCTTTTATGCTGCTCTTAAACCACACATTATGGCTGCGAGAAGCAAATTCCCCCTTTTGTGGGAGCGAGCAAAAGGCAAGGAGACAAAGGAGCCGCCGATTGGTCATAAAGACACAAACAACCCATCTACTGCTTCTACACTGAGGGGTCCTTGCGACAAACCAACCCTTCCTGTTTTGCCCTGCGTTACATATTTGGCAGAAAACAGAGTGAAATAGATACAATTTGGTAACATATATCAAAATCCAAACAGTACATGAAAAGCTACTAAGTCTTCTCCTCTTGCATTATGGGGAGGGGTAGAGAGAAAGGCAAGCTCAAAACCGACCCCCCCCCAGATCTTTTAAGAATATGTTCTTCAAATCCATCTTAATTCGTTTTATAGCCCCGTGTATTTATCTCCTGTTTTCTTGATTCTGAGTTTCTGTTTAATATGTTGTATTGCTAATTTCCGTCTTCTCGGCGTTATTTTATGGCTTTAAGAATTCCTCAGAAGCATTGTGAGCTTAAGGGCTTCGGATCCCTCCCGGATTTTCTTTATTAACTTTTTCATTCTACTGCCTGGGAAAGCTGAGAGGCAGCTAGTGGGGGTTCTGTTGTGTGTCGGTGTCCGCTGTTGGTTTTAGTCAGAACTTGGGGGGGCATCTAAAGAGCTCAAGTGTGTAACCTCTTGGGTTATTCCAGAACCTTGGACAGCTCCATTCAGACTACTTTATTGTCCGACTAGATTACTTTATTGTTATGGGCCATCCAGCCGTCGCGAGCGTTACAATTAGAAACAGAAATGCGAATAAGAAACAGGTGCCCATCCAGAGGTGTACGCTTGATAACACAATGCTGGAGAATTAAAAACTGCCAATACAAAGGCACACCCTTCACCAAAGCCCTGGATTAGCAAACCCAGCGCCAACAAATTAAAATGCACACACAGTTTCAAAAAGCAAAAGGAGCAGGAGGAGTTTAGTTCGGACGAAAACTCGGCATGGGTCTCCTCCCACCCACCGCCCAGGAGCAAGGTTCCCGGGTTATGCCATCCCCCCCCCCCCCCAAGAGGTATCGGGCCTAAGCCGGAACGGCCGATTTTGGGGATTCGTAAGCGGTTTGAGAGCTTGATTCCATCGACGGTATCTGGGATTCTTTTCATTTTAAATGTAATATTTTTGCCCCCTGCACCTCCTTCCTTCTCTCTGCTGTGGCGAAGGAGGCTTAACACACACACACACACACACACACACACACACACACACACACACACACACACACACTTTTGTTAGCACATCATGCGCATCACAGTGTGGGGCTTTTTTTTAAAAAAAAATATTTTGCACTTGTCGCTAAGACCCGTCGCTAAGCTGTGAGTCCAACCCTCCAGAGGGGACTGGGAGGAAGCTCCAGCGGCCCGAATACTCTCCTTGTTTGAACAAATCAAGCACCTGCCGGTAATGCGACAAGATGGATTGAAGCAGCTTGGGAGCATGATGAATTGAACAGGGGTGGTGGTGGTGCCACTCCCCTGCCGGCCGCCCTCCTCGTGGCCTGTGCTGGCCTTCGACCCCACTTTCAGGAGCATCCGTGAAATGGTGAACACGGGGGGTGGGTCGGGCTCTCCTCTCCACCCTCCAGATCCATTCCCTTTTGAGCGACTAAAATGATGACTGGGCTGGGGGCACCTCCCTTATGAGGAAAGGCTACAGCATTTGGGGCTCTTTAGTCTGGAAAAAAGGCGCCTGAGGGGGGATAGGATTGAGACGTACAAAATAATGCAGGGCATGAGTCAAGTGGATAGAGGGACGCTCTTCTCCCTCTCGCAAAATACCAGAACTAGGGGACATTCACTCAAATTGAGGGCTGGGGAGTAAGAACAGACAAAAGAAAATATTTTTTCACCCAGCGCGTTGTTAGTCTATGGAACTCCCTGCCACAGGAGGTGGGAATGGCATCTGGCATGGATGCCTTCAAAAGAGGAATTGGACCGATTCCTGGAGGAAAAGTCCATCATCCCAGGTGACAAACCATGATGGAGATGTGTATAATCTCCAGGCTGAAAACCGGGGTCCTTCAAGGGCCAGAGGCAGGGGAGTGGGATCAGGAGACAGAGATCTAGTCTTGTGTCCGACCCAGCGGCATCTAGTGGGGCCACTGAGAGATCCAGGAAGCTGGACTAGATGGGTCTCTGGCCTGATCCAGCTGGGCTCTTCTTATGTTCTTATGTCCACTATTCTATGGTCACCAGGCAACCACGGATGTTAGGAAGACAATGATGG
>JAHTLZ010000340.1:81946-107177 GCA_023846285.1 Phrynocephalus versicolor
AGATTGAAAGTTAAGGTGCAATTTTTGAACTTTATCAGGACAACAAAGCTCATAATTCTCCATTCTGGGAGTTCTGGAACCTTGGGTGGAACCAGGCTTAGCTAGGGCTCAAAAGTTTCCTGAGTTAGGTCCCCCCCCCAGGTGAACCAACTTTTGGTCTTTTGAAGGCCTCCGTAAGATAGAGAGAATGCTCAGAAGGAAGAAATATGGGATTTGTAGTCCAGAATAGTAAAAAAGAACAAAAAACAACAACTCCATGCTGAATTGAGAGAATTTTCAGTTTCCCAAACTCTTCGGGCCAAATATTAGCCAAACAGAAAGAAGTGGGGAGGGAAATGCTTCGCTGAGACCAGAGTGACCTCGCTGCCAGATGGGCGATATAAAAAAATCCAATAAATAAATAAATAAATAAATGAAAAATCACCACCCTGCAGGTTATATTACACAGCAAAGTGGTTTCTCGTTGTGGATGCTTCGAGTTGCGTATCGCCTGTGCTTCAGCGGGGCAAAGGCTCTTTGCAGGAACACTGAGAACTCTTGCATGGAGTTGTGACTTGAATTTTCACTTAAAGGGCACCTCGGTCTCCCCTGAGAAAGTTATCGTTGCCTGGTTGCCGTCTCTCTTCTCAGCTGGACAAAAAGTGAATCCGTAGCCCTGGTTTTGAGACCTCCACTGCTTTTTAAAGGAGTCTGATGCATATTTTATTTATTTATTTGTTTATTTAGATTCATATGCCGCGGCCGTCTAGCCCAAAGTCTACTCTGTTTGGTTTACAAAGTAGAGAAAAACAAATTCTAAAACCTATACAGTGAGTACAGAAGGATCACGGTATCCGCTGGAGATTGGTTCCAGACCTTCCTGTGGATAATGAAAACCGTGGCTAAGAGAGAACGCCCAAAATCCCCCAGAACTGCTGTTTTCTGAGAGTAGCTTGCTTTACGGCTGCTATTTTCAACAGTAGCTTGCTTTACAGCCGCTATTTGTGGCAGCAGCTTGCTTGGTGACTGCTGAATTATTTATTTATTTTTTTCCTCTGCCAACCGTGGATAACTGAATCCGTGGATAATGAATCAGTGGATACGGGGCCCTACTGTACAGTGGACCCTTGTACAACATAAAATCTGTACAACATAAAAAATTCCGGAGATAGGGGAAATTTGCTTAACAGGATCGTCTATGGGGCGAATCCATACAACATAAAAACGGTCGCAATGAGGGATTACTCTGTTTTTAATGCCTTCCTGTGGGAAATTTGTATGAAGGAAAATTTGCTTAACATACTGTATATACTCGAATATAAGCCTAGTTTTTCAGCCCTAATTTGGGGCTGAAAAAAGGGGTCCTCGGCTTATATTCGGGTCAATACTTTTAGCCACTGAGGCAAGTTTGGGTCAGTGGCTAAAAGTCATTTTAAACATTGTGTGCCACTTCTCATGACCCCCCATGTTTAAAATGACTTTTTAAAAAAGTCATTTTAAAACAATGTTTAAAATGACTTTTAGCCACCAGCTCAAGCACTTGCCTCAGTGGCTAAAACTCATTTTAAACATCACATACACACACAGCTCACAAAGGAGGAGTTGCCAGGCCCTGCTGCATTTCCCACCCTAGGCTTATACTTGAGTCAATAAATTTTCCCAGTTTTTTGGGTTTAAATTAGGGGCCCTGACTTATACTCGGGTCGACTTATACACGAGTATATACAGTAATTTTATTTGGAACGAATTAATTCCTTTATACAAGGTGCCACTGTACTTTGAAGCTGGGGTGGAGACATCACCCCCGCCCCTACCAACTCCTCTTTCTCTCTCCTTCCTTGTCTTCTTCTTGCTCGCCGGGGCTAGAAGCGATTAAGACAATCTCCAGACCAAATTTCCCGGTGTGGAACAGGAAAAGCGAGGGCAGCGCACGGGGAAGGGGGAAGATCAAATATGCATCACAGAGCCGCCCTCCTGTTAGGACGAATGAGGCAACCAGATTAACCAGCAGGATTGGAGCTCTCGAAAGAAAGATGCACACTGTTATTTAATTTGCTGTTACCCCATATTAGATTTTTCTTAAATTTTTATTTTTATTGCATATGTGTGTGTGACTGAGGATGGAGAATAAAGTACGTGGGCATTAATTGTCCTCGCGTGCCAAAAAACTGGAATGATTCTTGGGAGATTACGCATCTCAGCGTGAACAGAGGAGGGGGCTGCAATGCTTTTTAAAAGAGGAATCCCTGTTTCTGATTTCTCTTGGGAGCGGTGGGGCAAGCAGCCCGCCCCGGGTGTCAGCTGGAACTTTGTAGTGGTCCGAAACGCTCCCCAAAAGATTTGCGGCAGTTGTGGGGGGGGGGGGAGAGAAGAAGAAGAAGAAAAATAGCTAAAGTTTGGACTAAAAGCCGGAGCGGAATCAGCTGGGTCACCTGACTGGGAGGCCTATATATTTGAAAAAAACAGTGCTTAAGGAGGATCCAGGTCAACCATCAAAGGAGGATCCAGGTTAACCTTGCTGCCAGATGGGCAGTATAAAAATCCAATAAATAAATAAATTTCTCCTTTTAGTGAGCAGTCAAGGCTGACCGGAGGTCCTTACCATTCTGGCAGACAGGAGGAACCTGTTTACTTTTCTAGTTTAGGGTTCTTCAGCCAGGTCCCTTCCTTCTCCTCTCGGATCGGGGGGCCGTGCTGAGGTGGGGCAAACCAGTAGGCTTTACCGCCTAAAAGAGAGGATGGATTTGTAGGTCCCTATTTGCTCATATCCAGAGGGTGCAGCAATAGTGGCTTGGGCTCTCTGATAGCGGCTGGAAAAAAAAACCCAGAATGAAATGGAGTCTGTAAAGAAAGAGCTTCCAAGGATGGACTGGCTGGAAATCTGGATGAACTCATAAGAGGCTGAACAGCGTAGGCTTGGTCGCTGTTCCATGCCATCGAGGTGCTGTAATTGTGCAGCTTCCGCAGTGCCCCCTCGTCTACGCTGTTCTTGCAGGCTCCAAAGTTGTGGCTTCCTCGAGGGAGTCGGTCCATCTTGTATTTTGGCCCTCCTCTTTTCCTGCTGTCTCTTTCCGGGGAATTCTCCTGTCTTCAACATTCCCCATCTCTGTGTCCAAATGTGACCCGAAAGAATTTCAAGGCAACATCCCAAAATCTCCCCAGAACGGGCGAGGGCAGAGGTGCCACCCTCTCCAGGCGAATAGCCGTGGGCCGGCGATCCGGGGTGCCCCTACCGGGGAGGACCGCTGACAGATCCATAAAAAATCCCCCTCTCCTCTCCCTTCGGAGCCCGAATGAGCCGCTCAGTAAACACCCGAACACGTTCGTTGGCAAGACCGCTTCGGATTTCCCCGAGGCCCTGGCTGGATCAAGCCGCCCGCCTGGCACCGAGCCTGCTCGCTCCTCCCTGGGCCGTTTCCCGGAGTTGAATCAATGTTTGCCGTTTCCTCGGGCGTCGTGCACCTGCCCTAATTAAAAGCCGCTCGCTTCCTGGATTCCCCATTTGTCCTTGCAGTGGGGACCGGCAGCTGGGCTGGATTCTCGGTACTTCTGCACGCTCACACGTACACAGAGCCTTGATCGTCACAACGGCCCGGTTTCCCGTCACAATGTACGTAGAGCGGACCCTCGTATAACAAACGCTTCGTATCACACAAAATCTGTGCAACATAAAAAATTCCGGAGATAGGGGGAAATGTGCTTAACAGAATCGCCTATGGGGTGACTCCGTACAACATAAAAATGGTCGCAATGAGGGATGACTCTGTTTTCAATGCATCCCTATGGAAAATGTGTATAAAGGACAATTTGCTTAACAGAATTTCATTCGGAACAAATTAATTCCTTTATACAAGGTACCACTGGACTGTACACTGCTTGTGGCTCCCCGGTGTCCTCTTTCGGGGGGGGGGGTCGCTTGGGGGAATAATCTCTTCCCCAAAGCCCTGGCCCTGGCTTCGAATCACAACAACAGGTGGGGCCGCCCATGGCATGCTGCCACCTGAGGACGGGAACGGGACACCAATGCCGCTCGAACTTCTGACTCTCATTCCCTTTTTTAAAAAAGTTAGATGCTTACCTACTAGGGTTGTGTTCGCCATCCAGCCTCAGCCCGAAGGACCATTTCTTTTGCCTCTTTGCTGTGCTTCCGAGGCTCCATCACTCCTTTATTCAAACTTCCTAGTCCTTAAGGGAGATGGGAAGGTGCAGAAGGGGCCCACGGAGCACCTTCTCTCGTTCAGGGGAACGAGGAGGCGTAAGAATCATAAAATCCTAGAGTTGGAAGGGACTTCAAGGGCCATCCAGTCTAACCCCCTGCCATGCAGGAACCCCCATCACAATATTTCCGACAGATGGCCATCCAGCCTCTGCTTAAAAACAACCAAAGGAGGAGACTCCACCACCCTCCTTTGGGGCAGCATCTTATTCCACTGCCGGACAGCTCTCACTGTCATGAAGTTCTTCCTAATGTTCAAATACTCAAAGAGTATGAAGGATCCGGTTTGCTTTGCCTCTTGGTAGGGCCAGGCCAGTTGATGGGTGTGCAGAGAGATGGATGTCCCCATTTGGAAGCGCCGGTGTGGAGTCAATTCCATTAAGCGCCCAAGAGTAGGCTGATAGAAGGAAGGGGTCCTGGGAGGTCAACTAGTCCAACCCCGTACCGAGTGCAAGGAATCCACGGGTATAAATTTCCTGGAAATGGGGTGGGGTGGGGATGTACTCTCATAACCACGTGCCATTTGGACATGCTCAGAGACACCGTTTTCTCCCCCTTCTCGGTCTCGAGGCTCCCCCCCCACGACAGTCGGACCGTGTTGTAATTGTTCCTGGAGTAGCACAATCCCATTTCGAGGTGCCAAAGGCTAACCCCAAATCACGATCCTGCAATATCGAGGAATGGGGATGCGCTTGGCCTAACGATATTCCTTGAGGAATATTCAAACACATATTTTCATGTCCTTTTTTCCAAACAGCCCATCCTGGAATTAAGGTTACGTCGGCGTTCTGAATAGAAACCCAACCCGGAATGGCCTGGATATGGAAGAGGAGTAGGAAGTGAACTACAAATGCAGTATATCACGGAAGTGAGTATACTCCTTTACATTTTGTGAATATTTTAGTATATCTTTTCATGTGAAGAAATGACACTTGGCTAGAATGTAAAGCAGTGAGTATACAGCTTGTATAAGAGCGTAAATGTGCTGTCCCCCCCCCCCAAAATAACGCAACACAAAGCCATTAACGTCTAAACTGGTGGCAACAAAAGCGAAGACGGGGTCTGTCACACCTAGTGTGGGCAGAGTTAGGCTTAGTTCCTGGTTCGGCCTTGTCTCACCGCTGTCGGTGTGCCTCACCGCTGGGTTTGTGAGGTGTCGGTCCCTCAGGGTGAACTCCGAGAATGGAGAAATCAGGGGTTCTTTGTAGGCTACTTCTGGGAGCTGAAGTTGAAGGGGTGGGTGGTGGGTGGATGGAATCCAACATGTTCGGATAGAAACCCAGAGCGGGCTCTCAACACGCACCAGCGTCACAGCCGCCTGCAATATCTCTAAAGTGGACGTGTCCACGAAACGTTACATAAAAATATGAAAGTTAGTCTTTAAGGTGCCACATGTTTTGTGCCTTTTGTTTTGTTTTTCTTTGATTTTTGCCTGAAATTCCCTAGAAAGGTAGCCTCCCCTCACTCCTCTGCCCTCTTGCCTTTTCTGCGACTTCTCGTTTACAACTTTGGCTTTGGCTTTTTTGCTGTTGGACATTTAGCTGCTGAGAAGCGAGCAATTTCCTACCCTAAAGCATTTGGGGGTGGGGGGGGGGACAAAAGAGAAAGAGAAGAATAAGAGAGGAGGGAGCAAAAAAAAACAAAAAACAAGTGAAAGGCATGCCTGAAATCAATTCTCTAAAGAGACTTTTTATCTCCGTTGAACAAGCACTCCCACGGCGCAGGTTGGATGACTGGGTCTCCTCCTCCGTTTAATCAGATGCTTACCGGTTGAGGCTGGCGCTGGCATTACGGCTTGGGGGGGGGGGAATTATTCCCAGAAATGTCCCAGAGAAGAAGTGGGGGCCCGAGGAGAGGTGCAGCGCTGAGTCATGACGAACCGTCATGAGTCAGCGTGGAAGGGAGAGTGGGATCAGAGCAGGGATGCCAGAGAGGTCCCAGAAGATGCCAGGGTGAAGGAAAGTGCAATTTGCGATTTCGGGGTTTGCCGGTTCGTCTGGTTTCGCTCCAGATTTAGCAACATCTCTTGCCTTGTCCAGGTAGCTGCTGCTTCCCGGTTTTCTCGCCAGGCGCCCAAAAAGGTCAGGCACTGGACGCCTGACCAAAGGAAGGGACTGATCCACTAGGTTTTTATCTGCAACCTTGGGGCATACATTTATGGTCCCAGATAATTCTTGGCCTTCCTTCTTTTTCCACCTTTTCTGGGGGGGGTGGGTTATGGGGCACTGTTTATAATTTGTGGTTGGACGTCAGAGATATAGCTGGACTTCATCCTCGCAATCTCAGAACTGCAGAACTGGAAGGGACCTGGTGGGTCCTCGCCATGGTGGCGAACCTTCGGCGCTCCCGATGTTTTGGACCTCAACTCCCAGAATGCCAAGCCTGTATTGCCAAAGACAAAGGACGGTGGGAGTTGTGGTCCAAAACGTCTGGAGCACTGAAGGTTCAGCACCACTGGAGGTGGAATTGGAACAAATGGAAATACAGTGGTATTGCGGATAACGTAATTCATTCTCTGAATTTTTTTTAATCCCAAATGCAGTTTTCCATAGGAATGAATGGGAAACTGATTAATTCATTCTGGAGCCTAGGAAAAAGACACAGACACCTGGTTTTTTTTTTTTTTGTTGCTTAAAACTCTTTATAAAGTGCACTTTAAAGGTACAGATGCGATGCAGCCCGGGATACCTCTTTTTTACCAATGCATGCTGGAAATTCGTTATTCGAGGCAGCCCAAAGGGAAAATTTGTTATCCGTGGCAACCCATAGGAAAATTCGTTATCCAAGGCAGCCCTCTACCCGGAAATTGAGGTTCGTTATCCGTGGCAACCCACAGGGAAAATTCGTTATCCGAGGCAGCCCTATACCTGGAAATTGCAATTCGTTATCTGAAAAAAAAATCGTTATCAGGGGGCATTCGTTAGCCGAGGTACTACTGTACAGAAGAAAGGGACGCTGAGACAGGAACCGGAAGTCTGGGCAGAGCTCAAATCTTTTCGCCCAGTTAGGCCTTGAAGGGTGTGGTGTCTGTCTCTCAGGGAGAACTCAGAGAGTAGAGAATTTGGGGAATCGGTCGTCCCAAACAAAACCCCTTCAAAATCCCAGTTTCCCATGCCTCCTCCAATCCATTTGGCACCCTGCTTTTCATCTTTGATGGAACGCCTTCTCCCAATGATGGCCTGATTAAGGCCGAAGACCAGCCGGGGTGAGTGGGGGGGGGCAGGTGGGGAAAAAGAGAAATAATTTCTTTTTCTCCCTCTCTGTCTTTCTCGTTCTTTCTCGCTCTTTCTCCCTTTTCTGGCAACAGATGGCCTGGCTTTTAGTACCGCAACACACTGCCAGTTAATTAACGCTCGCTGTAATTAAACTTTACACAAATTAGCCTGTCGGCTGCGCTAAAGGGAACCATTCCTCTCAAATGCCACCTTGTATTGCCACGTTGCAGGGGGGCGGAGGCTCTCCCACCCCTTAAGAAACAAAAAAAGTGTAATTAGAGGCAAGAGGTGGCCACGTGTCGTGAGAGCGGGCGGACGGGATCGCAAGGGTAGGAGGCGTGAGCGGCTCAGCGTCCTGACACCGAGATGCTAGGACGAGAAGCGTCGTTCATGCCGGTCATGTTTCCTGGGGTGCCCATTAGTCAGCCGAATCCACTTGACATGCCAGTCAGGGCCTTCCGAATGGCCCGCCAGCCCAGCCGAGGGACGCTCAAGGATTTTGTTCAAGCGAACCGAGCTGACCTGTGCCTCCTGGGCTGACGTGGGAGCACACACACACACACACACACACCTCCCGATTTTTTTTTTTTTTGCGGTTCTCCTCCACGTACGCACTGCGGTTCCGAGCTCGGAAGAGGCGCAGTGCCACGGAGCGTTTGCTTTTGGGGAGGGCGTGGCGACAGAAAGGAGCTGGCGGAAGCCCGGGTCAGGTGAAGGGCGCCGCTCCGGGTTTTCGTCCGAACTTTTGCCGCAGACCGTATCGGCGCTGGGAGTTCTCCCGACCTGGCGGTCACCTGGCAAAAGCTTTCGAGGCCAGTGGGAGAAAGGCTGGAATGTGACTGGGCTGGGCCTAGCTTTGCTCAAAGTTTCCTGTTCATGCCCCAGCGCCTAGCTCAGCCTCAACGCCATCTGCTGGAGGCCCAGCCACGGTAGACATCATCATGGTGGGCAGGAAGGGGAATAAACATTCCAAAATTTAATCACTGCCAAATGCCCTCAGATGTTCCTGGATTTTCTGTAAAAAAAAGTTATTTTACAGTCATTTTTCTAACTCTCACTCTGCCCTCTAGTGGTGGGAGGACCTCTCTCTCTTCTCTCTCTCTCTCTCTCTGGATTTTTGCTGGTTCTGATCATGCTCCCGGCCGCCAGCTTTGATGGCCTTCATTAATTTGCGCATACCTGCGCACGAGTGTGCCATGCCACAGCTGGACAGGTGGCGCTTGGTTGAAGAGAAAAGCTGTCAGACAAAGGGAAGCGGAATACTGGGTGTTTTAACTCGTTTCTGATCAAAGGCCTCCGACTCTCTCTTTGACGCTGGAGGTGGATCTGAACAGAAGATCAGAAGAACAGCCTTGCCAGAACAGGCCATCACAGCCCATCCAGTCCAGCCTTCTGTCTCACACAGCGGCTCACCCTTTGTTTCAGGGGATTCCCCAGCAGATGTCTTCACCTGCTTACGAGATTCCCTGCAAATGGCATTGAGAAACTTCCTCCCTCTCTCTCCAACCCGGAGGTGGTCCTTCTTAGGCATCCCATCATGATAGCAATTGAGACCCTTGTTCTCCTTGAACGTTTCCAATCCTTTCGTAAAGCTGTCAAGGCTGACCGCGGTCACCACTTCTTCTCGTCCCATTTCTCGTTACAGCCAGGTGGGTAATTTACTTACGGTTACTCCAAATAGGAGAATATTAACGCACCGTCTGTTGTCGATGCACTGCTCTGTGGCCAGGAAAAGGCTCTCTGGGGCCCCCTAGTGGTCATTTCTGATTCTGCACCATGGATGATGATGATGGTGGTGGTGGTGGTGGTGGTGGTGGTGGTGATGATTTGTTGACCAAACCAAATAAAATTTCACCTTGTCATTTAAGACACACAGAGAGAAAACCCCACCCGGTATTTCTAAAAATGTCACAAAGGGGCATTTATTTATTTATTTATTTATTTATTTATTTATTTATTTATTTATTTATTTATTTATCGGATTTGTATACCTTGCCATCTAGCCCGAAGGCTACTCTCAAATTTAACCAAAATCCTTTTGAAAGCAACGGGATTTGTACCCAGAAATCAACCTTGCAACTAGGAATGTCATTAAATCTCACCTGCAGAGTAGTTAACTGCAGGGAACTACATTACTTGTGATTTTTTTTTGAGAGTACATCCACAGCTGTGGGCTGAAGGGGGATTATGGTCGTTGTAGCCCAACAGATAGCTGTTCGGTCCTGTAACTCCCCCCTCCCACCCTCCACCGCTCGTCTTGAATATTCTGACTGCTCTGTAGCTCACCAGCAGCAAAGCTAGTTGCACCTCTGGCTTCAGAAACCCAGCTCCTTCGGCTTTGACAGAGGAGAAGTGCCTGCCACCTCTCGGCCCGAGACGCCCGAGCCAGCCCTGCAATTTTTTTTCCGAGGGTTGTTCCTTTGCCAACGCCTGTCGTGCTCGCGCAAAAGCTCCCCGAGGCAGCTGCTGGAAGCGTCCAGCATTAATAATCACGGTGCCACTTGTTAAGAATTTAATTAGGCACCGACAGCTGTGCCTCTCACGCCACCCGAAATCCCCCCGAAGCTGTTGCAACATGTTAAGTGTTGACACACACAACCAGGGCCAGCGGGGAAGAGCGGGAGGAAAATAATAATCATAGATAGTAACACAACAGCTTTCCCAGCAGTGTCTGTCTGTTTTGGAAGGCAGTGCGGGCTCCATTGGGGGAAGGAGGTCAAGGAGGGCCTGACCCGCACACCGCTGCCCCCAGTGGCGAGCTGCGGAACTGCAAGAGGGAGTGGCCTCTTCCCAGGAGTTATTGGTGCCCGGGCTGACTCCGCCTCCCCAAAGGCGGAGCCAAGAACTTTGCCGCCAGAATCCTAAAACGAGTAGCGTTCTATCGCGAAAATGGGGGGAGTGGGATGGACCACCCAGAGAAAGAAGGGCACAGCTGACCAACACCATATATTTTTTATTTTTTATTTATTATTGTATTTATACCCCGCTTATCTTCGATTCGGAACTCTAAGCGGCTTACACTGGGCGAACAGGCGCCAATAAACACAATTCAGCAATTATATAATAAACAAAAAAACATAAAATACACAGTTAAAACCTAGTGCATCCCACAGACCGGCAGTACCGTATATATATACCGTATATACTCGAGTATAAGTCGAACCAAGTATAAGTTGAGCCCCCTAATTTAACCCCCCAAAAACTGGGGAAACGTATTGACTCGAGTATAAGTCTAGGGTGGGAAATGCAGCAGGGCCTGGCAGCTCCTCCTTTGTGAGCTGCGAAAGTGGTGTGTGACGTTTAAAATGACTTTTAGCCACTGACCCAAGCACTTGCCAGGCCCTGCTGCATTTCCCACCCTAGACTCCCCTGTGATGCAGAGGGGGGTCAGGAGAAGCGGCACACAATGTTTAAAATGACTTTTAGCCACCGACCCAAGCACTTTCAAAGCAAAGTACTTTTCAAGCTGGCTGTGCTTTTCCAACCCTTACGGAAAACTCATTCCCCGCCCTTTACTTCGCTTACAAAAAAAAAAAAATTAAAGCTTTTACCGCCGTAGAGTGGAGGTCAGCCATGGCTTGGATAGTTTAATACTTTGGACCAATAATTAATGTCACGCGTGACGGATTCGCTTGGGCATGTATTTCTTCCCCGCCACCTCCGCTGTTCTACTTCACTCCCTTTTTGCTCTCTGGTTCTCATTTTTTTGCTGAAAACACAGGAAGGAAAAAATGAGGGTCAATGATTAACATTCCTTCAGGCTTTCCAAGTGGGTAGCAAATCGAAACGCAGCTCCCCACCCCAACCCCCAGAGTCCATTTCGAAAAGCTCCACCCTCGGCTTCTGGCCTTGTCCTTTTTGGTAGGAGGAACGGCAAAGAAAGTGGGCCAGTTTTCCTAAATCCGCCCCCCCCCAAAAAACCCCGAACAGGCCTAAGATGATGAAACTCCAGTGTCCAGTGGGGCAATCCGTCCACCCCAGGGTTTCTGTGAAACTTCAAAAAAGGCCTCCAAAGTGCTGAACCTGTTCAGGGCTTTAGGATTAAGCATTTTGCTGCTGTCAAGTTTGGATTAAAACCCAGAGAGGATTTGCCACCCCACTGCTCTCAGGATTAACAGCCGCCTTTGTGTGTCTGTGTGTTCCCCCCTCCCCCAAACACACACACACTCGTCGTATCCTATTGAGAATGTTATTAATTATTTTATTTTATTTTTATTTCATGTATATACCGCCCATCTGGCTTCAACACAACTGCTCTGCGTCCTTTTGACTTTCTTGTGTTCTCATTTCCGCACGCAATCTTTGCGTGTGTTCTTTGTGTACAAAGATCACTATTGTGATGGTTTTAATGATTTTTTTAATAATTGTTTTGCTCTGTTGTTTATAATTTGAAATTCTTCCTTCTTAACATCTTTCTTTCTTTCCTACCTTCTATCTATCAACACCTTCCTTCCTTCCTTCCTTTCTTCCTTCTATCCATCATCAGCTCTTTCCTCCCTTCCTTCTATCCATCATCACCTTCCTTCCTTCCTTCCTTCCTTCCTTCCTTCCTTCCTTCCTTCCTTCCTTCCTTCAAGGAAAGAGAGGATAAAAATATAATATAGAATGTTGGGTAGTTCTAGCCTGAGCAGGCCCATAGAATCACTGCCACATATGTAAGTGATGATTGGGGGGTGGGAGGTTGGATCACTCTTATTATTATTTCCTGGACCTTACATCCACTGTGGTTGCCTGCACGAAAGGCCTGAACCAGAAGTCTTTGAGGCCTAGCGAAGCCTAGCTCTACCCAAGCTTCCTGTCCCTGGTGCCAGCGCTACCTGGGAGCTTTCCTTCCAAACAGGAAGCTGGGCCTAACTGGGCCAGGCCTATCGCCCAGGTGAGCCACAGTTTGGTGTCGAGCTAGCGTCCGATTGAGCTGTTTTTTTCGAAGTGAGCCATAACTCTGATGTGGGACCGCAGTATCCACTGGGGATTGGCTCCAGGTGTTCTCGTGGATAACAAAAACTGTGGATAAGAGAGAACAAGCCCCCAAACTGCTGTTTCGTGACAGTCGCTTGCTTTACGGCAGTTGTTTGTGACAGTAGCTTGCTTTGCAGCTGCTGAATTATTTATTAAATTTTTTAAATCTTCCAACTGTGGATAACTGAATCAGTGGTTAATGAATCATTGTATACCGGGGGGGGGGGGGTTCCTACTGTATAGGAACATGTCTTTCTTGAGCTGTGTCATCCTGGCTGGGTTTCTGATTAAGATAGGAATGAAACATTGTCCAGATGAAGCCCACCCACCCCCAAAATGAGAAATAATTGGGGAAGGAACCGTTTCTGCATAGGTTTGGCAGGAGCCGCGCCGGATCCACTTTCTACACCCCTCAAACGATCGCACGGGAACCGCTGGTGGGGAACCCAGAACAAACGCCTTGACCAACCTGCAGGGATCATCTCTTCCCCGAAATGGCGAAGCAATGACGGCCGCCTCTCAGAGTTAATTATTTTTCCTTCTCTCCTCCCGGCTGGGGCTTCTCCTTCTGGAGAGTCGCCCACGATGTTGGCCCGTCAAGGCTGGCCAATTACCTCTCTCTCTCTCTCTCCCCGAAACGGCGGGGCTGAGCGCAAACGGCTAATTTCCTGCCTCCAAGGGAGAAAGTTCCAGCCAAAAAAAGAGGAGTGCTGGACTGGTTGATATCGTCATTATCTTGGAACTGCCGAAGGGGACCCGTGAGACCATCCAGTCCAGCCCTGTCAAAGGGGGCCCAGTGTAGGATTCGAACTCCCAACCCCTACAGCGGCTATATTTATATTCTTTGGAATCCAGCTTCTGCACGTGTTGTGGTTCGTGGCAGCATAATAAACCTTAGAAAAGCTGAGCTGGAGGGGACCAAGTCCTGTCCTCTGTCGAGGAGGCCCAGCCGGGGATTTGAACTCAAAACCTCTGGCTCCGCAGGCAGGGAGATCTCTTTTTATTTATTTACAGTATTTCCTTATTAGACTGGTATACCGCACCATCTGCTCGGAAGGGCATCGCGACGAGTCGCGGAGCGGCTCTCTCAGGCTGTTTATTTTATTTATTTTATTTTAGAGCTTATATACCGCCCTTCTTCCTGGAGGAACTCCGGGCGGTTTACAATAATATAAAATGAAACAGATAGTCGAATCAAACAAATGCACAAGAACAATTAAACAAAGAAATTGCCAGCGGATTTTTAGGGGTCGTGTAAAAGCAGCCTTAGAATCCCCAAGTTGGAAGGGGCGTGCAAGGCCAAAGCGTCCAACCCCCAGCTCCAGGCAGGAATCCCAAGCAAAGGACATCTGCCGGGGATGCCTAGATTTCTCTTGAATGCCTCTGCAGCCCTGCTGCGCTCAACACCTCCCATTGGTCCCGTTGTTGCGCTGCTCTAACAGTTAGGAAGTTTTTCCTGGTTTTGAGCCGACATCTGGCTTCCTGTCACGTGAGCCTCTTGTTGGGTGCCCTACACTGGTTGAGGTCCGATCCTGCCCCTCCTGTGTAAGAGAGCCTTTTGTCTTCTTGAGGAGCTCTATCTTATCTCTCCTCGGCCTTCTGTTCTTCAGGCTAAACAGGCTGGCTTCCTGTCCCCTTGTCATCCTACTTGCCTTCCTCCCAACTCGTTCCAGTTTGCCAGCATCCTTCCTGACATTTTGGCGCCCAGAATGGCGCCCAGGGCTCCAGGCGGGGCCTAGCACCACCACCACCCCGCCGAATTGAAGGGCAGTGGGAGGAAGAGAAAGACTTCCCAGGTGGCAGGCCTTCCTTTATTCCACCCTGCCCCATGTTTATTATAATCGTGGGGATTCTCTCGCAATGTGCCGCGGATTGGCGCTGACAGATTAAGTGGCTTTTAGCTCCTCCGGGACCCAGCGGGCCACGATTAAAGCTCAGAGACAGCGGACGCATTGTGGGATTTAAGCGAATCCCGAGCTTTGATGTATTCTCCCAACTTCTTTGGAAATAAAAAAAGAAGGGAGTGGAGGATCCAGGGGTTAGAGAACCTGGTCCCTCCTTTCTAAAAGTCCCGAAATGTCCCTCCAACAGTTATTTTGTCCGTCAGGGAAATCGGAAGTTGTTCTCTGCCGCGCGAAAAGGAATTGCTTGTGAGGTGCATTCTACGACTCGCTTAATAGAGTCAAAGTCAATCTGTTAATCCCTTTGAGTTTTCCTCTTCCCTCCTCAGCCTTTTTCCTTTTGTGCTGTGGTATTTCTCTCTGTAACCCCCCAAAAAGGAGGGGGGAGTTTTCTTTAAATAATATTTATTTCATTTAAATAAAAAATGGTCATGAAAGCTGTAGAGTAGGATGGGGAGATGTAGGGAGACATTTAAGGATTCTGGATTGTATCCGGAGTTCCGAAAATTTAACGGCATAAATGCAATTCACATTTTGTTAGCGTGTCGTAACACAACCACGGTCAAATTACCACCTGTAACTGATTAAAGTTACCTCATAAGTACTGATTCACAGGTACTGGAAGTACGGACTTAAATTTACCCAACATGCATAGTTGTTATGTCTCTCACCCTAATTTCATTCATTCATTCATTCATTCATTCAATATATATGCTGACCACACTACCTGAAGGTCTCTGGGCAGCTTACAATATTTTAAATTTCAATTACTGATATTTTATGTCAGGTTGACCGGCTGTGACTGAGGTCTTTCACTGGTGCAATATCTACCTACCTACCTACCTACCCACCTACCTACCTACCTACCTACCTACCTACCTACCTACCTACCTACCTACCTACCTACCCACCTCCCTCCCTCCCTACCTACCTTAGAGCACAGTGCTCCATTTTGAAGTAAGGATGCTATTGGGGACAGTTCCTTTAACCTTGCGCCATTGCAAAAAGCCACCAAAGACCAGCTGCAATGAAGAGCTACATTAAGAAACATATTCTAAGCAGAGCCAATCTACATCAGGAGCAGGTCTTTTACAAACGGAGTGGCTCTTAATGGCCCATTCCGTAACATTCTGCCTGACAAGATGGCAACAGGATGGGTGGGTGGGTGTGTTAATTGACTGAAACAGCTCCAGCTTTTGGGAGGAATGGGGGTGTTCCACTGAGGGATGTAACAATTAGGGATCCAGTTGATGTCAAAGAGGAGAGCAGACAAGCAAAGACTACTTCAGAGGGTTAAATTTGTGGGGTTTATTTTATTTTATTTTAGTAAGCTGAAGCCAATTATGCTCTGTCCTGTTTCACTCATTTCACTTCATTTCACTCCGGAACGAAACCTGGCAAATCCGTTTGGAACCCGACCCGGTTCCATGTGGGATCGGGCCTGATTTACTTGAACCAGGTCCACAGAAGCAAAAAGGCAGGGCGCTTGGGAACCACGGCCACTCTTATTCCAGGATCCTCCAGGCGAAGAAACCAAGACCTTTTGAAAAGGTCTCTCCTGGACAGATCTCTCCTCTGTGTCTCATTGGACTACAAAACCCAGCAGCCTCCCCCGGCCCCAGCCATGGCGGAGAATATCGGGAAAGGACACCCAGCAGCACCGAGAGGGCCACATTTTCCATACAGAGGAAAACCAGAGAATTCTGGAAGGCAGGCGAGGTCTCCTTGGTGGGGAATGAGCGGAGGGCAGGGTCCAGAGCCCCCAGGGACCCTCCAGGTGGCCTCCCTCCTTCTGTCATGGCGGAAGGGTGGCCGGCTTCATCATCTCTGCCGCAGAGCGCTCTCCGAGGTCCTGACAGGTGCTTGCCTTACCTGGCGCCATCGTGGCCTGCTTTGACTCCCTTCCCCTCTCCTGCCGGCCTTTCCTCCCAAGGCCAACTCCGGGAGACGATCGGCTGCTTTGAGAGCCTGGATGCAAGGCGGAGAGGGTGGAAAATATTGTTGTTTATTATTACAGCATCAAGATAAAATAGAATAGAGCAGAGTAAAATAAAATATGAAAAAAATTAGCTAGAAAGTTTAAAAACTGGCAAACATTACAGTGATCAATATATAAAACAAAAAAGTTATTTTTAAAAAAGCCTTTAAGACAACTCGCCGCTTAGAGTTCTATTTTAGAAGATAAGCGGGATACAAATATAATAATGAAAAATAATAAATAAATAAATAAACAAATATGACAATATAAAACCAAGGTTTAAGAGCTCAGCTATCTATCTGTTGCTGTGACATGCCGCCCAGAATTTTGCCACCAGTTCAGTAGTACTCCGACTTTGGTCAATTAGCAATTGAATACAATAGTCCGAGTCCGATTGGCCTGTATATATTTTAAGAGTGGTGTGATGTATTTTGCCCGGGTCTTTTTATGCCTACTGCATCTGAGCATCATATGCTCAATGGATTCTATCTCACTGGAGCCACAAGGGCAGAGTCTCTGTTCCCTTTAAGGATGTTCTTAAATCTGCCTTCCAGCTCCGCAGAAGGGAAAGTCTCACCCCTGGCCAGAGTAAAGGCTTTCCTAAACTTGTACCTCTCCAGCTGTGACAGATAGGCCATGGGGAGTGGGTGGTTGTCGACACGAAGATCGAACAGGAGCTTTCCCCTTGTTGGCAGAACGAAAGTGATGGCCCTTAAGGAGCTCTTTCCCCTTTGGGAAGAGGCGAAAGTCGCAAGGTTGCAAGGCCGGGGCTGTCGGCCGGGGGCGGGAGAGCCTCTTGTGTTTCGGCGACTCCTGTGGGCGTGCGTTGTCGTGTGCAGCAAAATAGGGTCCAAATCCTGTCCGGATGTGGCGCAACCGTGCTCAGAGCTTCTCCGACGTTTTCACGTAGCGTTAAGAGTCGACCCCTAAGATCCACTGGCCACTTAAATTTGGACCAGAGATCTTGGGGGTTCGTTGCTCTTCCTGCGTCCCCACCCCTCCGCACTTCCTTGCTCCTGTCTGCGTGAGGGGAGGGAGAAAAAAAGAGAGGAAAAAATGCAGGCTCACCTCCGAAGCCGCCCGGAGCCCTGTCGTCGTCCTGATTCCTTCTCTTAAAGGGTCGGGAGGCAAAAAAACAAAACAAACAGAAGTGAGGAGAGCCCGGTACTCACCAGATTTCATCCGGATCTGGGGATTTTCACCCTCCAAGAGCAGGTACATGAAAAGTGCGCTGGGACGCGCTTAGGTGGGCGTGGTCGCACTTAATTTCCTGCAAACTCCGGAGCTGGTGGGGAAACAATTGTAAGCTCCGGAGCTGGCAGCCATTTGCGGCGGAGTTTAGGGGTCGTGTACAAATACCCCAATAAGTCAGCGAGCACGAGCCTTGGAATCGGAGGCGATGCTTTTCAATCCACCCTCGTATCTCGGACGGAGGTTTGCCTCATGTTCTCTTCAGTGCCACTGGAGCGCTCACCACCCCACCAAGCTATGGGTTCCATTCTCGTGCTTCTCTAACACCTAAGACGTCCCCCCCCCATTATTCAGCCTAAATGGGGGTTCTGGCAAATTAAGCCCGTTGTGGCCTGTCCTGCTTTTTGGGACAGATCCCTCCCCTCCTCTGCGCGACCGCCTTTCAGCATGACGGAGCTGAGAAGGGTCCCGTAAGGCCGTCCGACGCGACATCCGTCCAACTCCAAGCAGGTCTGGCAGATGGCTTGGACTACATCTCCCACCGTCCTTTGCCAAGGCTGGCTAAGGTGGATGGGTGTCGTAGGGAGGCCAAGAAAGCCCCCGACGCTGCCCACCCTAGGTGAAAAACCAGATTTTTGCCCCCTCGTAGAATCCTAGAAGAATGGACACTCACTCGCCACCTCCTGAGGTCATTGGCTCCGTTGTCATACTGCTCTAGCAGCTAAGTTTTTTTCCTAGAACCCTTGAATCATGGTGTTGGATGGGACCTCGAAGGCCATCCAGTCCAACCCCCTGCTCAGGGCAGGGACCCAAATCAAAGAAGATCTCTCAGGTGGTTCTCCAATTTCCTTTTGATGGCTTTCGGTGTTGGAGCCCTCACCACCTTCCGAGGTCATGGGTTCCGTTTTCGTACAGCTCCAACAGTCAAGAAATTTCCTCCCTGAGATTCAGCTGTGATCTGTCTTCCTATAACTTGGGCTCATTATTATGTGTCTGGCACGTCTTGTTTTTCTCCCCCCCCCCCCCGAGAGTCGTCCCTCTTCTATCTCAGAGGACTCCAGGAAGCCCAGACTTTGCTAAGCTCTCTCGATTCCGTGGGCCATCTCTAGTTGGGAATTAACTGTCAGGTTTAACTCTCGGGGATCCGGGTGGATTAGCGAGGACTTAGCGACGACACGAGATCTCCTTTCTTACCCTCTCCTCTCAGGATTGTGAAAGCGGCCCAGATCAGCCCAAGAGCTTAATAGAAATGTGCCTGGCCTGTGTCTCCCTTTGCAGCTGGAAGGGCAGATCAGAAGCGGTCGGGGAGCGAAAGCCTTATAAGTCAATCCAGCAGCAGGATTTGCTGCGACTCTTAATGAGTCTCTCTGGGTTTTCCCAACTCCGAGAATCTTACGGCGCTAATGACCGGACTGAAGAGACCCCAGTCGCTCTCCTTATCTTCCTAGTAGGCACGTCGGCACATTGATTTAATGCCGCCTTGCTTCATAGATTTCTTATTTGTTATCCCGCTCTGGGTCAATCAAAGGGAGGACACGTCGAGTTGACGGCCCCGAGGCCCTGCTCACGGAGATGTGAGTGACAACGGGAGAGGAAGGGGGAGTGGAGCGCAGAGGAAGGTCCGGCCCTGTTTACAGCTAAGAAGGGGGCTCTCGTTTTTCCCCTTCTAGTCAAGCAAAGACAGAACGCACTTGGATCAGGCAAGGACTTGTTTGAAGGCTAGCAAGGCTGAGCCACAAAACTGGGGTTCCACCATCGGCAGCAGCTCGTTGAGAAGTGCAAGCCTCAGCCCCGCCACCCCAAAAGGACAGCAGCTGGATCGACAGCTGGAAAACAGAAAACGCCCTTAGCCGGTACTATAGTACGTTCCGGGTTTTAACCTGGACTTTATGGGTGCTCCAACATTCCACTCTTACAGGGCAGACTCCTGGTAAAGGAGTCCCATAGGCGATTCTATCAAGCAAACTTCCCCTATCTCCGGAATTTTTTATGTTGTACAGATTTTATGTTCTACAAACCGTTTGTTATACGAGGGTCCTCTGTAAATGTTTTTAAGGGAACGATCCCATGCCAAGTAAAACCGGGGAGCCTTGCCGTGATCTCCCCATCCCAATAATGCTCCTTTCTGGCGTTCCCGCTGCTTTTTAAAAATCCCACCTCCCCCCCCTTATTTCTGATCAGTGGGATATTTTTTTGGGGGGTGTCTTCAAACCATGAGCAAACGCCTGGGGCCTCTAATTGTCTATACAAGCTGGCTGCCCTAATTTGGAATCAAATGGCCCTTCCATTAAGGCTTTCATCTGAGGAGCTCAAAGTGCTTCTAAAGCATTAATTATTATTAATTTTGCTTTTTTTTTGGGGGGGGAATGCAGAGAAACCCCACCCCACCCCTTCCTGGCATATAAACGGACAGAAATGCAGCTTATGTATGTAAGGATCCCGATCATTGCTCTTTTTATTTTTCTCCCTCTATCAACCTCATCCCATCATCGTTATGGTCATTTTGGAAGGGCCAGAGCTGGTAAGGAACCTTGAGACCATCCAGTCCACCCCCTGCCAAAGAGGCACTGGGCAGGAATCGAACTCCCAGGCTCTCTGGCTCCTCAGCCAGCGACTTAAACCCAGGAGCTGTCTAGCTTCCTTACCCTCTGAGGCTGCCCCATCTGGGCCTCTTCACTCTTGAACGACGGCGCCTCAGAGGGGCCATGATTGAAGTTTATAAAACCATGCACGGGGTGGACAAAATAGATAAGGAAAAACTGTTTTTCCTATTGCACAACGCTAGAACTAGTGGGGCACTCCATGAAACTTTTGGGTGCTAGATCTCCAACAAAGAAGAGAAAGTGCTTTTTTCCACCCAGAAGATCACTGGTCTGTGGAACTCCCTGCCACAAGAAGTGGTGACAGCTGTCAGCCTTGACAACTTTAAAGAAAGGATTCAACAACTTCATGGGAGAACAAGGGTCTCTCCATGGCTATCATGATGGATGCTTAAGGACCACCTCCGGGTTGGAGAGAGAGGCAGGAGATCTCTCAATGCCATTTGCGGGGAATCGTAAGCAGGCGAAGACATCTGCTGGGGAATACCCTGACGCAAAGGGTGAGCCACTGTGTGAGACAGAAGGCTGGACTGGACGGGCTGTGATGGCCTGTCTCACCAAGGCTGCTCTTAAGTTATGTTCTTATCTTCTTATGACCTCTCCATGGTGCTGAACTGGCTGGCCCACCGGGAAAGCAGCCCTCTTGGCCAACTCCTTATCCCAGATTTTCCCGTTGTTTTCCCCCAGAGCTGGAGCCCTGAGGAGCTGCGATTCTTGCTTGCGAGGAGTGCTTACACGCGAGCAGGGACATGGGCCCTGCAGAACCGTCACCGTGGACCTGCAGGACTCCACAAGAGAGATGGTGCATCGGGGATCCCCGAGTATGTGAGTGAGTCATAACCAAGTCAGAGTTCTGTAAAAATTGCTTGCTTCTTGTTGTGTGGTGTGGTGTGGTGTTGTGTTCTTGGTGTTGTCGGTGGAGCCCAACCTGGACTGGGCAACGGCAGAAGTCTGCCACAACAGGTCAGGCGGGTAAGGATGGACTGTATTCCCGTTTATGGAAGTATTTACCGGCATTTTCTTGTGCTTTTAACAAATAAGGCCAAGTACCTCCAGCTGTGGTGATGTATTCAGGCATCGGGGCTGAGTCACCGTTAATTGGATTTAAGAGCAGGCATTGCACCGCCGTGATTAGAACAGGAGCGCTGGTAAAGGGTCTCTCTCTCTCTCTCTCTCTCTCTCTCTCTCTCTGTGTGTGTGTGTGTGTGTGTGTGTGAGAGAGAGAGAGAGAGAGAGAGCGAGAGAGAGAGAACAAAGCCATTTTAGGGAGGGGTGTCATATTCTTAAACTTTCTCCTTCAATTCCGGGGTGAGTTACATTCTTCCTGCTGTGGCACCTTCGTCTGGAGGGTGTCCAGAGAGGGGCTGGTGGTCCTGAAATGGCCAAGCGGCCACTGGAGTTCCAAAATCAACAGGTGAGTCGATATGACAACCTTTGGGGGGGGGACCTCTTTGACTTCGGCATTCCTAAACTCTGTGGCTTTGGCCAGGGAGAGTAAGGGTTGAAGCCCACCCGCATCCAAAGGTCCACCGGCTGACCGGGGATTTCATAAGACACACTTTGCCCATATGACTCCGATTCCCATCGCTCTTTGCCATGGACCGTTGCCATAGTCTGATGCCTCGTATTGGAGACAGAGAGTTTTTCCTCCCTTTTCAAGGCACTGAGCCACCAGGTCAGAAAAAAACAGCCTGATTGTCCGAACATATTCCGATATTTCTGCTCGTTCTCCTTTGTAACTCGTTTTCATATTGTTTGTATATATTTATTGTATGTGATTTCTAATTTGTATTTTTCGCTTTGCAAACCACCCAGAGCAGCCCTTGGGCTAGATGGTGCGGTATAGAAATCTAATTAATTAATTAATTAGATTTCTATACCGCACCATCTAGTAATTAATTAATTAATTATAATTAATTAATTAATTATCCTCAAGAAAAGGCAAGAAGCTAGCATAGTTTTGTTTTACCAGTGTGGTGGTTGATGGTCCCCGAACTAAATGATGCCTTTGCGAGACCTGTTTCTGTGCAAACCTGAGTGGCCCAATGGTTTAAAAAGAGAGGCCTCGGATGGGTTGCTCATATGTTTCTCTCTGGACTTGCTATGCGTGCTCCTTCATTTCTGAGTGGGAAATATACTGCAGGTGTTTTGAACAAACTTCACAAGCCCAAGTCCTAGTGTTGCTGCCGAATCCAGTTCCAAGGTGCCGAGCCGGTTTCCGAGGTAGCCTTCCACACCTCCTTGGAACGTCTGGACTAAAACACGGAGCGGGTGGCTAGAGCCCATAGTATGGGCTCAAACAGCCTCCGTTGTCGGGATTGCTGTCTGAAAAAGAAACCCAAATTGGAGGAGACAACAGACGAACCCTCCATCTCCTTTTCTGAAGGCTAAATGGGCCCAGGGCTTTCAGTTTTCCCTCCGAGGGCTTGGTTAATTCTGTTAACGCATCCTAAGATTGCATTGGCCTTGTTTGCAGCCGCGTCACCCTGCTGGGCTCATAATTCACCTTGTGACCTGCAAAGATGCCAGAGTCCTTCTCACTCGTATTACTTTTTCTCGTATCTCTGTTTCAGGGGGACCGGGGTGGGTGGGTGGTGGTGGAAACGTGTTTGAAAGCTTCAAAGTAGGCTTAGGGGAAATGGGTGCTTCCTTAATCTTGCACCGTGGGACGGCTCCGACGCAGGCCAAGGCGCCAAGGAAAGATTTGGCCAGGAAGGGTGGCGATGATTTTAAGAGCAAGGCGTATAGGGCCGCCCGGGAATAACCAAATCTAAACAGTTGGTTTTGCTTCCCTTTCTCTTTTCCCCCACCAAAGGAAGTGGGGACTGTTTGTGCTGCTTCCTGGGAGTTGTCGTTTTGCCGACCCCTTCAGCTCTGCACAGCCAGAGCCTTCAAACCTTGAACTTTCCAGGAGTTTATTAAGGATCATCGTCATCACCATCTTAAAACATCAAGGCTAGAAGGGGCGCTAGAGGTCATCCAGCCCACCCCCTCTCACCGTGGTGGTGGTGGTTTTGAACTCCCAACCTCAGGCTCCGTAGCCCAAGACCCTTGTTGCCGAGCTCCCCCGGCGGTTCCCAAACGAAGTTGGGAGGGCCGTGGTGGGGGAAGTGCGAGTTTCAGCTCCCTTTCGAGAAGAGATTGCAGCAGGGAGACAAGATAAGGCGAGAGTATTTGAAGAAGCGCCAGCGAACGGCCGAGCAAATATTAGATCCGGTGTTTACATGAAACCAATCCCCGATATGCGTCTGTGAACATGTCTCGTGTCATAAGCGGGGATTTCTTGAACGGGGGGTGGGGAGGGCCTTTGGAAATTTTAGGTTGCCTCGTAGTCTCTCCCTCTCTTTGTAATATCTAGAGTAAAATAGAACACCCTTCCCCTCTCCTTCTTTCCTTCCTTCCTTCTTCACTTCCTTCCTTTCTTAGGTCCTTCCTTCTATCCATCATCACCTTCCTTCCATCCCTCCTTCCATCATCACCTTCTTTCTTTCCTTCCTTCCTTCCTTCCTTCCTTCCTTTCCATCACCTTCCTTCCATCCATCTGCTTCTTCCTTCCTTCCTTCCTTCCTTCTATCCATCATCACCCTTCCTTCGTTCCTTCCTTCGTTCCTTCGTTCGTTCGTTCCTTCCTTCCTTCCTTCCTACCCTCTATCCATCATCACCTTCTTCCTTCCTTCCTTTCTTCCTTCCTTCCTTTCTGCAGTGAAGAAATCGATTGTGTTGCTTCCGTGAGGAATCTTGCGGGGCTTGAAAAACCTCTGCCAAAGCGTCCTCCTTGAGTCGATGCAGCCTGATTTAGTGAGGGCAAGCAGTTTTTCTACAGGGTGCTTGACAGGCTGGCCTGCGCCTCCTGTACTGTTAGGGGAGAGGATTGTGAGCAGCCGGCTGGCGTCAAGGAAACCCTTCCTTAGTGATCATTGGGCCAAGGGCCGGATCTTAGACTCGAGGTTGCCAGTTGCTTACCATTCACGAAGATGGAGAGAGAGAAAGATCCGTGCTGATCTTAAAACTCATCACTCATCGCAGTTCAAAACTGGGACTTACCATCCTCCTCCTGCCACAGCAGCTTCCAGCCGTTCTAATTAATTAAGGAATCAGACCGCATTTAGCCTAATTGAGAACTGTTTTCTAGTGGCGTCGTACCTGTCATTCAGGGTGAGTGACAGGCCCCATTTGACTTGGATTGCAGACATTTAGGAGCTGAGCTGACGGCAATATCTCTTTCCTCGCCTGCAACAACAAGAACAACAACAACACATTGTGGGGTTTTTTAAAGGGGGTATTCTTTTCTGTGTCTTGTAGCGCTGGGTTCCCCATCTCCTGGACAATGCACGCATCCAAAACGAGCGTTCCCAAGGAAACGAGGCCATCCCAAGAAATACGACAACAGCCAGGGCCACTTGGTGGGAGAACTGTGGGGAGGGGCACTGACTGAAGTTCGGACTAAAACCCGGAGCGCCAGGGCCATGCGTCCCACCGACCTCAGCGCCCCCTCCGCCGACCTGATTCCTTCGCCAATGTGGAGGGCCCTATTAAAGGAGTCCAGTTCAAAAGCGCCCCAACTTGCTTTATGATTCATCGTTTCTCCTCCAAAAGAGAGGCGGTTTAATATAATTGTCTGGCTATGACGGGGCAGGCAGCTGGAAATTGCGTCGCCGGGAGATGTACAATCAGGCGCAGGAGGGCTGGGAGGAGAATTTAAGTGGAGGTTAAGCAAATGCATTACTTTAATAACATGTAGAGGCAGCCCGGGTAGCTATAAAGAGGATAAAATAAATATTGTACAAGGAAATGCCGGAAAGGGAAGGCCTTTTTTTTGTTATCTCCTAGGAAAACCCTGTTTGCTATTTGCTTTCAATTTAGATCTTTTCCCCTCTCCCCTCCTTTTTCTGCTGAAAGCTTGGCCTTTTATACCGGACAGACGGCAGGTGGAACTGAAAAATGACCCAGCCCATCTATAGGTTTTGCTCGTGAAAAACCTCGGTCACCGTGAGCGCCCACCTTGCAATGTGGCTCCTCACATCCTTATCCCCTCTTGTTCTTCATTCCTGTCTTATCAAGATGGCGCATGGTTCGGCCCCAAACCCAGTGCGGTTGGCCTCTTCCTTTCCCTTTTTACCAATGTGGAGGCTTCCTCTCTCTCTTTTCTTCTTCTTCTTCTTCTTCTTCTTCTTCTTCTTCTTCTTCTTCTT
>JAHTLZ010000340.1:117668-144307 GCA_023846285.1 Phrynocephalus versicolor
CAGCAGTGGTTCTCCACCGGTGGGTCTCCAGATGTTCCTGGACTGCAACTCCCAGAAGCTTTCACCACTCGCTATGCTGGAAGGGGCTTCTGGGTGTTGCAGTCCAGGAACCTCTGGGGACCCATAGGTTGAGAACCACCGATCTACAGGGTCCCTTCCGAGCTCTGGCATTCTAAGGTTATTATTACTGAGCTGCTGGGGTTGAGTTCTTTGGCTGCGGAGCCGGTTTTCCCAGTTCTTGAGCTTCAACTCGGGCATCCCCTGGAGTTGCAATCTCAATGAATCTGGCATTTCTTTGTTCTGTCTGGTGTACTGTGGTCAAGAGGCCTGGCAGTTTGGACCCAGAAGTTTCATAAGAGGAGGGTGATGGAGTCTCCTCCTTTGGAGGAGGTTTTTAAGCAGAGGCTGGATGGCTGTTTGTCATGGGGTCCTGGGGGTTGGACTGGGTGTCCCTTGGAAGTCTCTTCCCACTCTAGGATTCTAGGATTCTGTGATCTAGAGATTGTATGGTCCTCAGCTGGTGGAAGAGAGTGGGAACTGGATCGATCGGAGGGTGGTGGAGTCTCCTTCCTTGGAGGTTGTTAAGTAGAGGCTGGATGGCCACCTGTCGGGGGTCCTGTGATGGGGGTTCCTGCATGGCAGGGGGTTGGACTGGATGGCCCTTGAGGTCTCTTCCAACTCGATGATTCTATGATTCTATGGCAATGATATTGATATTGTCTTGTTCAGAGAATCCTGTCTTCTCATAAGGTGGCCAAAACAGGACTCACACTAAGACGGTGTCACCGGAATATCTTGGATTATCAATGTTTCTCCCATCAATTTTCACCTCTCCTTCATCTGAATCTCGCCTGGCTTTCAGTATGATACATTCTGCACACCGAGTGAACCGATAAGGGGATAGAATGTACCGCTGTCTTGTTTCTTGTCTCTCACTGTTCTGTCCTAACTGTAGCTTCTTGTCTACAGTACGGGTTGTGCATGAGGGCTGTCAAGTATCAAAGTCTATAAAGCAATTTAGTCTATAAAGCATGGACGAATCTTCCAAAATTCTTTGATCCGCTCAGGCAGCCATCCTATATTTGCGATATGATCTCGAGTGCCTCTTCCTTTCCAGAATTCAGCTTGGACATCGGGCATTTCTTACTCCAGATAAGGGCAAAACCTTTCTTGCAGCACCTTTGTATGCAAGGGAAATTAGAGCAACGGTCTGATAATTACTACACCCTTTGGCATCTCCTTTCTTGGGAACTGGAATATAGATTGAGCTTTGCCCGTCGGTGGGTCATCGTTTTGCTCTTCGTATTTGTTGGCATATTCTTGTTAGGATTTTGACAGGTTCAGTCTCTGTGGCTTGGAATCCTTCAAGGTATTCCATCTACTTTCGGCGATTTATCTCTTCCCAGGGCAGGTTTCACTTCATTTTCTAGACTGCAAGCTCTTCATCATAGGATTCTTCTTCAAAGGAGTCTCACCCCTTTATCTCTTCAGTATACGGTTTCCATCTTCTCTTTATTTGATTTTGATCAGATAGTGTGCTTCATTCAGCATTCCTAATTGAGACTAATTTCTGTGCTCTTCTGGGAAAGACCACCTCCTCCCACTGTTTTCATGTCCACATCAGAAGGCATCGGTTCTAGGAAATGAGGCCATTCAATTGTCCCTCACAAAGTCGGGAAGGCCCTGGATGACTGTGAAACCCAGATTCCTCTGTCTTTGGGGAGGCTGGGCATTTGTCATCCAGAAGAAGACTTTTTCTAAACTTGGGTTGTCCTCTGAGGAAGAGGGGGAATTTGGGGGTGTGTTATGGGAATCAAAAGGCCGGTCTTCAGAAGGTCAAGCCACTTGAGGGCCACCCAGTTGGAAGGCAGGGCAGCCCAAACGGCTACTTTTGACCTATGTGGCCACCCATTCGTTGGGCAGCAATCCTGACTGTTCTTAATATGGCTTTATTTCTCCCCTTCTGCAAACTGGAGGCTGCATGGAAGACCCCCGAGGGCTCTTGTATCCTGGGGGGGGGGGTCCGCATGAGGGCCACCCTTGTTCCACAAAAGGAGAAAGAAGGCAGCTTAAAGGCAGAAGAGGATGCTCAGGTGCGAGCCAAGTTAAAAGGCCTGCCTTTCCCCATCTGGGGAAATGTCAGGGGCGCCGAATAAGATCCAGACCGTCATTCTCCTTGACGCCGCAGGTAGAAATCTTTGTGCGCTCTCCCTCCTGCCTTCCCCTCTTCCTCCCTCTTCTTTAATGCAACGTTTTCTTTTGTTTATCACAGCCTGGTTTCCGCGGAATAAAATTCGCCTCCAAGTTGTTCTTTCTGAGGAAGCTGTTTATCTTTCCTTAAGAGGATCCGGCTGTAAAAATATATATAAATAAAGCAAAATGCCGTTTTTTTCAACACACACAGAGAAAAGAGAGAGAGGAGCCCATGCCTGCTTTTACTTGGTATTTTTTTTTCCATTGATGAAAAAGAGGAACCTGTTTTTGGCCTTGTTGAGAAATGGATATAGACCGGCAAGAGGCAACCGGGTGAGATCCATGGACTACAAATCACATCCTCTCCAGCAGCCCCCCCCCAAACTGTGCCCATGGGCTATGGTGTCTACAATTCAAAACACATGGAGCAGCAGGTGGATTTTAATGGAATTAAATAATTTCCTCTTACTTAGAACCTTATACCGATGCAGTTTTGGATCACGTTTTGGGGTTTTGTGTGTGTCGCTGGTGTTCCATAGAGGATCAGCAGTGCTCCCCCAATATTTGAATCTAGATTTGTCTACAAATGAAAAAAAAAGTGTTCCTCCCATTAAAACCTGTTTGATTCCAGAGTGGAAAAGGTTTCCTTATCTCCTTCTCTAGTTCGTTTCCTCCAAGACCGTCTCCGGGGGGCCCAGTTTTGCGTGCCAGCGTGGTGTCGTCGATAAACTGCCGGGCGAGGACTCCGGAGGCCTGAGTTCGAATGCCCGCTCAGCCACCAAGCTCCCTTGGGGACGGCAACGGGGGAAGCCGTCATCTCGGAACAGCTCACGCCAGCTCAAAAAACCCGATTATGACTGCCAACATTTGGAAGTGACTCGATGGCTCGTAACAGAACGGAGGCAGCTGGGAGTGCCTGTTCGCGGCGAGTAACGATCATGCGTTGCGGTGGTTAGATCAGAGCTTTGGCTCTGGGAGATAGATTGGTCTTGGCATTCCCCGTTTCTGATTTCACGACCTCTCCTGCTGAAATGGGCTAAAGCCCTGGGTTCAAATCCTCCCTTCTCCATGAATGTATAGCTCAAGGATTTAGGTCTCTGGCCATGGAACCTGAAGATCTCTATGGTAACCCCTGGAGCTCTGTCGTTCTAATATTGCTCTCCCCCCCCCCCCCGCACGAATGGGGCTATATTTTTGCCTCAAATTGTTCGACTAAAAATTGAGGGCCATCTTAGGCACAGCAATAAGCCGAGGAGAGAAATGCACAGTTGTAAAACTGCACCTATGTTGACTCTACAAACACCCGTCTTATACACGGGGAGGTGTCTTATAGACGGGAATTATGGTATTATTAGAATTGTTGGATAATCCAGTAGTGCTTTTTTAAAGGGCTTGGGTTGCGGAGCCAGAAGTTGGAGAGTTCGAATCCTCCCACTGTGCGTCCAGGCCGGGGTGTCGGCTCAACGATCCATAATGACTCTTCCTGCGCTGCAGCTCTCGCCCATACTTCTCACCATTTAACCTTCTCACCATTTCTACTAATTAACTCTCCCTCCTCTTCTTCCCCCTCCTCCTCCTTCTCCTCCCCTATCCACACCCCCCCAACTCTGTACTCTACAGCCAATGATATCTGGACTACAGCCAATCAGTATTGGTTTGGGTATGATATGTATATCTCATACTATACAGTATCTCACACCTCATTCTGCTGCTCTGTGTCTGAAGAAGTGCAACATGTGCACGAAACGTCACATGAAAATACGAAAGTTAGTCTTTAAGGTGCCTCATGTTTGTGTCTTTTGTTTTGTTTTGTTTTTCTTCGATTTTTGCCTGAAATTCTTGAAAAGACTAACACGGCTACCCTCTCTGAAACTTTTTGCAGTTCTAGGATGATGATTACTGTTGTCTAGGGAGACCCAAAGACAAGGAATGAGACCCTTGTGAAGAGGGGACTGAGGGGAGATAACGGTAGCACTTTTGGATCCTTGGAAGGACACAATCTGCTCCCCATCATCACTGAATGAAAGATATGTAATAATGAGCTCTGGTTACAGGAAGGGGAAAAAAACTTGTCAACTGTTAGAGCAGTACGCCAGCGGAACCTCTGACCTCGAGAGGCGTCGAGCGCTCTAGCGCTATGGAGGCCTTCAAGGGAAATCTGGACCACTGCCTGGCAGGTATCCTTTGGTTCGTCTCCCTGGCTTGAGCCTCGTCAGCCCGCTTTCCAGGTTCAGGATTCTTGACCCAAGAAGCAGGGGAAGTCAGGCAGGATGCTTCACAGTGTTACGAGTGGAGTGATGTTCCAAGTTGTTGTTTTTTTCTGGCTGGGCCAGACAACGTCCCCAGCTGTAGCAGCATGGCTCTGTGCTACACCTGGATCCTCTTAACCGCAACAGCATGATTTGTGTTGAGTACGATTACATTCTCCTGGGTGTTGAGAGGCTGGGATTCTCTGATGCTTGTAGTGGGGGTGGTGGGAATCTTTCTTCCTTAACCTGGAGATATCCTCTCTAGAAGGTCCTCCAGATATCTACCTTCTGGGACCTCGAGACCTTTTCTGCCTCCCTGTCCTCTGGCTTTCCTCTTCCAAAGAGGACTCCACTCGCCAGGGCCCAGCAGCCATCTTCTTCTTCCTTGCCTTGGGCAGTCAAAGCTCTGGGGTCATCCCCCATGAAGCAACCTCCATTTCCAAACCAAAGATGGGACAGGCAATGGAGACAACTTTCCTCCATCATGCTTTGCGTCCCTCTCCACTCTAAGCTGTGTTTGTCTAAAGTTGCTTCGGCTTCTTTGGACTCTGTGCAGGTAGATGACTCTCTTTCTCCCTCTCCCCCCCCCTCTCTCTGGTTTAGCTTCCTGCATCTGTATTAGGGGCCCAAACTTTGATCCCGCAGTCTCTGAATGCCAGCGGCCAGCAGAAAATTGGCTTGTTAGCCTGTATGGAATTTAAAAAGACACTTGGTTTAAAAACAGAGCCCGGTGCGACATCAAAAGGCCATCCAAGGCAGAGAAGCTGAAACCCAGGGAAGGAAACAGATGGAAGGGTGGTGGCACCAAAGGTTTAATTGGTCCTCTCTCCCCCACCGCTTTTTTGTGTCCATTTCTCCCCATCGGGGGTAAATTGGCATGGTTTAACCATTAGTCTGGGTCCGTTCTTGCCAGCCAAGATCGGTCAAACCCTCCGTTTTTAATATAAAGGCAATTATTTTTCTAACCTGTCACCTCCCAAACAGAGGTGAGTAAAAAAGTGGGGGAACCCCCAGAAGGTCCCTGTTGTATATAAACAAGGAAAAACTCTGATGAAAGGCTAAGACCTCGATCCACCCCTTCCAAAATAAATAAATAAATATTTTTTTTAAAAAAAATCCCATGTTATTTCTAAAAGCAAAAGCGTTTTGCGTTTCTCTGGTCTGGGAATCCAACATCGACCGGCAATTTCATGCCTGCCCTGAAGGGAGCGCGAAGACTTTTTCTTTTCTTCTTTTCCTGGTGCTGAAGGATGAATCAGATGATGGTGAAGCCCTGCTTTCTGCATTATTCTGTATGAAACAGAAAGGAACAGGATGGCAATGGTTTCAAGCTACAGGAAAAGAGATTCCATTTGAACATTCAGAAGAACCTCCTGATGGTTAGAGCTGTCCGGCAGTGGAATAATAGGCTGCCTCAAAGGAGTCTCCTTCTTTGGAGGAGGTTTTTAAGCAGAGGCTGGATGGCCGTCTGTCGGGAGAGCTTGGATGGGGGGGTTCCTGCATGGCAGGGGGTTGGACTGGATGGCCCTCGAGGTCTCTTCCAACTCTAGGATTCTCTGATTCTATGAAATACAAGGTGGGTTGACTCTCTAAAGGAAGTCACGGGCTCTAGTTTGCAAGAGCCAAGCATGGGTGTGGACAACATGAGACGTTGGGGATTGCACATTCGTAGGACCACCATAATCCAGAGGTGTCTGGACGGCACATAACAGCCACAACATGGAATTATGGGGGCACGATAGAGCCTAAAGAAATCAACGTGCCTTCCAAATTCCAGCCGGCTAGCTCCGAGGGATTGTGTGCCAGCCCCTCTCTTCCCCACCCCCCTCACTCCAAATTGCTTTAAGTGGACAGCAGGTTGGAGGCGTGGGTGCCGGCTTGCATCCAGTCTGTGCTCGAGAGCTTAAATTCTGTTTTTCAAAGCCACCGTGGTTCCTGCGGGGAACCAGATGTGGCTTGTGTCTGGCTGGGGAATCGAAGCGTCGTACAAAACAATCCGAATCCAGGTGTGTGTGCGTGTGTGCATGAAACTGTCGTGACGATCGGCCCATTCCAAATGAGATCACAAAAACAAACCTGTGAGCGTTCATTCATTCATTATTCAGATTTTGTGTGTGTGTGTGATGAAAGAATGAATGGCAGACACTAATGGCCTTTGTGAGGGACGGTGTGTTTTCATTGCTACAGAAATAGAGGCATGGCCCTGGAGTAGAATGGCTCATATGGGGGGTGGGTGGGGGCGGACACACCACATGTCCCAATTTCTGAATTATAGGGCTAGGAAGACTAGTGTTTTCTCTTCCAGGGGAGAGGAATTAAACTTGGAGGTATATAAATTCAAAACTAGACAGACAGACAGACAGACAGACAGACAGACAGACAGACAGACAGACAGACAGACAGACAGACAGACAGACAGACAGACACTATATCCCTGGCCTGTGCATCTCCTTGAGTCCATAGCTACATGCCAGGTCAAAAGGACCCAGCTTGGTGGCAAGAAATCAGTCTCTCTCTCTAGGGCAGATTTTAAATCAATCTGTAGGCAGAATTCTTCCCAAGGCGGGGGTGTTGGCCGTCTCTCCTTTTTGCCCGTTGGCAGGCGAGGCTGACGGCTCTTTTCCCAGGGCCGTGTAGGGCCACGGAGCCATCAAAATGCTTGGGGCTGCCAAAAGACCCCTGTGAAGACCCAGACCATAGCTGTTGCCACCCTAGAATGGTTGCGAAAGAACCGTGCCCTCATTGGCACTCGGACCTTCAAGGCTGAAAGGAAACCGTCTTCGAATCTTAGAATGACAGGGTCATCAGGTCCAACTCTTTTAGATCTGTAGAGGTCATCTCGTCCAGTGCCCTGTTGTGCAGGAAATCCAGACCAGGAGCACCTGACAGAGACACCATCCCCGCCTCTCTTTTTCCTCCAAGGAGAGTTTGATGACCTACGCCAGTGGTTTCTCCACCGGTGGGTCCCCAGAAGTTTCTGGACTGCAACTCCCAGAAATCCCATTCCAGCACAGTGAGTGGTGGAGGCTTCTGGGGATTGCAGTCCAGGAACATCTGGGGACCCACCGGAGGAGAACCACTGACCAATCCAATGCCATTCATAACCCTGTCTTGCCACCAAGGAGTTCTGCTGTCCCATTGCCATTTACTCGTGTGTTGTGTGTGTGTGTGTTGTGTCGTTATAGTCATGACCGCCTCTTCATGACTCCATGTCCATGGAGTTTTCTTGGCAGGAATACTGGAGTGGTTTTGCCAGTTCCTACTCCAGGCGCCGACAGCACCTGGTATTCCCTGGGGGTCTCCCATCCAAGTACTAACCAGGGTCGACCCTGCTTAGCTTCCGAAATCAGGCAAGATTGGATGTGCTCAGGGCATCTGTACAGCTGCCATTTACTCATAAATTAAGCCAATTTGAGCTATTTCTCTCATCTCTAAGATTCTAGGTGCCCAGCTGCCCTTTGGCCCCAGAGGAGGAGGAAGTCTTGCCCTCAACAATGTTGTGCTTCCCCTAAATCCCCGGATCCCAACCTTTGGTCGCCAGAGGCTCTTGGACTACAACCCCCAGAAGGCTTCCCCGCTGGCCTGGGAGCTGTAGTCCAGGAATATCTGCAGAGCCTAGGTTGGGATGCGCCGATCTAAAATCAGAGCTGATTTAGGTCCAGTTCAACACATCTAAGACTATTGTTACTCCTATTAGCTAGTCAGTCAAGTTTTTCAGCTAATATATGTTTCCTTTTCATCCTTTCATTTCCGCTGGCTTTTATTTATTTATTTATTTATTTATTTATTTATTTATTTATTTGTTTGTTTGTTTGTTTGTTTGTTTGTTTGTTTGTTTGTTTAGAGTAATTTTACCCCGCCTTTCCCCTTGGAAAAATGACTGGGGTGGTTTACAAAAATAGGGGACCATATCCAGTCCAAGTACATCCGATCGCGCCTCAGGGTCGGCCCTGGTTAGTACTTGGATGGGAGACCACTAGGCAATATCAGGTGGTGTCGGCGCCTGGAGTAGGAACTGGCAAGCTACTCCAGTATTCCTGCCAAGAAAACTCCACGGACATGGAGTCACAAAGAGTCGGTCACGACTGTAACAACACAACATACCCCCACCACCACCACACACACACAATTAAGACATGTTCAAGTATTGAGAAGAGGGAATTGAGGGACATCTTACAGCATTAAAAGACAACATTAAAGCTACAAGAGAACGTGAGCGGTTAAAAGAGAGAGAGAAAAAATCCACGTAATTATGCACAGTAGACCATCCAAAAGTTATGGGGGATGGAGACGGACAGGGAAAAGATAGCGTCGGTGCAATCCCAGAAGGGAGATATAAACACGAAGTTATAAGTGGTTATAAACACCAACTCTATGCAATCATGGACGGTAGATTCCCATAAAGAAACATAACAGGTAGTCCATCATTCGGGGAAAGCTTGTCTGAAGGATAAAGTTTGTCTTTTAACCATCCACACCCGTTTCTGTTAATGTGGTCGTAGTAGTGCAGCTTTTTGCCTCCTAGGCGCTTTATGATTTCTTGGCCTATGTTCATTACCCTTTAGCATTTCTTTGGAGTGGTGTGTGTGTGTGTGTGTGTGTGTGTGTGTGTGTGTGTGTGTGTGTGTGTGTGTGTGTGTGTGTGTGCGTGCGTGCGTGTCATCTTCTCAGTCTGAGAAATCCTTAGTGCTTTGTGAAGAATTTACCTTTCCAGAGCTTCTGCCTCTTATAAGGAAGGCCTTATCAGCCTTTTTCATACCCGTAACTGAAGCCCGTGACCTCCGTCACGGGAGCGCATGTTCCAGCTCCGTGCAATGAGCATTCAGCATGCCTCGTCCGCAGGTCTTGTTGCATATTTCATTTTTTCCGTCTGAAGGAAGCAGGTCGGAGGTCGTCTCTCTTCTGACTTCTGCTGCTGCAGAACAGGAGGGTAGCTGTTCCAGAAGCGCAGGTGGCCTCTTTGAGCAGGCCAGGGTGAATGACAGGCCCAGATCAGTACAGTCAAGTCTTCGACATGTCACGTGGAGCTAAGTTCCAGCCAGCGCTTACCAGAGTGAACTGTCCCTGGTCCTGAAAAATATTGCCCTGCTCGACCTGTTGCAGTTGTGTGCCTTAAGGGAGTCTAAATGTTTGCTTCTCTCCTTCTTGGCTTTTTCCCTCCTCCCCTGCTCAAGGCTGAGGTATTTTCTGGTAAGCTGAGCTGTTTCACATTGGCAAGTCACGTTTTCGGGCACTGAATGCTAAGTCCCCGTGCTTTGTTTTCATGGGTGTTTGAGGATTAGAAGCCGTGGATAAGTGGTGCACCAGCCAATGTGTTAGAAGCTGTGGATGGGTTGTTTGTGTCTTTTCAAACAGCCAATGGATTAGAGGCTGTTGATAGGTTGTCTGAGTCTTTTCAAACAATCGCCCCATGGATTAGAAACTGGGGATAGATTATTTGCATCTTTTTGAACAACCAGCAAATGGGTTAGAAGCCATGGAGGGGTTGTTTGTGTCTTTCCTAACAACCAGCCAATGGATTAGAAGCCATGGATAGATTCTTTGCATCTTTTGAACAACCAGCCAATGGATTGGAAGCTGTGGATAAGTTGTTTGTGTCTTCTCAAACAATCAGCCAATGGATTAGAAGCCATGAATAGGTTCTTTGCATCTTTTAGAACAACCAGTCAATGGGTTAAAAGCCATGGATAGGTTATAGCCGTCACATTTTGTGATGAGCAAACCAGCTTCACAACAAAGAGTGATTCATAAACTTAGCCCATAATCCTTCAAAAAGATGCTAGGGTCTCATATCTCTTTATTTGTGATATCTGGTGATTACCTTTCTCTGTGTGTTTTCCTGCTGGGGAAATTCTCCGTCTCTCTTCTCCTTACCAACAGTCCTGCGAGGGAGGTGAGTCTGGGACAGTCTGGAACTTCCTAACTGTTCGAGCAGTACGACGACAGAACCAATTGTTTTGAGCGGCGGGGAGAGCACCCAACACTGCCGTCCTTCCAGGGAAATCTGAACCACCCTCTGGTAGCATCCTTTGCTCTGGATTCTTGCACGGAGTAAGGGGTTGGACTGGGTGGCCCCTCCCAACCCCATCCATCGGTGAAATTAAAACAAGCCCGCAAACATGGGTTTTAAACAGGCCTGGGAGATCCTGCCAATGGGGAGCGACAGTGGGAGGGTCCCTCTTCCCACATATGGCTCGCCCTGGATCTAACCACTCCACCCCACTCCCATTTATGTCAGTTGCCCCGCGGAATGGGCTCCAGCTGTCCAGCCTAAATTGCAACCGCCAACACATGTAACATTTTTATTTTTAATTTTTTGCACCCAATGTGCCCCTGTTTCCTCTGGCTGGGTGGGAGGCACCTTTTGCATGACTTGTGTCTCCCGGGGCAGAGGAAAGTGAGCCAAACCGCTTGATTGGGTTCTTATTTTTTATTTTGCATGGCCTCTCTCTCTCTCTCTCTCTCTCTCCCTCTCTCTCTTTCCCTCCATCCATTTCCCCAATTCTTTCATCCAAAAAACCAGCACTTTCATGCTTCTCACCGTTGTTGTCGCCGACCTCAGGATGGGTTGCCATGGCAGCGGCAGAACGGACAATATGTTGCTAAGTTTCCACCACGCTTTCTCCGCAATGTGGGGTATGTTCGCCGCGTTCTAATAAGAGTGGTTGACAGAAGGAGGCACATGAAGCCACCCCCCCTCTCTCTCTCTTCTTTTTCCCCTCCTTCTCTCTCTTTCCCTAACCTGTTATCCTCCTCTCATGGCTCTGATGCAAAAAATAACTGTAAACACCTCCCCCCAGCCCCGCACTGGCTGCAAAATTTGAATGCCACTTAAGAAGATAACAGCCTGAAATGAGATTATAAATGCATATTTGTTATACAGTACTCATGTGCATATATATATACGCACACAAGTACCGTATAACAAATATGCATTTATTTGTATAACAAATACATTACAGTGGACCCTCGTATAACAAAGGGTTTGTATAACAAGAAAATCTGTACAACATAAAAAATTCCGGAGGTAGGGGAAATTTGCTTAACAGAATTGCCTATGGGGCGAATCCGTACAACATAAAAATGGTTGCGATGAGGGATTACGCTGCTTTCAATACATTCCTATGGGAAATTTGTATAAAGGAAAATTTATTTAACATGATTTCATTTGGAACAAATTAATTCCTTTATACAAGGTACCACTTTATTTGTATTTGTTACACACACACACACACACACACACACACACACACACACACACACACACACACACACACACACACACACACACACACACACACATTCAGCTACATCCTATACTCTGTCGATACCTCCTGCCATTACACCTGGCTGAATTCAAGGATAACCAAGAAGAGATCTGTCCTCCCGGCAGCAGGCCCTGTTGGCACACAACACGCACAACCTTTGCAAATCGGAGTCCTTGCACACGCCTCGTCCGTGCCGGAAAGATGAGCCCATCGGTCACAAAGAGGCACGCAACCCATTCTGGACATTCACACATACACACAAACTCGTGTTCATGCAACAGGGTTTAACCGTCATCGGTTCTGCTGATTTTGACCGTTTTGTAGAACACTACAAAAAAAAAAGTGTCATACGTGTGAAATCACCCCGGGACTGATTTGCTGAAATAAGCACATCATTAAGCAAGATATCTATGACGATTCTCAGCCATCCAGGTGAGTTTATCTGGAAGTTGAGTCGTGGCTACTGGACTTCTTTTTTCTCGAGAGATGGAAACGTTTCGCTGCTCATCCAAACACACACACAGTCTGATGAAGCTGTTTGGATGAGCAGCGAAACGTTTCCATCTCTCAAGAAAAAAGAAGTCCAGTAGCCATGACTCAACTTCCAGATCATTAAGCAAAGGGAAATATGCAGAAGGTTCCCCACTGCCCTGTGAGAAAGATCGGAGGCAGGATATAGCCCGTGGTGTCCATCTTGGCCCATTGATCGTTGCTTCTAGTCCTGGTTTGATCCTCGTATCGTGACGCGGGAAGGGTCCTGCGAGGCCATTCAGTCCAACCGTAGGGTGTCTGCCAGGTCATCTAAATCCCTCTTGAAAGCCTCCAGCATTCGAGGCCATTGGTTCCGTTGTCGTACTGCTCTAACAGTTGGGAAGTTTTCCCCGATATTCAGCCGAAATCTGTCTTCTTGTAACTTCAACCCGCTGTCGCGTGTCCCGCACTCTGGGTCAATCGAGAACAGAACCTGGCCCTCCTCTGTAGGACAGGCCTTCGAATAATACAGTGGACCCTCGTAGAACAAACGTTTTGTATAACATAAAATCTGTAGAACATAAAGAAATCCGGAGATAGGGGGAAATTTGCTTAACAGAATCGCCTATGGGGCGAATCCGTACAACATAAAAATGGTCACGATGAGGGGTTACTCCATTTTCAAGGCATTCCTGTGGGAAATTTATATAAAGGAAAATTTGCGTAACAGAAATTTCTTTGGAACGAATTAATTCCTTTATTCGAGGTACCACTGTATTTGAAAAGCGCTCTCCTCTCTCCCCGCCATCTCCTTTTCCCAAGGCTAAACACGCCCTCATTCTTTCAGTCTTCCCTCCAAGGGCTTTGGTTCCCAGTCCCCTCCTGGTCCTTCTTGCCCTGCTCACGAACCAATCCAGTTTGTCGACATCCTTCGTCAGAACTGGGCACGGGACTCCTCCCAAGGAGGCCTGAGCATTGCCGAACAGAGAGGAAGGGGCTCCTCGCAGGATTTGGGGAAGAGATTTCGGTGAATAGCATCCCACCTTACTCATCTGGTTTCTACCTCTAGGTTCGTCACTCTCACTAAACCCCTGGGAATGCTCCCGCCCAAATGCCTTGTGTTATCCCTGCTGTGCCGTCTTGCGTACACTCCCCCCCCCTGTCCTCTTCCTCACCCTTCTTCGGTGTAATTTTATCTCGCCCGAAACAGCATCACTCCTTATTTACTTGGCTTCCCCTTTCACAGGGCTTTTCATTCTGAATTCTCTTCATGTGGGAAGCACTTTATCCGGGAGGGAAGCTGAAGGAAAGCATCTCTCATCCTTATCGGGTTGCCTGTTCTCTTTTATTATCTTTGGTGGCGCTCGAGAGCCCGGGGGGAGGGGAGGGGGGCCTCTTTGTTCTCCCAATCTAATGTAATTTAGACTACAGCAATCCAAGCCTTTTGAGAAAATTATGTACGCAAACATACATCCATTACCGCCCCCTCGTCCGCCTGGCGCACGCACCAGCGCTGAGATTCAGACCGGCAGCTGAATCAGGCAGGCCCCCGCCCTGCAAAAGAGCGTTGAGGCAAGAGGACAGAAATAGGAGGGAAGTCTAGCCGACGGAAGAACATCCCAGAATAGAAACGGACGGGATTTCCAGAGGCCTTGGAGGCCTCCCTTCCAATTTAGAGCGACTCCCTTCCCAGCTAGAAGCAGTGCGAGAGGGCGTATTTTATGGTTTCATAAGTACCCTTTGCCCTCTTTGGGGCCCTTGTTGGATTATGGCTTTCCGAACCATCCAGTCTTACTTAGTGGAAGCCACAGTACATTGGGGAGGCGTTGCATCCGCTTTGGGTTTTCTTCTGAATTTTGCAGTCCTTCCCCCCCTGCCCCCTTGCCCACAGTGTTGCACCTGTTGCTTGAAATGTCAGGCCCCAGACCTGAAGTCGAGAGGTGATGGCGTAGTTGCAAACGAGCGTACATTCATGAGTGACACGCGCTGTGATTGGGGGGGAGGGAACCATATGGATCCACTGCATATTATCCTGAACAAATAGGATGTGGACATCATCCATCCAAACACATTCTAACACTATGGGGCATTTTCTCCTTGCCCAGAACCCTGGGAAAGTCTAGTAAAATTCGGACGGCTCCCTGATTGGTTCAAAGCTTCGTAGACGGAATGACAACAGAATAATCCCGGTATCAAAGATTCCAACGTCGGACAGTAGTAAAAGTGCAGGAGCATGGGGGCAAGTGCCCTTCCAGTATCTGAAAGATAACCCTACAGAGGAGAGGGTCAGGATCTCATCTCCACCATCCACAAGTGCAGGCCACGCGGCAACGGGCTGAAGCTTCAAGAAGCCAGATTTCAGCTGAAGATTGTGGTGGTGGTGGTGGTGGGGAAACACTTCTTAACTGTTAGAGCAGCACGACAACGGTTGATCGCTGGAGGTAGTGAGGGAAGAAGAGATGATCTACAGTGGCTCGGACAGAGCAGGAGGTTGGGGCTCAAAAGGCCTTTGAGGCCCCCTTTCGTCTCCTTTCTACCCTGCTTTGACCTGGGAGACCCAGGTTCAAATCCTGGCTCATCCACAGGACCTCCCCCCCTTCACTGTAGCAGTCACCGCAGGAAAGTTGGAAGCAGCCAAAGAACGTTTGCACTGTGTTTTCCTCTTTTTGCATTCATGAAAGCCCCCGCCCGCACAGACGCGAAAGAAAAGGCGGTGGTAACCGAGACGCTGCCCCCGTCCGCCCCATTATGTCCAATCTGTTCCGCCTCTCTGGCCGCACTCCAGTCCAGATATTTTTTTTTTTACCTAGAGGCGCCTTCGGGACAGCCTGGCCGGGAGCAGCAGACGGTTTGACGCAGGGAGCGTGGCACCGGACAGTTCCGACATGCCCGCATGCCGCCCAACATGGTGGGGAAGCTCTCTCTTTGCCAGATGTCCAACGGCTTCACCCAGATGTTTCACTCCAGCTACATCTGTGCAGGCTTTTTTTCAGAGGGATCGCTTTCTCTCTGTGTGTTTTTTTTCCATTTTCTTTTTCTTTTCTCCCCCCTGTCTATTTCCATCTGCTTGGAGAACCAGAAAGATGGCCTAGGAAGAGTTCAGTCGCCTCCATCCATCCCCTTCCTCTTTACCCAGGCAGCGGTGGGGAACACCAGCATCAGACAAAAATCAAAGCCCTACAAGTTCATGTTCTCTATAAGCCGACCTCTCCCATCTTTGGGGTGTTTATAAGTGGGACAGAGGCATCCCTAAAATAACTTTATTAGGTTGAGGGGAGAGACCTCAGCTCCCGGAAATGGACCATGCTTGTTGAGAAGCATTAAAAAAATATTTTTTCCAGGCTTTTCTAGGAGTCCGGATTTTGAGACGAACTTGTGCCCAAGCTGGAATCTGAAAGAGTGGGAGATCTCGAGGTTGCAAGGATTCCCGGTCTGGCCCCTAGAACGCCTGCGGGATGCATCCTCTGCTTCTCTTGAGGTTATAATAATAGCAATAATAATCATGTGCCATCAAATAAATTCTAATTTACCACGAACTTGGATTTTCTACATAGGGACATACTCAGAGAGTTGTATCTCCTTCCCTTCTTCCTCTCTCTCTCTCTCTCTCTCTCTCTCTCTGTGTGTGTGTGTGTGTGTGAGTATGTGCGTGCATGCGTGTGCATGCACGCCCTGGGACTTTGCAACATGCCCAGGGCCACACAGGCTGGGTCTTCTGCACACCAGGGGAATCAAACTGGCTCCACAGTGAAGCCAGAAGTCTACCTTCAATTAAATCCCCCAAATACGGATTCTGAAGGTACCACAAGAACATAGGAACCTAAGGAGAGCCCTGCTCGATCAGGCCAAGGGCCCATCTAGTCCAGCTTCCTGTATCTCACAGTGGCCCCACCAGATGCCTCTGGGAGCGCACAAGACTAGATCTCTGTCTCCTGATAGTCCATTCTCCTGCACCTGGTCCTTGGAGGATCCCGGTTTTTAAGCCTGGAGATGACACACATCTCCCTCATGGTTTGTCACCTGGGATGGACTTTTCCTCCAGAAATCAGCAGCTCCCAGGCAGCAAGGTGGGGAGGGGGAGCAGAGGTGCCTTTGCCACCCCCTCTGCTCTGCCTCCCGAGGCCTCTGTATCCCCCACGACTGCTGGGTCGGTCTGCTGCAGGTCGCTGAATACGTCTCAAAGCCAACCCCTGTGCCATTTATAGGATTGGTGCCGCCTAGCAAGGCTCTTTGGACACCTGACCTGCACCCAGGTTGCCTTCCAGAGCAATGCCCTGGGGCAGCCAGTTTCTGCCACCTTGTCCCATTCCCTAAAACCTGCTCATGGGTGTCCCCCGCCCCCCAACCCACCCCTTGGTGAATCTCTCTTCCCACCAACCTTTCCCTCAACGGCACACCCAACAATCTTCCTCTCCTGGCTCCGAAGGAAGGATGTTTTTAAAAGCTCCCGGAATTAACAATATTTCAATAGACTTCGGGGTAAATTGGCTATGAAAACACCATGGGGGGGAAAAGGGGGTTCCCTGATGGGCAAATATAAATACAGAGGAAACAGCTATGATCTATTGATTGGACAAGTGTGTATGTGTGTGGGGAGAGGGAAAACAATAACGATAACAGTAACGATAATAATGAGATATAAATGAAAAGGACTGCTTTCTCCCTCATTATGCCTCCCCTTAAAAAGCAGACGCAACAGACAAGGGGTGGGCTTAGAAATGACAGACAATGGAAGGGAAGATAATATATTTAAAACCCATATCAGTTTTTAACAGACCATAAAAACGCCGGTACATTAATCTAGTCCTGTCTGTCATCGAGGCAGCGAGCAGATTTTGTTGTTTTATAGTTTCCACTCAGCAGGCCGGCCTCGATGCTTTTGAAAATATGTCTCAATTTAATTTGGGGTGGGGGTGAGTGTGGGGAGGGACTTGTTTTTGGGGGGTGAGAGTGGGGAGGGACAACAGGCGATTAATTCCTCCAATACCCTCTTTGTAAAAGGCGGGAGGTTTTCTTGATGGGAGGAACATTGTGCGTCTGTATTTCTGCCGTTTTGGCGAGGATGAACGACGGGGGTGGGTGGGATACATAGCTCAGGGTGCCGGCTTCGATGCCTCCACAAACAGGGAGGATAGACCAAGACGCATGAGAAAACAGTTCCCTGTAGCTGCCGTTGATGGGGACAGATGGCTCTAGCCCCCGTGGGCCCGCAGATCCGCTCGGGGTTTCAACCCGAACTTTGCAGGATTAAAATTGATCCTCCTCTCCCCACCACAAAATAAGACCAGCACCTTGGACAGCAGCTTTGAAGTACAGACTGGAAACCACAAATGTTAGGATGCTTTTGCCGTGTCCTTATAGAAACCGTTGAGCGCCGTTGGGATGGATTGGGTGGAGCAAGAGTTGTAGACCCTGATGTTCTTAGATGGGAAACGGGTTGAACTTCCCCTTGAAAAAGAAGGGGAAGTTGTGTTGGAGAGAGATGTTAACAACCCCCCTTGGGCAACCCACCAACGGAGGCAGGCCATGTGTGGCCTTTACATTAATTTGTTGTGGTTGTTCAATCGTTCAGTCGTGTCCGACTCTTCGTGACCCCATCATGGACCAGAGCTCGCCAGGCCCTCCTGTCCTCCACTGTCTCCCGGAGTTTTGTCAAATCCATATTGGTTGCATCAATGACACCGTCCAACCATCTCATTCTCTGCCGTCCTCTTTTCCTTTTGCCTTCAATCTTTCCCAACATCAGGGACTTTTCCAAGGACTCCTCTCTCCTCATGAGGTGGCCAAAGGACTGGAGCCTCACCTTCAAAATCTGTCCTTCCAGTGAACATTCGGGGTTGATTTCTTTCAGGATGGATCGGTTTGATCTCCTTGCAGTCCAGGGGACTCTCAAGACTCTCCTCCAGCACCACAGCTCAAAAGCATTGATTCTGTGGCAATCAGCCTTCTTTGTAGCTGATTTTTACATTAATAGCAACATCAAATTATTGACTGGGCAGAGACCTCTAAGGCCGTTGCGTGTCCAACCCCCTGGTCAAGGCAGGAATACACGCCAAGGGAACTCTGCCCGGTGGTTGTCTAGAGGTGCCTCCACAGTGCTGATGCGCTCAACGCCTCTTGAGGGAATTGGCTCCCCCTTGTTGTACTACTCCAGGGCTATCCAACTTTGAACAAGCAGAGGTCTATTTTTTCCGTCCTAAAGTGCCTGAGGGCTACTACACTAATACCTCTACTTACAAATTTTATCCATTCCAAGCACATGCTCGTGGCCCTTTAGCTGCCCACTCAGCTGAGTAAGGGAGCTGGCAGACCCAGAACTTTGCTGGGACAGTAGTGATCCTTGAGATGGGGGAGGGAGGGGTGGAGAAATTATCCCCTCATGGTTTTTAATTGATGCCTGGTGGGCTACTTTTGAACCCTTCACGGGCTACCAGTAGCCCACGGTCTACCTGTTGGACAGCCCTGTACTACTCGAACAGTTAAGAAGTTTCTCCTGATCTTTCCCCTAAACCCTGCTTTCTGTCCCTCGAGCCCTGGACGACGGTTCTTTCAGCCTTTCCTCTCGGGGGGCTTCACGCCCGCCTCGTCCCTTGTTGCCCTCCTCTGGACTGACTCCGTTTTGCTGGACACTGCACCGGACACAGCAGGAGGTCTTCACTCTCCGTTTTTTGAGACTGCCACCCTCTGGAATACTGGAATCACCGCCGTTCTCCTCTCCTCCCGATGGAAATTGGAACAATATTCTTCTCGCTGGACATGACGCCCCCTTCCCGCTGTGCCATTTTGAGATTACATTAGAGTCCTCTAAAATAGGATGATAAGACTTTGTAGCTTCCTCCCCCCCCTACTCTAGAGAGATTTCCACAGAGGTACAGCTTGGTTTTCTTCAGCTTCCTAGTTTGACTCGCATGGCTCCTGGAATCCTGAGCTCGGAAAGGGGACTACGAGGTCATCCAATCCAACCCCCTGCTCAAGGCAGGCAGTTGGAGATCATAGGATCCCTGGAAGGTGCTGGTCTGGATGTCTCTTGAAGGCTTCCAGCGCCAGAGCATTCACTACTACCTCTCGAGGACATTGGTATGCCCAGATGCAAAGCTCAGGAATTCATGTTTACCATTGAAACCAAAGCACGTTGCACCCCATTAGGGCGTGGGAGACTGTGGCCACCGGGAGGGTCGCTACTGAATTCTCTCCTCCCGATGTGAGTGCGGGATGGGCAGTCCCAAACTCTGGGGTCTTCCTTCTCCTTTGGGTCTGTAAATTAGTCCGTCACCGGCACAGCCCTACAAAAAGCGGAGAATTGTTCCCCCATAAAACAGGACACGTACCTTGTGCGTACTTCGCCCCAGTGCGTATTCTTTTTAAAAATGTTTTTAAAAAAGCACGGTTGCTTTTAGAGTCCCATTCCAGCATGGAGACCGCTAAACGGCAGCTTGCTCAATGCCGACACTGAACTTCACTCGCTTCTGGATTCAAGCGCCGTGCTGCCTTCATTCCCTCTCTTCTCTCCTCCTCCTCCTCTTTCTTCTTCTTCTTCTTCTCTCTCTCCTTCTGCAGACGCACTCTGCTCCTTCTTCAGACGCCAGCCAGCCCTCCGGCCATGTCCTCTCCAGCGCCTTCAGATTCCAAAAAGGTCTGCTCCAGGCCAGTATCCGAACTCCCATCACTAGCACTCTGGTTTCGGGAGAGATATACAGCGGCGCCGCAGCAGCGGGAGAGCCCTCCAAGCAAACAGGGTCTTAGAGAGGCTGCCAGAACAGAAATAGCATTCGGGATTGGGAATCACCGGAGCCATAGAAGGATGGAGCTGGCAGGGGGACTCCGAGGCGATCCAGTCCAACCCCCTGCTCAAAGCAGGGATTAAGTCAAAGAAAATCAGACAGAGGGTTTCCCCTTGAATGCCTGCAGTGTTGGAGAATTTACCACCTCCCCCTGAGGTCAGGGATCCCGTTGTCGTACAGCTCTCGCAGTTAAGAAGTTTATCCTGACCGTCAGCCTAAATCTGGCTTCCTGTTATTTGAGCCCATCCTTATCTATCTTGCGCAGATCCTCTTAGGTGGCCTTGTTGTTGTTCTTCTGGTCCTTTTATTGTTACTGGTGGAAGCATGTAGGGTTTTTTTTTTTGATGGCTTGAAGCAGAAGAAAATAAGAACCGCCTTGCTGGAAAGAGGCCACAGCCCATCCAGTCCAGCATTCTGTCTCACACAGCGGCTCACCATTGGTTTCGGGGTATTTCCCAGCAGATGTCTTCACCTGCTTATGATTCCCTGCAAATGGCATTGAGGGAGATCCTGCCTCTCTCTCTCTAACCCGGAGGTTGTCCTTAGAGGCATCCATAACCCATAAGCATAGGCAGACCTATTTCGGTCAGAGGCCTGTTTTGGCCTTACTTTCCCCTCTCTGTTGCCGAACAGCGCACTGTGGGCTGAGTGTGAATCGTTCCGGAGTGGCGGCTGCAAGTAGTCTGTGGAGGAGCGTGGCGGCCCCCGAAAGCAGAGAGCTTTTGTTGAGCATAAGCCCAAAGACGAAGAAGGGTTTGTTGGGCCTAAACCTTGGGGGATGGCAGCTTCGTTCATCTGACGGAGGCCGCGATTCACCAGCCAGGAGGAGGTTGTGAGCTAGAACAAAATGGAAACGGGCTGTGATTGTTTCTGCTGAACCCAGGACCTTCTGGGCCTCTTCAAGTGTGTTGCATTGTGGGAGTGAAGGATGGAGTCGACAACCAATCTGGAGGTGGATCCAGAGTGAATGTAGATGAAGTCCAACCAACCAATCAGTCAGGAGGCGGATCCTGATGAAACGCAACCAACCAACCCAATCAGGAGGTGGACTGAGGCTGAATTGAATGAGGTGGACCTGAGTGAGAACTTTACCCTTTTACAGTCCATACGCAACACCGTGAGACTCAGAAGGGCAGCCATGAAAGAACTGGAAAAGATAATCAAGTGTTAAGATGCGTGGCCTGAGACGATAGGACAAGATAATCCACTTTCTTGCCTTTCCAGCTGCTGTGTGGGGCTGAGAAAGCTAGATGGTGAAGAGGGGGGGGGGGAAGACAGGAGAATTAAAAATAGATTCATTTGAAATACGGTACTGGAGGAGAGCTTTCCTGGCTATCCTGCATCAAATCAAGTCTAAGTTGTTGTTGTTGTTTTTTGGGTTTTTTTTGGAAGCAAAAACGATGAATCATCTGCTTCGGGTGCGTCACAAATAGATGGGGTTCTCTGGGAAATATAAGCACACTGGGAAGAAGAGAAGTTCTCAGGAGAAGAGGAAGACGCCCCAGTGTGAGATGGATCAAATGCATAAAGGAAGCCACGACTTCTCAGTTTGCTTGCAAGGACTGAGCCGGGCTCTTGAAGGCAAGACGATCAGGAGGCCGCCCACATCGGAGCGGCCATAAGCTTGCGTCCCGATGTGTCGAGGGTGCCCTGTCGCTGGAGGTTTTGAAGAAGAGACTGGACAGCCACCTGCCTGGGATGGTATGAGGTCTCCTGCCTTGGGCTGGGAGGGGGTCGGACTAGAAGACGTCCAAGTTCCCTTCCAACCCTACGACGCTTCTACGACTCTGTGATTCTAAGCCGGAGGCAACCTGACCGCACGTAACAACAGGCCACGCAAGGTGACAAGTACGGATCTTAGTAATTGGTGCTCTTATGAGTTGCTCTTAAGCCTAAGAGCTACATTTTGGAGACATTGACCATGCTTGGTGCACATGTTTGGGGCTTGCAATAGAGGGATTTGGTGTTTCCCCCCTGGTCTCATCCATCATCACCTTTTCCAAACCCTGCTCTCGGTCCCTTGCGTAGATGCATGTCAGAAAAGAGAGGAGAGCCATCTCTATTGAAAGATCCAGGAGCTTTAGATGCTTCTGTGAATGGAAAGAGCTTCCTCTCCACTCAACTCCAGAAGCTGACCAGGTGCGGTTACGGCATAACCGGGAACATTCCAACTGCTCAGAATGTGTTGGTGTGAGAGCAAAAGAAAATATTTTTTCTCACCCAGCACGTTGTTAGTCTGTGGAACTCCCTGCCACAGGAGGTGGGAATGGCATCTGGCCTGGATGCCTTCAAAAGGGGATTGGACCGATTCCTGGAGGAAAAGTCCATCATCCCAGGTGACAAACCATGATGGCTCTTCTTAGGTTCTAACCCTAACCCAAGGTGGCCGGAGGTGAACTTGCACCCGCCAAATGCCTTCTTGGATTTACATATGCCTCTGCTTCTGATGGCCGAATAGCCTGTCCATAATCGATAGCTACAGTTGCCACTTCGTTTTTTGGAAACCGCCCTTAGCGAATTCCTCTCCCACCATTAGAAATCCCATTAACTAATTAAGGGGATATTTATCCCGATCCCTCTGTCATTTTGAAATCCGTGTCCTCCTGACCTCCTGTCTCCTCTGCCCATCCCATCCTCGGGTCCCTCTTTTCAAGGCGGGCTCCCAATGCCCCTCGCTTGGGCCGCGACAAGCATGGTTGAAAATGTCTCTTTTGTTGGCCTCCCACAACAAAGCAACCGTTGACAGGGGAAGCGGCAACCTGATTTTAGTGCGTTATGCGTGTGCTCGTGCCTTGGCCTGATCCACATTTTAATGGCGTTTCTCTCTCTCTCTCTCTCTCTCTCTTGCTTTTAACAAAAGAATGACAAGTGAATTTGCTTTGGGAGCCAGGGTCAACCTTCAGCATCCAACACTCGCAGTGACAGAGCCGTTATTAAAATGGCGCAGATAGTCAATTATACCTTCTGCATGTCCCTGAGGTGGGGGTGGGTGGGGGGGCATGATTATGTGTTAGACGCAGGCCCGGCCTGACGCATTGATTACGGTCTATTGATGATTTCTAGAAGGACGCAAGAGATGCCTTGGGCAAGGAGGTAAAACCAAGACCATCAAGCTGCCTGGTTTTCAGGCCCCATGTTCGAGAACTTGTTAGCCAAGTTGGTCATTTCGAGAGGGGGACCCTTTTGCGGGTTAGGCAGGCAATGCGTCCACTCCGAGTTTGGGACTGAACGTTACAAGTGCGGGATGTTGGTTGTCGTTGTCGTGGTTGCCTCATTATGGCCTCCAGTGGGTCTGCAAGAACCCTAGCGCCTGGATTTCTGGGAGCTGTAGCCCCCCCCCCCCCAGTTCTTCCAAGGGTCTGTAATCCATTTCTCCTGAGAAATAATGGCGCCTTTCAGACACAATGAAGACAAAGGATGTGGCCAAGTTCCCTGGGAGGTTCAAGGTGTTAGGGGTCTCGTAATCTCTCCATCTTACGCTATAATGCTGCATTAGGACCCCCGTATCCGCTGGGGATTGGTTCCAGGCCTTCCTGTGGATAATGAAAACCGTGGATAAGGGAGAACGCCTGCCCATCCACTCCCAAACTGCTGTTTGACAGTAGCTTGCTTTATGACTGCTGTTTTGAGACAGTATCTTGCTTTACAGCTGCTGTTTGTGACAACAGCTTGCTTTACAGTTTCCTTTGTGGCTGCTGAATTATTTAGTTATTTTTCCTTTGCCAGCCGTGGATAACTGAATCAGTGGATAATGAATCAGTGGATACCGGGGTCCTACTGTATTCTGTTATGCCATACTAAATAAATAAATAAATACATACATAGTTTCCTTGTGGTGCTCCATATAGAAAAACTAGGCAACAGTAAACTCTCTCAGAGCAGAAAGTAATTATGAGTGTGGTAGTTTCCAGAGAAGCAGTCTTTACAGAGCGTACTAGGCGGAGAGACTACAGGACCCATAATGCCTTGCATCGTCCCTCAATCGTAGCCAGATAGCTTATGTATAGTACAAAAGTGGAACAGGTGATACCTTTAGGCTACTAGAGAAGTAACAAAAATGTTGCTAATATTTTGAGGGGGAAACCCCCTTCTTCAGAGCTGTACCAATAGGTTATAACATGGCAAAAGATGGATTTGCCAGGAGTTATTTCTTAGAGGGAAGGTCCTGGGCAAGATGGGGAGAAAAAGCCAGGCAGTTTCTTAGTGGAGGCTTGGAGCTTGGATGTTCGTAGGCTGCCTCCGGAATGAAGGGGGGGAGGTGTTTTAATTGCCCCAGTCCTCCCAAAGACATGTCACGGCTCACGTACGCACTTCCACACCTCTCCTCAATGTGGCTCATGTATCGTACAGTGTACGTGGTTTGGGGAAATTTTGCTCCCATTCACCGGCGGCCACAAAATACGTCCAAGATGTGTGCCACCGATGTGCAGATGTAGGTCCGATCACGTCCATCTTCTCTTCCTCTTGGTTTCGGAGAGCACCCCCTCTCCTACCTATGGGCATGTGCCAGATTTATGGCGCATTTCTCATTCCAGGTGGCAACCTGTGCTATTTTTTTTCAAAAGCCCCCCTTGGATGCGTTCTCCTGAGCCCTTTTCAAAGGCTGACCGAGTCCTGGTGGAGGAGCAGCTGGGGACCGTTTTGGAAATGCGGGCACCTTTAACGAAGAGGTGGTGAGCGAATTCCTCCAGAGGTGTAGAGAGATACAGTTGGAATTGGAACCCATGTCATCTCAGATCCTCTCGGTTGTTCTTTGATTGTCAGGCTGTGTCCTGGATTCAGCCAAAACTCAGATTGCAAATCAAAAAAGGAGTATAATTTGGACAGATTTCTGTGGGGTTTTGGTAGGAGCCGGATTTGATTCTTGCCTCATCTAACGCAAGCTAGCAAACCATATCAAGGGTAGTACTACGAATTTAATGCGTTCTCTGGGACGTTTTGTATTGCGAAAAATTCTTAAACTGAAATGCAGACTCCAGCATGCACAGCGGCAGCCTTATAAACCTCTGAAATTTTTTTGTAAACCGAGGCACTGCAGGAAAAATTAATTCGTAAACCGAGGCATTATTTTCAATGGATATTCATTTGCAAACCGAAAATTATGTTAAAGCGAGGTTGTTAGCCTCCCAGTGCCGTCTTTTATCGACGCAAGCCACCTTGAGTTCTTTTTAAGTGGAAAAGCAGGTGGGAAATATTTGCAAGAAGGGTTTGCAAAATTCCAAAGCATGCATCCCTCACTCTGAACTGGCTCGATTCGGCTGTCAAAAGACACTAACTGGACTTGTTATGGTTTCGAGACTGCTAATATGGTCCCTGGTTGTTGGAGATCAGTTAGAACAGAAATGGAGCCGAGCGAGAGAGAAAAAGGGAGAGAATAGGTAAGAGAGTCATGTAAAAGAAGTATGATTATTGACCTAATGGGTACAATGTATCCTCCAAAGTTTGGTTTTTAAGCCAAAAATGGGATTAAAAAAACACACACACTGGAGGGCATTTAGCTCAGTCCTAAACCAGGGACTACTTAAGAAGGTTGTGAAGACATTTGAGTAAATTATAGGCTATCGTTTATTAAAAGGGAAGGTCCTCTTTAATAAATAAATACATTTTAAAATTTAATATTTTCTATTACATTAATAACGCATCGCAGCCCAAATAGCCTTGACAAATCAGCTGATGCCCTTCAGCCTCAACTCTGGTGATTAAAATCGGGCCCCAACAATGATTCAGCTGCAACTTGGGTTAATTAACTCGCTCGTTAGTTTGATTAAAAGGCCGTTGTCGTCAAAGACAGATGGAAAGCAAAGTTTTTCCCAAGCTTTTCCCCGCTCTGGGTTCTCTGTAGATAGGCTTCTGTAAAGGACCTCTACAACAACCAGACAAAGTAGGCCAGAGGATTCCTTCATTCATTTCCTGTGCAGGGGTGACTGCCACCCTCTCCTCCACGGAGGGGGAGGGATGATGTTGAGCGCAAAGATGAGGTATGATCGTGCAGAATAAGACTGTTCCTTTTAAAAGATGGGTGGTGCCAGCAAGTCGATTCTGACTTAAATTGAATTTTCCAGGTTTTTATACAGGTAGAGAAGGCTCAGAAACGGTTTATTATTACCTTCTTCTGGGGACAGCCCTTGGGGCGGGGCGGCTGGCCCAAGACCACCCAGGCTGGCTCTTCTCCCAAGGAGGCACCGAGAGGGAGTTGAACTCACAACCAGAGACCTAAACCACTGAGCTATATTCCATTTAAAACCCATAGAATAAGAGATCTGAATGCACCACATTTCATGCGGTCAGAACCCTAACTCACTGATATATGCATTTGACAGGATTAAAAAAAAAATCCAGCCAGAGACCTAAACCACTACATTCTCCAGACAGCTTTCTTAAAGTCCCTGGAGGCTTCCTAAAAGCCAAAGAATGAGGTCCCACAAATATTTAGCGGAACCTGCCTAGTGCTGTAACCCTTATACCCTGTTACCCCTGGATGAGGTTCCCTAAGTGCTGTGCAAACATCTGGTTGGAAGCAGAACATATGGAATGAAAAAAGAATTCCTAATGCTTTGCCTGTTTTCCCTTTTTGTAAATAAATAAATTAACAGATAGATAGATAGATAGATAGATAGATAGATAGATAGATAGATAGATAGATAGATAGATAGATAGATAGATAGATAGATAGATAG
>JAHTLZ010000340.1:152943-167359 GCA_023846285.1 Phrynocephalus versicolor
TGTGTGTGTGTGTGTGTGTGTGTGTGTGTGTGTGTGTGTGTGTGTGTGTGTGTGTGATTTCCGCCAGGCCTATTATGTATGTGCTGTGTGTGTGTGTGGCATCCTCTGGGGAGATTAAACAGGGCACCCCTGACATGCACAACCTTCCCTTTCCATCTCCGAAGGTACAAGATATAAGCGAGAAAGCCACCAAGAGCAGCTGGTGGCGAAAGCAGGCAGGCATCAGATAATCTCTGATTCATCCTGGAGGGGCAGGTGGTGGCTGCCTCTGTGGCTAGGGAGGTGGCTTTTTGGTGGAGGAAGCGGTGGAATAGTCCAGCAGCTGCTTCTTCTTTTTTTTTTTTTTGCCATGGGGTGCTTTATTTATTTATTATTTATTTTAGAGTATTTTTTTTTACCCTGCCTTTCTCCTTGGAAAAAGGACCCAAGGCGGCTTTGCGAAGGACCAGGCAGTTCAGGGGATCTGAATTTCCCTTCCACCTGCTCTATAAATTGACCTTTCCTCGCAGCAGCCCTTCTGAGATTCAAAGGCGGCCATCCTATCAGCTCTCCATCTTGTCTGTTCTTTACTAGACTGATCCAAGTCCTTCCAACGTTGTTGGTGAAAGAATCAGGGAAGCCTCCGTGTGTCCGGTTTGCCGGGAGTGGGGGTGGGGGCTGCGTCAAGCATAAAGGAAAGTGAAAGCTAGCATTTTTCAAACTGTTTAAATCTCCCATTCCTTTTTTAAAATTCTTAAACAACAGCGGAGTGACGAAAAAGGCAACCCTCTTGGGACCGTCCCCTGACGGAAAACGCTCCTAACGCACTCCTTTGGGCCTCATCCTGCGATCTTCTTCATCTTTCTTTTTCTTCCTCTCTTTTCCTCCTTCCTTATGACAGGGCCCATCGAGCAGAATGGAAAAACAAGAGCCGTGTGTATGTGAGAGAGGCAGAGAATGAACGGCACCCATAAATAGAGTCTGTTCAGCTCCTGGGCGCTCCAGAACCGAAGCAGGCATGAGTCACGTCTGAGGTGATGGCAGCGTTCTTAACGGCACAATTAACGCCAGATGGGCGTTGAGGGTGAACACGCACACACGTGACTAATCCTGCTATAGAATTTCCAAGTGAGTAAGGGCAGAATTTTACTCTCTCTCTCTCTCTCTCTCTCTTCTTCCTCCTCCTTTTGCTCTGCAGAAAGGAACTGGGCCTCCCCGCCACCGCCACCGCCACCGCCACCACCACACTCCCGGTGTCGGGAGCAGAAAAAGCATATGTAATAATAAAGAGGCACAGTGTGGGATTTTTGATATTCCGAATTAATCATAATGATGTGCTGTGAAGTCAGATCTGATTAGGGTGACCCCTTCTGGGGTTTTCTAGATAGCGAGTATGTGAACATAAGAACATAAGATGAACAGCCTTGCTGGGACAGGCCGCAGCCCATCCAGTCCGGCATTCTGTCTCACACAGTGGCTCACCATTTGGTTCAGGGCATTCCCCAGCAGATGTCTTTGCCTGCTTACGAGATTCCCTGCAAATGGCATTGAGAGATCTGCCTCTCTCTCCAACCGGAAGGAGGTTGTCCTTCTTAGGCATCCATAATAATAGCCATTGATACCCTTGTTCTCCATGAACTTTGCCATTCCATTCTAAATAGAACTTTTAAAAAAAGCTTTTAAAACCAATTACTCAAGTTTCTAGCCCACAGGATGTATAAACACATAACTTTGAAAACATGTCAAGCCAAATGCACTGCTTATCTATCATCCACACAATTCTTAAAGCGCTCTCTGGATGAGTGAGTGAGTGTGCGTGTGTGGGGGGGGGGTGTTACAGTTTAATTTTCACACATTGGCCCACCCTTGCAAGCGAGCGGCTCAGTTTACCCACCTCGAAAGGGTGGAAGGCTGAGTCATGTTCAAGCCCGCTACCTGATCCTGTGAAAAATGAATTCCGGTCACGAGCAGAGTCTTGGTTGCATTGCTATAAGCGCCGCGCGGACGACACAACATCTTCTGCTGGGAGTGGAACTTAACTAAGGAGGCCGTCTGATGGTCCGATAGCTCTGTCTTTGGTCTGCCTTTGGCGTGGCTTGGTTCAGCCTGTTTTCTGGTGGACCACATGGATTTAACTAAGGGCAGCCTTAGTTTTGCCAGCTGGTCTATTCCCTTCTTGCTCGTTGCAAGGGCTGCCTTTTACTGGGTACAACCGAGTGTGTTCCTGGGTCGTCCCATTCTGCACTCCGCATGGGCGCTTAATTCGAACTCGGATTTTGTTCTGGTGCACCTGCCTGAGATCGTTTCCTCTGTCTCGTCAGGCAGCAGCTGGTCCAAGCGGAGATTCGAACCCGCATCTCACAGTGGCCTGGATTTCCTTCCGTGGGTTTCTCCCCCTTTTCATTTCATGTGCCGGGGGTGGGTGGGTGTGAAGTTCATCAAGGCTTTGGCTCTTGGCTAGAAAGATGCCGGTTAGCACCTGTGCTTCTCCCTGAGAGAGCCTCCCCAATTCTTGTGTGCCATTCCGCTGGCCCCGGACAAGCTTTTAGTTGCCACATCAGTCCCAAGCCGTGTCAATAAAGCCACCCTGCAGGAACACTCAGTTGTTATACTGTCAGATATCCTGTGTCTCCCGGTTTATCACCGTCATTACCGTGGGAAAGAGACGCGCCCGGCCGACAAATCAATTGTGGCTTGTTGTGGCCAGAGGGCGTGCTTCTGTGGATGTGTGAAAGAGAGAGTGAGAGTGAGTATGTCTGTGTACGTGCTTAGGGGAAGAGGGTTGTAATGCAAGGAGAATGGGACTCGGGAGGGCAGAAGACAAGCCGTTCTTGAAGGTAGGGGTAAGACTGTGTGAACTAGTGGGTAGAGTCCCTCTGTGGGCCAGATGGAACAAAGAGGGCCCATCCCGTCCCCTCAGCCAATTTTGTTCTGGTGACGTGATGCCTTCAAAAGGGGAACGGGACAGATTCCTGGAGGAAAAGTCCATCATCACAAGTTACAAACCATGATGGAGACGTGTCATCTCCAGGCTTAAAAACAGCATCCTTCAAGGGCCAGATGCAGGGGAGTGGGATCAGGAGACAGAGATCTAGTCTCGTGCACTCCCAGATGCATCTGGTGGGGCAACTGTGAGATCCAGGAAGCTGGACTAGATGGGCCTTTCTTGGCCTGATCCAGCAGGGCTCTTCTTGTCTTCTTATGGATGGTGATCCGACAGCAGCCATCCCCAACCTGATGATCTCTGAAAGTCTCCAATTCCCACGATCCCCTTGCTGGCACAAGCTTGACTTCGTCCTGAATGGATAACTCAAGTGTCTAGACTCTAGACCAGCGAAGGCGAACCTTGTAGAGGCCGAGTGCCCAAACTGCGATTCGAAACCCACTAATTTTTCGCAAAGTGCCAAGACAGCAGTTTAACCCTGAATCCAGGTGGCTGTGAAGGGGCGGTGTCGGGGGCCCATAGAAAGGACTCCGAGGGCCACCTTTGGCACCCGTGCCATCAGTTTGCCAACAGCGATCTAGACCAAGGGAAATGGTTGGGACCAGGTGTTAACTTGAGCACGGGCAATGAAGACATGGAAATAGTTATGTTTTTATTAACATATTTTTATGATGGTTTTTATTATCTGTTTTTTTAATTGTAAGCCGCCCAGAGTTCCCTTTGGGAAGACGGGCGGGGTATAAGATTAACAAACAAACAAACAAACAAACAAACAAACAAACAAATATTATTGGATCATTTATTTATCGTGGGTCTAGATTGAGATTTGTTCTACCACGTAAACCGCCCAGAGTAGCCGTGCAGGTAGATGGACCGGTATATAAATTTAATCAATCAATCAATCAATCAATCAATCAATCAATCAATCAATCAATCAATCAATCAATCAATCAATCAATCGGAGGTGTTGTAGACCTTGGCTTCAGCAGAACCTCTCCTGGAAGACTCTGCCCCACTCTGGGCCACGCCACAGTTACAGAAATGAGAAACTGAGACCTGTCCAGGGAAGGTTGGTCAAGATAATTAAAGGTCCAGTAAACAATCCCTGTCACGAATGATTAATGAAACTAGGTTTGTTCGTTCGGAGATGATAATTCAAGGAGAGTTGGTGTCTCCCTGCCTGCTCTGCCGTTCAGCGATCCTACGAGGATGCCATTAAGAGCTATTAAGTGCACAAAAGATCTGCCCTTGACTGAGGAAACAACGGAAGGAGTGCTCTGTGGATCCTCAGCCTGTATTTCGGGCGTCAGCCTTTCAAGGCTGCCATCATATGTCTCAAAACTGTGACCTCCCCCACCCCCTCGAGTGCCAGCGAAGGTGTGGTGCCCCACCCGACTACCAAGGGGACGATGGGCTGCCTGGTGGCGCAGCGCCGTCAGCCTCCGTGGTGCCGCGGTGGTCCAGAGGGTGGTGGCTGATCCCGTCAAGGAAGGGACCCATCCTCTCTTCCCTCTAAAACCTGACGGAGGGTGGTCCAGCGGCGAAACCGGTCCTCACCCACCACCGCCCGTGGTGGGCTCTGCAACCTGGTTGCTAGGCAACGCCGAGGCTGACGAGCTCTCCGCTAGGCCCCATAGAGAGAGACTCGGTCCCATGGCTTACGAACGAATGTCCTCCATCCAAACAAAAGCCGTTTTATCAGAAACCGGAAGCCCGAATTGCTCCCAGGTGACCTCTCCTCCTTCTGAGGACGGGTGCTGGCCGTCTGCAGAGATGGGGAAATGCCCTTTGTCCATAAAACATCCAAAATTTCCAGCCAATATGCTTTTTCTGGGCACTGTCAAAACCTCCTCCTACCCTTCCGTTAAAAAAACAACAAACCCTTTTTTTTTTCACTTCCTCCGAGCATCAAAAGCCACAAGTCCTGGAGGAAAAGGAGGAGCAGAGCCTGGCAGGCTTAAAAACGCACCCTGTCCCCCCAAAGGCCAGAAAAAAAGCCCAAGAGAGAGTGTGGTCTAAGGACCGTAATGATAAACTGAAGAGAAAAGAGCCTGGGCGTGAAGACCTAAAGGGGCAAACCCCCTCTAAAAGGAAAGGACAGAGGAGAAGAGAAAAAAGCATGAATTTTGCGCATGCCCCATGGCCACGTGTTGAAAAAAAAAAAACCCACCATCAAGAACCCGCAGACTGGGATTTCAGTACGGTTTGCTGTGCTAAGTCTGCCCTGCGAAATAATAATGATAATTTTAAAAGCATCCAAGAGTCCAGCTGCGCCGTAAAGGGCGAGAACAGCTTGGAGGTAAACTGTTGAACATCAACGTCGTCCGTGTAACTAGTTCCTTTTTGACGACAGGTGTAACCAAGGAGTTACACAAGGACTTTGTGGGTTTTTTTAAAAAAAGAACTCCAGTCCATTCTGTGCATGGCAGGGCCTCTTCCAAACACTTCTCCCATTCTTGGTTTTGATTGCTGTTCTGGAGACAAACAGGAAAATCATGTTCCTCTCCTCTGAGCCGACACTTCTCGGTCTTCTGTCCTGCACTGCAGAGCTACTGAACCTCGTTCTTGACTCTCCCCTTTCTTTCTTTCTCTCTCTCTCTCTTTTTATTCACTTCTTCACTCTCGTATTCTCTATTTCGGAGCGAGTGGGCGGGAGTGTCGAGATGTTCAGAACGCCGTCTCCCGATCGTGAGAGCCGACTTGATTGGCCGGCTATCTTTAGTCCGGATTTTAATTTTCCTGGATCTAATTAACGTGCAGAAAAAGGCTCCTCTCGGCAGGCTCAGACCACTTGGGGGAAGCTCAGCCGGTTCTGGGTGGAAGCCGTGATAACCAAAATTTAAAATATATAGCGGAACGAGGTGTGAACCTTTTCAGTACTGCTTTGGTGCAGAAGAGGAGGTACGGACCAAGAGAACCTTTTTGGCATTTTGTGGCACCAGAGTGACGGGACGAGAGGCAGAAGAGTCACACTCAAGGAGGAGGAGAAAGGCAAGATCATTTGAGAGGATTCCCTGTTCTATCATGACGCCCTGCCTGCGATGGTGCTGGTGTCAGTATTACCACACCGCTCTCGAGCCTGAGGAGCCAACCAGGGTTGTTGAAGGAGCCACCCATTCTGACCATCGCTCCAGTGCTGAAGACCGGGCCACCGATGCCAGACACGGTCAAGAGAGCTTAGCTAGAAGAACCATGGCTGATGCCTTCAAGACCACCTCGGCCACTAAGCCAAGATAGCTTAGCTACGAAGACGCCTCTGTGTCAATTTTGCAGCCTTTTGAGGACGAACCCTAAGACCTGGGCCTGGGTCGTCTCCTTTTCCCTTCAGGCTTCACATTTTCAGGCGCCACCTGGCTGGCCTGCTTAGAACCTAAGAACCTAAAGAGAGCCCTGCTGGATCAGGCCAAGAAAGGCCCATCTAGTCCAGCTTCCTGGATCTCACAGTGGCCCCACCAGATGCCTCCGGGAGTGCACAAGACTCAATCTCTGTCTCCTGATCCCACTCCCCTGCATCTGGCCCTTGAAGGACCCTGGTTTTAAGCCTGGAGATGACACATCTCCATCATGGTTTGTAACCTGGGATGGACTTCTCCTCCAGGAATCGGTCCAATCCCCTTTTGAAGACATCCAGGCCAGATGCCATTCCCACCTCCTGTGGCAGGGAGTTCCACAGACTAACAACGGGCTGGATGAAAAAATATTTTCTTTTGTCTGTTCTTACTCCCCAGCCCTCAATTTGAGTGTGTGTCCCCTAGTTCTGGTATTTTGTGAGAGGGAGAAGAGCGTCCCTCTATCCACGTGACTCATGCCCTGCATTATTTTGTACGTCTCAATCATATCCCCCCCCCCCCAAGCACCTTTTTTCCAGACTAAAGAGGCCCAAATGTTTTAGCCTTTCCTCATAAGGGAGGTTCCACCAGCCCAGTAATAATTTTAGTCGCTCTCTTCTGCACCTTTTCCAGTTCCACTATGTCTTTTTTTGAGATGCAATGACCAGAATTGTTCACAATACTCCTTACTATCGTCTTGTACAATGGCATTATAATGTTGGCTGTTTTATTTTCAATCTCCTTTTTGATAATCCTTAGCATGGAATTGGCCTTCTTCACCGCTGCCACACACTGGGTAGACACCTTCATGGAGCTGTCCACCAACACACCAAGATGTTTTTCCTGATCCATCACGGATAGCTCAGAGCCGATGAGTTGACAGATAAAGTTTTGATTTTTTGCCAGACTTTCTTGGGGGTGTGCACCTCTTCTGCCACCACAGTCGTCTGATTCTGCTTCAACGCCCCTGTTCCTCCAACCTCGAGAACCCCAGACGTGTCGTTTGGGAAGGTCCACCAAATCATCTCACACAGCCTTCTAGTTCTCCTGCAACGGAGGACTCTGAAAGGGTTCACCAAACCCCAAAATTGTACACAGAAGGTTCCACAGTCTATAAACTCGGCGATAAAGCTGGTTTTCCCAGTAGGGTGTAAAGGACATTCTGTATCAACGGCTGGCGGGCCAAGCTGTTAACTGTGAAGATGGGTTTGGGCAAGGCATCTTTTCTACTTCTGCCGTTACGACAATACAGGCAACAACCACGGACGATTTGCCAGGACGTTCTGTCAATCTGCAACCACCCACCAACCCTGGCGTAGAGGCCGCTTTCCAGCTGTATGTGAGATGCTCCAACAGCCTTCTTTGGTCCAAGCCACCTGCGCTGGACCCTGACTTGGTCACAAAGCAGCCCCTGATCCATTTGGAAGTGGAGACCTGTGCTCTGTCGTCCAAGGGCTTCGCCTCACCTCCCTCTGCTCCCAGAGCACCAGCTGTGAAGGACATACCCAAAGAACGCCATAGGATCAACGGTGGCGGGTGACAACGCCCGGAAATTCTGAGTGGCTGGTGGCGAAAGGCTTCTGGTAGTTGGAGTCCAAGAACATCTGGGGAACCCAAGGGTGGGACCCGTTGAGCTACCAGTGATGGTGAACCTTTGGCACTCCAGATGTTTTTGGAACTCAACTCAAAAAATCTAAGCCTAGATTGTCAATGACAAAGGACTGTGGGAGTGGTGGTCCTCCAAGACATCTAGAATGCCAAAGTTTTGCTGCCACTTCTCTTCCCATAGGAGCCAACCAGATGCCTGGATGGTCTCCCCTAAGCGGGACATGAAAGTATCCCCATATCTGTTGCTGCCGCCTTCTTCTTCTTCTTCTTCTTCTTCTTCTTCTTCTTCTTCCACTTCTTCCTCCTCTTCCTCTTCCTCTTCCTCTTCTTCTTCCTCTTCTTCTTCTTCTTCTTCTTCTTCTTCTTCTTCTTCTTCTTCTTCTTCTTCCACTTCTTCTTCCACTTCTTCCTCCTCTTCCTCTTCCTCTTCTTCTTCTTCTTCTTCTTCTTCTTCTTCTTCTTCTTCTTCTTCCACTTCTTCTTCCACTTCTTCTTCCACTTCTTCTTCCACTTCTTCCTCCTCTTCCTCTTCTTCTTCTTCTTCTTCTTCTTCCAATTTCTACCACTACCACTTCCTCCTCCTCCTCCTCCTCTTCTTCGTCTTCAAGAATATGGGCATTGCACCAGTTGCCAACAAGATGTGTGGAGCCCATGGTACATTTCATTTCATTTATGAGATTTATACCCCGCCCTTCTGGCCAACAGGCCACTCTTGCGTGCCAGTGAGGAACCGCTAGCCAAAAAGGGTCTCACCCTGGAGCTCAACGGATCCCGACCAAGGTAACGACCAAAACAACGCTGGATGAACACCCTCAACAGTGACATGTAGTTTTCCCAGGTTCACCCGGGCTTAGCCCACAACCATGCCAAGTGGAAGGTTAAAAAATAGAACAAGGGACCCCGCCACTAACTGGGGCAAACGCTAAGAAAAAGAAAGAAAATTATATTTTTGAAGGAGGCCATGTCTGTCAGATTGAGGTCCACCATTTTGTGGGGGAAAGATGTGATAACCTAAAATTGAGCATGGAAGGTAGATTATGTTCCTGTACATCACGTGGGCCAAAGCCACAAAGGAGCTCAGATTATATAGGATCCTTCAGGGCTTTTCAGTTACTGGAGATCTTGGGGACTTAGCCGTGGGCATGTCCTGTGGTGCTGGACACACATGTCTATACTTATTTATTTAAATATATATATATATATATTTAAATAAATATTTGTTTTCGTATATATATATACCGTTCTCCTTGAAAAAAAACCCCAAGGACTCATGTTCCTTCACCCAAGATCAGCTTAGAGGAGATGATTGGAATTTTGTCGTTCTCTCTTTGGAAGGAGACGTCGAAGGTTCGGCAAGAAAACCGGGAAGGACTTGAGGCGGGGAGGGGTCGTCAGAATGGAGAAGCAGGGAGTTCCAGAGTCTGGGAGCAGCCACAGAGAAGATCATATCTTGTGTCCTCAGCAAGCAGACCTTGAAGGTGGTGGAGGTCAAGATCTCATAAGAACCTTAGAAGAGCCCTGCTGGATCAGGCCAAAGGCCCATCGAGTCCAGCTTCCTGTATATCTCACAGTGGCCCCACCAGATGCGTCTGGGAGTGCATGAGACTCGATCTCTGTCTCCTGATAGTCCACTCCCCTGCCTCTGGCCCTTGAAGTACCCCGGTTTTAAGCCTGGCGATGACACATCTCCATCATGGTTTGTCACCTGTGATGATGGACTTTTCCTCCAGGAATCTGTCCAGTCTCCTTTTGAAGGCTTCTAGGCCAGATGCCATCACCACATCCTGTGGCAGAGAGTTCCCCAGACTAACAAGATGCTGAAGATCTTGCTTCATCCGAAGGTATGCTGAAGATGAAGCAGTGGTGGTGGAATATCCAAGTCACAGATCTTGGTGGCTCGTCCTCATTCAGAAGGGCCTCTTGGATCCGCTGGATTCGGACGGATATGGGGAAAATGTCTGTTTCCGCGGTCTTCTTGTGGGGTGGGGGTGTGTCTACTGGCGTGTTGGGCCCACAAGCGAAGGAGCCGGACCATCTGTCAGTGGAAGTGGGGAGCAAAGAAGCCCGTTGCTCCGATGATTATGAGACGGAGGCTTTGGCCAGGAGAGAGAAGCCTACCAGCAGTGGTGTGATTTTTTTTTTTTTGCATCGCTTTAATGGGATCAGAAGGACAGAAGCTGATTCATCCACTTGCCCAGAAGCCTGATCTTTGCCAACTAATCCACCCCAAAGCTACCCCTTCGCCGGCCAACTGTTGCCACTGAAAGATTTTCACCCGCCCGGGCTTTGGGGTTGATCCCGCCAACGGGGCATGTTGGCTTGGGCTGAGCAGACAAGCCTGAAATGTCAAGCCTTCCCTCCCCGGGAAAAAAAACAGAGATGCACCCCAAAGGGCATTGCTGGTGCCATTTAACAAGTTTGCGGATGAGAAACCGAGCCGTACGGGGAAGATGCAAAAGACACCGGTTTTGCCCAGATTTCCCAGATACTACAAATGTCTTTCATCCTGGGATGTATTTATGTTTTTATTTACTGTAGTTATTTTAGAGTCACATGAACACTGAGTCCTGTTCAGGCCAACCCTCCCCTCAGCCCTTTGTATGTGATTGTTAAAGACACCGTTCCTGATGCACGCGCAACATCTAGGATAGACTACCATTCTGCGTCAACCCTGGGGCTGCCCTTGGAGAGTGTGGAACCCACGACATCGCATTTCTAGGGGCGTGGGAAGAGTGGGAAAACCTGTTTTTCTCTGGCTCCCCACCCAATTTTTGAGCACAAGTAAAAAAAAAAAAAGAGGCCAGAAGTAAAGCCTTGGAGTTGAAAATGTTTTACGTGGCAATAGGATTTCTTGAAGCCAGTGGGCTCCCCGTGGTTTTTAAAATTACGAAGGATAATGGGAATGGTGGTGTGGGAACCTCCGGAAGGCCCCGGCTGCCCATGTGGGATGGATAGGCCATGTCTGGTGGACAGGAGTTCCACCAGCCTTTGTGAACCGTTTGAAGGCCGGCAAAGAATCAGCCGCTGAGACCACCCTTAGAGGCGGACGCAAACCCTTTAAGGAGAAGGTTTTCTCATCATTGTCTGGAACCGAAACGGTGGAACTCTCCACCACAAGATGGACGGCAATGAAAAGCGTGGCTGGAATCCGCTTGGCGGCTGCTCGTCCAGGTGGCCTGACGTTCCTGTGGTGATGATGGCAGCGGGGGGGGGGGGAGTGTCGGACGACCGGGGGGGGGACACGAAATGGAGGGTGCAGCTGATCTCATTTCCTACTGGAGGGCATCTCCTGGGTGTCCAGATGGCCACGGGTGAACCATCTGTTGCGCTCGATAAGCCCGTTGGTTGGATTCTCCCTGGTTCTTCTCACAATCTTACGGCTCAGTCGTAATCTTGTCATCATGAGAGCGGCTTCTTCCCTTTATTCTTAACTCTGCCTTTGCAAATCCGCAGGATACCCCCCTCCTGCGCGCGCCCCCCCTCCGTATAGTTTCACACCCGCTGTTCTTCCTTTCCTGCCCCCCCCACCCCGATCCACGCCACCACCCCGGAACGGCAACGCAGACCATGTTGGAGAATATTTATTCCAGGCCTCGTGCAAAGATGGAGCATGAGACGCTGTGTGGGGTTTTTTTTTGGGTGGGGGGAGAGAGGGCAGATGGCGAAAGAGAAACTCTTTCCACCTGCAAGTGGGGCTCAACTGGTTGCCATAATTTAGAGGCAACCCTTAAAAATGCTTTCCTTCCTCAGCTGTTCCACCAAGTGGCGGGGCTTCATTCCACACCCGTGTGCCAGGCTGTCACTAAACCAATATTGCTTTGTCTAGATCAGTGATGGCGAAGAACCTTTTAGAGACCGAGTGCCGAAACAGCGATTCAAAACCCACTAATTTCCCACAAAGGGCCAAGACAGCCATTGAACCTGAATCCAGGCGGCTGTGGAGGGGCGAAGTCCTCCACAGAAAGGAGCCCACAGAAAGGGCTCCTTCGAGGGCCACCTTTGGCACCTGTGCCATCGGTTCGCCAACACTGGTCTAGATTGTTCAAAGACAGACACGCACGCACCCCCAAAAAACAGAGCTGGCTTTTCCTTCCATCCTTGCCTTCTCTGCACAAAGCTGACCACACTACCCATCGTCCCCTTGCCAGCCGCGACTGGCATCGGAGTCAGGCCAGGAGGGGCCACCTTGTGTTGGAGAAAGCTTCTCGAAGAAGACCACACCTTTGGACGCTCCCCAGTTTTCAATAAAAGGCTGGGTTTCTGGATGCCTGGAATGTCAAGAGGCTAGTCCTCAAGGAAAACAACAAATGAGGGAAAGGGAGCCCTTCTCGTCCAACTCCATGGTTCTACCAGGCTATGATCTTCCGTTCTTCCTCTCTTTGTTGTTGTTGTTCAGTCGTGTCCGACTCTTCGTGACCCCATCATGGACCAGAGCTCGCCAGGCCCTCCTGTCTTCCACTGCCTCCCGGAGTTTTGTCACATCCATCTTGGTTGCATCGATGACACCGTCCAACCATCTCATTCTCTGCCGTCCTCTTTTCCTTTTGCCTTCCATCTTTCCCAACATCAGGGACTTTTCCAAGGACTCCTCTCTCCTCATGAGGTGGCCAAAGTACTGGAGACTCATCTGCCCTTCCAGTGAACATTCGGGGTTGATTCCTCTCTACCTGCGATCAAAGACCTTGCTCCCCCCCTCTGTCAAACCGGCACCCTACCGCTGCTCCTGCCCCCCCTTGGGCCAAACCAGATCCAACTCCTTTCCAAAATGTCACAGCCCAGCCCCACGCGGCTGCGGCGGCCGAGGCCTCACGAAAACCTCCGGCAACCCTTGCCAACGGGAAATGTCAATAGGAACCATTTCTATATATAAAAAAGAAATCTCTCTTTCTGCCTCTGCCTCATCCCCCCCCCATCCCACCCCTTCTCCTCCGCTCTTATTTTATGGCACAGCAAAAAGGGTTGCCATTGTTACGGCCTTGGAAGAGGGTTCGGGGGAAGAGAGCCTGGCTGCGCTCTCTCGGCAACATGCGCCACAGCCACCCGCCCAGCGCACATAATCTGAATAATGCAAGAGTGGGGCGCTGGGGGGGGGCGGTGGTGGTAGCAGCATCGCTGGGCAGAACACCATCTTTCTCCATTCTCTACCACCACCACCCAACCACCACCTCCCCGACTTCACCCCTGTTTTTTTTTTTTTTTGTTTTGTTTTTTGAGGCCTTTTGGTTCCACTAGACCGGAACAGAATGACGGAAGGAGTGATTAAAAAGGGACATTTGTTGTTCACAGGCCCCCCCCCCTTTGATTTTTTCCCCCCACCCCCTTTTGATTATAGCACTTCTTCAACATGGCATTTATCAAGAGTCCCTTTTGTCCTGTAAAATATACCCACTGGATTGACATGTTTGCAATTATGGCTGTTGTCTTCCCAGGGAGAGCTAAAAGTGGACTGAGAGCTGAAAGGGGTGGGGTGGAGTGGGGCTTGGCAGAGGGTCGCCATGAGTCAGAATTGACTTGACGACACACCGTGGTGATGATGATGATGATGATGATGATGATGATGATGATGATGATGATGATGATGATGATGATGGTGGTGGTGGTGGTGGTGGTGGTGGTGGTGGTGGTGGTGGTGGTGGCGGCGAAAGCCAACACAACTCCAACAAGGCCCAACCAATTTATTTCAACAGGAGCTCTAAGGATGGCGATGCCAAACGTCTCTTTCGTCCTCCCATTCGACCCCCTCCCCTTCCTTTGGCTGCTCAATCAAGGAGACCAAATGGGTCCATCTTCTCTCTCTTTACTCCATGCATTTTGCCGGCCGAAAACTAGATTGGGGACCTCTTGGGTTCTCCTTGAAGGCTCTCTAACCGCTAGGGAGAGAATCCTCTTTGCCTGACGCAAGCGTGGGGAGGTCTTGGCATGAGCACCCCCTCATCGGACCAGGGTCTCCTTCGCACAGCCTTTCTTGCAACTCCTCGGGAGATACGGCGAATCGTGGGCGGTGTGAAAGGAAACGTTAAACTGTTCTGCATTTCTGTACATTGTTTCCGTCCAAGTGGATTTCGTCCTGCACTTCTCTGGTCTTTTCCGTTTTCATTCCGTCGCCCGTGGGTTTGTTCTTCCAATGCCCCCATCTTCTACAATCCTTCTCTGGTTGTCTGCCTTCACTTCTGTGAATCTTTCTGCTATTACCTGGCAGAGTTTGGTCTGCTCTGGGTTGGCGCCCATCAAGGGGTGCGTCTTGGAAACGTTGTCACTGGTTTTCAAGTTCTCCAGAAGGTCCTACGGGCTTACCTGCCTGGGTGCATGGCCAGCCAGGAAACTGGACGTCCCTTGAGAAAGCCAGCCGGGTGACACCAACCAGGCGGATTATCTAAGATGGGAGGAAGAGAGGAATGGTGATAAGAACCTCAGAAGGGCCCTGCTGGATCAGGCCAGAGGCCCATCTAGTCCAGCTTCCTGGATCTCACAATGGCCCCACCAGATGCCTCTGGGAGCGCACGAGACTCAATGCGTTTTAATGTAACCAAATGTAAAGTAATGCATATTGGGGCAA
>JAHTLZ010000340.1:193820-221688 GCA_023846285.1 Phrynocephalus versicolor
GTGTTGACACCGTCCTGGTCCAGCTAGACAACACACGCGTGGGTGAAGTTGTTCATGCAAAGCCCTGCATTGCTAAATTCTAAACGCCTCCTGGAGGGAAAGATGTTGAGAAAAGGGACAGCGTTATGGAAAAGGGAAGCATCCGATTGTGTTGTTCTCACTTGTGTTAATTGCAGTAGAAGGAACCAGTAAAGCTTGCGAGGTCAGACCCCTGAGATGGTCAAATTTGGAAAGACTTCCGACTTTGCCTTCTTCTGAACGTCAGTGTTTGCTTCCTGGCTGTGATATAACTGGCTGGCAATGGAATGTCTTTGTCATGAATGGGCCATTAAGAGCCGTGAACCTGACCCAAGACCTGCTCCTGGAATAGTTAAAACGGGTTTGTCATGCTGGCAGGGTGGATTTGGCCTGAAGCGGTTTAAACCATGATTTAAATCACACTCGAAATGAAACTATCAGATTATTTTGACGTACTTGGCAAAAAACTAATTAATTGTTATATAAAATTGAAATTGTTTTTTAAATCCATTTGTACTTGCTCCCACCAAGCTGATGGTGTGAAGCCTACATTTATCCTTTCACTTGCATCCCCTGCGTCTCGCAAAACATTTTATTTATTTGTATTCTCAAAGGCTTTCAGGGTCGGGATCTGCTGTTCACATCAGCGACAGTGTGGTGTAGTGGACGGAGGCAACTGAGTAATCACTAGGAGCTAGAAGGTGGGAAACTTAACCCCTTGCTTGCCCTGTGTCCTTGGGTCTACCCATCCTGCCTGGTCTTGGTTTTGCCTCTTTTTGCCTTGTCCTCTGTCGGTTCATTCTGTCTCACAGGGGTGTTGTGAGTGTAAAACAAGGGGCCGGAAGACATCTCCCTCCCTCTGAAAGGGAAGTGAGGTGAGACAATAGTCAAAAATTTAAGTTCTTTCTTAAAAATTAGTTCCTTCTTTTACAAAGTAATTAGTTACATTTCAAGTTTTAAGCCTTCCAAGTAGTTAGTTACCATTATTGTTTCAGGTTAGCCAAGATTAGTTCTTTCTTTTACAAAGTAATTAGTTACATTTCAAATTTTAAGCCCTCCAAGTAGTTAGTTACCATTATTGTTTCAGGTCCTCAAAAGTAATTCTTTGCTCTCTAAGTGATTTGAAAGTGACAACTTGCTCCCTTTCTAAAGAAGCAGCGGAATAATACCAGCTGGTAGATATAAAACGCTTCCTAAGAGTAGAGAGCTACCTGGAACTAAGGAAAAAAACACCTAAAAGACAGTTATACTTCCATGGGAAAAGGAGTGAGTTCCTTGGTTGGGTGATGCCGATGTGGCTTTGATGTGCTTTAGTTGTGTTGCTCGTTGTTTTGGCCCTTCATTTCTGGGAAATTTTTCTTTTTAGAGATAAAAAGATTTGACATGCGGTGCCTTCAACACATGCCCTCCCAAAGCTATCCGGGTGAAACAAGTAACTTCCGAAAGCCCCTTTAAAGGACATTTTAATGCCTTTTTAGATGCACGATGCTAGCGACGGCATGCCTTGGAAAAGTGTCTTTCGAAAGGAACTGGGGATGGGTTACGAGCAGTGAAATGAGCGGCCATGCGATGTGGCCGTTGATGGGTCCCTTCTTTACTTTCTCTTTGTTGGTAACTGATTAAGTAGTTGTGTCGCTTTTGACTTGGAGGCAAAGGTTTTCAGGCCCCCGTGCCCCACTGACGAAGGGCTGGGATAGCTGCCCTCGAGGACTTCCCCGTTGTTTTCCTGGCTCAGAAGGAGGGTGAGAGTTTTCGTGACCGGGGAATTCCCAAATTTTAAAAGAAACCTGCTGTCCAAACCTTGACTCCTCACCGCGACGCTTGCCGTATGACCCGATTCAGAACCGGCGGGTTTCGCTTGTCGCCCGAAAGGTGCCGTTTATCCCCGCCAACACATGGGACGGTTCGTTATTTTGCATTGATTCCTGCCGGTTTTGCGGCAGACGGGAGCCTCGGTGAGACGAGGGCCCTTTGCAATGGGGAGAGGAGCAGGTTTGTTTTTTTCCGACAACTTTTTGCCGTCCTGCAGTGCTGCCTTGCTGGTGGGGGGCGGGATCTTTGGCATCGCCTGCTCTGTCTTTTTTTCCTTCTTCTTCTTCTTCCCGGCCTTGTCATGAGGCGGCCAGGCCCCTTCTGTTCCGCCAACGGAGGGGAATATTTTTAGCCGAGAAGGAGAAGAAGGGGCCGCGTTCGCAGGCCTGGATGCCTCGGGGGGATAGAGGGACGTGGCGAGGAGGGAGAACCAGAGGGGCAAAATGAAGCATCTCCAGCTTCCAGGAAAAGGCCGGGGCTCGCTCTTTTTAATTACGTTTCTGGACGAGGAAGATTATATGGTTTCTGGAGCATAAATGGAGACCTTACGGGGAGGTAATTGCACCTCGGGGTGCCGATGACGGAGGGGAAGGGAGTCAGAGCCAGACCCGGGGGAGGGGCGTGGGGATGTGGGAAGGGCCGAAAGAGCAGATGCAAGAACAGCGAGACGGAGTGGGCTCGGGAGGGGGGGGGAGAGAATCCAGTTTCCCCACCCGGTGAGTCGAAAATAAGCCCAGCTCCGGCCTGTTTGCTGAGCGAGGCACCTTGGCTTTTCGCGCTCTTGCCTCCCACTCGGATTCCGAACGGAGTCCCGGTTTCCTTTTGGCTAAAAAGTGGCAGGCGTGACCCAGTTATTATGAGATATAGATATATAGATATATATACAGTATACAGTATGTGGAGCAAGCTCTGCTTAAAAGGGCCCGCGGTTGGTTTCCTCGCCAGGGCCGGCTTTGGTGACTCAGACGGCGGCGTGCTAATTAGAGGGGCGGCCACGCCGAGAGCCGATGAGTTGGCAGGGCGTTTGGGGAGGCCAGGGTAGAATCGCCATTTCCCTCGAGCCCGTTTTTTTGGGGCCCTGCGTGTTCTCCCCTTTCTTGCTTTCGGCGCTGCAGTGCCCTTTCCAGCCACCAGCATGGGTGGCGCTGTAGCCGACCTCGCCCGATCCTTGCCGCAGTGCCGCCTTCGGGGAACAGGTGGCGCTGCAGAGAAGGGCCATATTGGTCTTTGGCAGCCAGGCCTAATGCCACCCTTCTGACCCTCTGCAGGGGTGGTGTAATAGTGTTTGCCCGGCTTGAACCCCAGTGAGTCTGGGGGCCCTGATTCCAAGATCGTTGCTCTTTGGCAGTGCTGATTGAGTCTGATGGGTGCCAAATATTTTTTATTTATATTTATTTATAGAGCTTGTATGCTGCCCACTACCCAAAGGTCTCTGGGCGGCTCACAATCAAAGCAAGCAATTCAGATACGTAATTAAAACATCAAGTTGCAATAAAAATAAAACAATAAAACATTTAAAATACAACACTAAAATTGCCGTCAGGACCCACAATAATCAGTTAAAAGACTTCTGGAACAGGAATGTTTTTATCTGGCACCGGAATGTCATGAGTGTTGGCGCCCGGCGGGTCTCACTTGGGAGGGCATTCCACCATCTGGGGGCAGCTGCCAAAAAGGCCCTGTTCCTACATGCCATCCCTTTCACCTCCTTGAGGGATGGCTCTTCCAGGAGGGCCCTCTGGCTAGATCTTAATGGCCGGGTAGGTTCATATGGAAGGAGACGGAAACCCTTGGAAAAGACCAGTTGGATACTAAGCAACCAGCATCTACCCAGGGGATTTTGGGAAGGAGAAGTTGGAACTAGGGACCTCTTCCCGACCCCTTCTGCTACTCCGCTCTTTTGTCTGCCGTTCCCTTAAAAGCAAACCAAGATTTCCCTCCTTGAGAATGTGATAAGAAACCGAACGGAGGACGCACCCCGTGGGGCCATGTTTAATCTCCCCGATCCAGACATGCCCCCTGTAAATTGGGGTGACCTTTCCCCATGTCACGATTCAACCGGAGACTTTCTGTGTTCAAAACCCAAGCTGCACGCTCATTTCATCCCAATATTTTTTGCCGGTCCCTCGAACCTTCTCGTCCATCTCTCCTCTCAAACCCGCTGTTTGCTTGAGCACAAAAGGAAGATGAAAGAAGAGCAGGAAATGCAGTGATACACAAACACACACTCGTGTTCACTGGGGGGAAAGATTAAAAGTATGCAAATCCCTGCCGGCTGGTAAGGCGATGTTCAGGTTGGCTGCTCTTTCATTGAAGAAAATAATAATATTAATAGGGGCGCAGCGGGCAGTGGGAGGCAACCCAGACCCCTGAATTTGGCTCAGAGAGTCAGAGAACCTCGCCTTTGACTTCCCGATAGAAGTTGACAAAGGAATCTTTTAACCCTTTGCTAAAGTAAATAAACAAACCTGCCTGTCTTTGAACAAATATATCCCCTTCAGAGATGAGGTCTCGTCGCTCCTATCTGTCTGGAAAACGCCGCCTGAGCGTAAACGGAATCCGGTGAAGGAGAGGAAGAACCCGGATCCTGCCCTGATAGAAACCCAGTTCACCCGGCTTTCACCCCAACCCCCAAAAGCAAGGAGAAGATTATTTGTGTGACTTGAGGAAAATAGGTAGATTTGTTTTGTAGGAATAAAAAGAACGAAGTTGGTCCTGCGTTTTGCACAATGACGTTGCTGTATGTCAGGTCTCTCCCCCCCCCCTTTCTGGGAAGACTGACCCAGCACATTCAACCATTGGTGTTAGTAGAATATTTTGAATTTCTGGTCCAGTCTCTTGTGCGACGCCACAGAAATACCAGAAAACCATTGACGCGAATAGCTACCAGTTCTCCAGACAGACCACCCCTTTCTCATTAACTGTCAGGGAAGAGCTGAGACACCAATTGTTCTTTTGGTCGTTTGGAAAGGAAGGTGGGCAATTCCTCGGTTGCGAAAACACATGCTCAGAAACAGGTGTTGGTGTTGGAGGACCCCCGCAAGCTGCCAGGCGACGCTAGGGGTCTTTTTAAAAGGGTTTTTAAAAAAGTAATAACTGGGGTGGTGGGGGGTGAGGAAAGGGGGTCAGTGCAGACCTCTAGATGTGGAGTGCCTTTGGTTTCAATATTGCAGGGGGGAAATTGACTTGTGGGAGCCGTTTCGGCCAACCAACTTTGGACAAAGTTCTGGAAAAATATGGGGAAGGGGACACGTGTCCTCTTTCGATGTTCCCAGTTCAAGAATGGGCGATGATCCCTTGATGGAAGAGGAGTCTCGTGTGCCGCCGAGTTGATTCTGATTCGTTGGGACCCCTTTCAGGGATTCCTAGATAACAAATACAGTGGACCCTTGTATAACAAACAGCTTGTATAACATAAAATTTGTACAACATAAAAAATTCCAGAGATAGGGGAAATTTGCTTAACATAATCGCCTCTGGGGAGAATCCGTACAACATAAAAATGGGATCACTCTGTTTTCAATGCATTCCTATGGGAATTTGTATAAAGGAAAATTTGCTTAACAATTTCATTTGGAACAAATTAATTCCTTTATACAAGGTACCACTGTACTTCGAAGTGGTTCCCCGTCTCTTATCCTTCTACTAGTTATTTTCCCCCCCATTTGTTCTTATTTTGAATTGTCAAACCATTTTGATTTATTGTATTTGTGGTTATTTGTTTATTTGTTCTTTTTATGATGATGATTGGATTATTTGGTTTGATTTATTAGTTTTTGTTTACTATTTTAAGTTGTTTAATCTGTTTTTGTATTTTGTATATGTTTGTAAACCGCCCAGAGTAGCTTTTTTGCTAGATGGTTGCGGTATATAAATCAAATAAATAAATAAATAAATCTTTTGGGGTGCCCCACCCCCCACCCCAGACTGGGGTCGCTTTCCCCCCAGCCCTCCCCACCTGGCTCTTCTCCTTGGAGGCACCGGGAGGGTGGGTGGGTGGAAGATTCGAACTCCCAACCGCCAGTTCCGCATCTAGAGACCAAAGTCACCGGAATATATTTCTAATAGTTGGAAATGCCGTGCCCCAAGGGGTGCGGAAGCATAAAATATCTTAGAACGGCAAGACTGGAAGGGACCCTTTGAGATAATGCAGTCCAGCCCCTGTCAGGGAAGCCCTCCTGGCGGGATTTGAACTCCCGACTTAGGGCTCCAGAGCCGGAGGACCCCCCCCCCTTGAGCGATCCATCCGTTCTTTCTTTCTCACTGGGATAGTTGTCCCTTAGGTTGCGGTCTCTGGCTGTGCAGAGCCCGAGGGCATGAGTTTCGTTCCCCCCCCCCCGAGCCTCCCCGACAGGGCCTGGGTTGGATGATTGATCAGATTCCCCTCCAGCCCTGTTGGTTCTGAGCTGATGATGATTAATTATATTATTTCCAGTTGATCATCTCTTCCTGAAGTTCTCTCTCTCTCTCTCTCTCTCTCTCTCTCACACACACACACACACACACACACACACACACACCGCTCATCCCCCATCCGCTTAATCCCTGAATTGAATGGAATTGGATATCGAGTAACTTTATTGTCATTGTACAGTGGTCCCTTGTATAAAGGAATTCATTCATTCTAAATGAAATTCTGATAAGCCGATTTTCCTTTGTACAGATTTCCCATTGGAAGGCATTGAGAATGGATTGATCTCTTATCGCGGCCGTTTTGCTGTTGTACAGACTAGCCCCGTAGGCGATTCTGTTCAGCGATTTACCCCCATCTCCAGAATTTTTTTCCCTTTAAGCAGGTTTTCTGTTAAAACAAACCGCTTGTTATACGAGGGCCCGCTGTACTTCCGTACAACAAAATTGAATGCCCTCTCCAGTGCACATTATAAAACGCATGAAACATAAAAACACATTAAAAAATACATCCATGCTATCTTGCAGATTGTGCAAATTTTTTTTTATCGACTACTAAGTAGAGGAGAGCTGTTGTGTTTTGGATGGGTTTCCTCACCCTAATCTTAGTTCCTTGAACTTATTTTCTGCCTTAATTGCTATGGGTTTTTTCCTTCCTTTCGTGGGCTGGGCGTTTGCCCGTTACCTTGGCCTCGTGGGACCCTTTTTCGGTGTGTTTTTGTCCGATCTTCCCTCCCTGCAAAGGAGGGTGTTCTGAAAAGGTCTCCTTCCCTATTCCTCTGCTCCCCCCAATTTTGGACCCCAGATTTCAAATAATTGGATCGCTGTATTTGAAAAATCTCTTGATGGAGAATCATTGAGGACTAGAAACTTTCTTTGTCTTTTAGGGACTTTTTTCCAGAATCTCCATGGGTTGACTCCCCCCCCCCATTGCAACACAGAAGAATGAAGGAGCTAAGCTAAGATCCTCCACAGACACTGCTGGCCTAGGTTGAATGTGGGTCATGCATTGGTGCTGGGTTTTGGTCCGAACTTGAGAGGACCCGGTCCAAGTTCCTGGGCCAGTCAGTTCCTGATCTGTCAACTTTCAGACTGGGACCTAGAGTACATCCTAGAGGTCTCCCACAGTTCTTGACTCAGCAAGCAAAGCGTGAGCTGTTGGAGAAGGCAGTGTGTAGAATGGTTAGGGAGCTGACGTTAAGTATTGTAAAGGACTGGGTCGCATTCCCCATCACCACTTCCTGCCACTTGGGAGTGGCAGTGGTCGTTTTTGTTCAGCTGGTCCCCATTCCGAGGTTGCAGTGGATTCCATCCGCTCCGGGTTTTCATCTAAACTTTTAAGCGTGTTCTGCATTACGAGATGGCCACAACTGACCTCTACTCCAGGTTCAGCCTGAGCTTTACAGGGGCTGTCCGAGCCTTTGAGCCCTCTTCCCTCAAAGTCAATCCGGCGCTTTATCTTGCTCCTATCAAATTTGGACTAAAACCCGGAGCACATTCTTTCTCTCTCACACACACACACTCACACTCAACTTACAGTGATAAAATGGCAAGGCAGTTACACAAACTCGCTGTCGAAAAGGAGAAATGGAAGCCTTGTCCAAAAGTCTTGTTTGTCATCTGTTTAGACATCTACATTTTAATGAAAGGCTGATGTTTGTTTTTTTACAAATATTGCTACTCTCTTTTTTGGTGCGATTGCATGCTTGCGGCGTTCCATGTCCTGGCCTTTCTTTCTTCAGCCCCTAAGCCTGGTTTGGCGGCTGGGCCTCTGTGGGGGAAAAGCATGCCCCGATCTGCTCAAGTCTGCCTCGTTAATTCTCTTCGCCTTTCTCTTGACTTCTGTCAAATCAATATTTATCCACAAATCTGCTTTGTTTTTCTTTCTCTCTCCCCCCACCCCCTTCTTCTTGTGGCGTGCCTCTGGTTGGCATGAGGTGGGCACCGGCTTGAAATCTTTCCCCTTGGCTTCATTCCCCGCTGCCAGCTGCTGCAAAAAGAAAAAAAAAAGGGAAAAAAACATTTTCCCCTCTTTTGTTTTTGGTTCGGCAGGAACACGGAGCGGCCAGCCTTCTAATCTGGTGTTTTGTTTTGTTTTTTAAATGCATTTAACTCTGCTGTGCTCGGAATGAAAAACAAAATGTGAATTGGCAGAACAGCCCTTGGAAAATACGGCGGGCATGTTGGAAGGATGAGCTGGACTACGGCCTCATGCTTGGCCGTGGGGCTGCCCTTGGAGACCGTTTGGTGGACGGGTTCCAGTAGCCCAAAGCTAGGCTACTGAGACCCGTTGCCGATGAGACCAACCCTGACGCTCGGGCCTTTTCACACACGGGGATCAGGGTGCAGACTGGGGATACCCAGATGCAACCAGCTCGCGTCAGCTGTAACCAAGTCAGAACCGTCCCATCTGGAGCACCTTAACCATGAAAAATGGGCTTTTCGACATGCTCTCTCTCCTCCTCCTCCCCCTCCCGACTTGATTGAGTTTTCGCAATCAGCAAAGCATGCCGGAGGAACACGTTAAGTGGGTGGCATCTCTCCCTCCTCCTGCTGCCTTCGCCAGTAATTAACATGGAACTGTCTTCATTAGGAAGGACGGATGGAGCCTCTTCATGAAGGAGCGACGCTCATTTCCGTTTCCCAGCCAAAGAGCCAGTGTTGTGCAAGTCCGTGGCCACGTGGCCGGCATGGCGGAAGGTATTTCTGCACATGGAACAGTTTCCCTCCCCACTTTTTTTAAAAAATGGCAGTACTGTACCTATTTCTCTACTAGAATTTACATGCTTTCGAACTGCGAGGTTGGCAGGAGCTGGGGTGAACAGCGGGAGCTCGCTCCGCCGCGTGGCGCCCAAGATTCAAACCGCCGAGCTGCTGACTTTGCAGCTGACATTTTTCAGCGCTCTAGCCTACTGAGCCACCATGCCCCTAATAATCCCCTCCCCCAAAAGGAGCTAAAGTGGGGTTTTTTAAAGTAAAATGTTTTAGCAAAAAGTTGCATGAAATTTTTAAAAGCTGGGTTTCTCTTCGCCAGATGTTAGTAAATCGTACATGCTCAAACTGCAGAAAGGAAACACAGCAGACTGCGATCAGCTTGCGTTTCCCCAGTATCCCCCTAAGGGTGATTCCTCAACAAGTTAAGAACCAGCAGTGTAGACCAGAATCTTTCTCTGTTCGCTGAGCACTTAAAAAGTCTTTAACGCAAGTGCCTCTGAGCAAGTGCAAAGTGCTCCCCCCCAGTTTCACCTTCTTTGTAGAGACAACGGAAAATACAGTTTCATCTGCATTCCACAGTGAACAGGCCGAATCAGCACCTCTTGGGCAAATGAAAGCACTGAATCTCTCTCTTTTTTCCGGCTGCCCTCTGAGTTTGTGAAGGCAGTTGTCAAATCCGTAGCCTTCCGTGTAAGAAACGTGGAGGGAGCTTGTATGTAATGCCGGGGCGGGGGGGGGAGCAGGAGAGGCGAGATGACTCTGGTTTCGGGGGAGGGGGCAGGAGCGATCCGCTCCGGGTTTGAGTCTCAACTTTACAGGAGTTCAGCAAGGGGTTTTGAGTATTCAGTGGGGCACGGGTTCCTGCGGATTTTTAGACTCCATGCCTTCCATGGAAGTGATGTTCCTTTTTGATCTTAGGCTGCGTTGGCATCATCCTTTCCTCTGCCGCCGCCCCCCCCCATTGCCACCATTCTGCCCCCCGGGCCCCTACGCGTGTGCACTTGGTGCCGACCCTTAACCAAATCATCAACCGCCACATGACATGACCGGCCGCTGCCAGAAGACGGCTGGACACAAGTCGTGAGGCATTACGTGTCACGTCGCTCGGAAAGGGAGACACATTGGACTAATGCGCCGGAGGAAGCGCGGGGAGGCTCGGAGGCAGCCTTGATGGAAACCCTTTTGGGCATTGCAAGAGGAAAGGCGGAAGGGAAAGGGTCTGTCAGAAATCGCAGTGCACTTGTGAGATTACAGCAGCAGCAGCAGCAGCAGCATCTCAGAACGACAGGGCTTGGAGAGATCCTCTGATCCTCCTTTTGCTTGAGGGGAGGCTTACGTTCTCCCAGTGGCAGGAGTGTCAAAACCACAGGAGCAAAAGCCTGGTGTAAATCATTTTGTGCCCCTGTAAGACTCAACAGCTCCTTCGGGGGCTGAAACGGGGTCTGACTTGTTCCCGGAAAACTTCCTGGCCTGCAAACCAGAGTTTCTGTTCAGTCTAGAACTGTTCCAGGCTGCAAAACTGGAAGTGAAACCATCCTGATTTATGACCTCTGCAAGCCAGTTGAGAGCGAGGGCAGTGCATTCCCCGCCTCCCAAAGCCAAAAAGCACAATTGCTCTGCAGATTGATAGGTCAACTCAGCCAACCAGTGAAGCCCAACGTAGGCTTAATTGTAGCGTAGTTACTTATCCCAGACCATGTTAAGAAATCTTCAAGCCAGTTCAGAGCAAGGGTGGTTTTTTTCCTTCCTTATTCTGAATGCCTAATTTTTTTCTCCCTACAATTCCCATAATCACACACTGATCTCTAAATGCATTTGGTGGTGGAACAAGGTTGGCTACCGGTAGTAGTTACGGCTGCGCCTGGTTTGTCTTTGTGCGGCATTCCGAAAACCAACGCCAAGTGAGGGCAAGATGCTCTGTTTCCTGTTTGAAGGACGAAAGTATTTTTGGTCACATTTTGGAACCGGTCTTTTTTCCAGCCAGATTTACCTCAAAAATGGATAAGTGATCCTCACAGCTGGGGGTGGGGTGGGATTTATTTTCCAGGAAGTGTGCCCTTGACTCCCGCGCCGTATGGCACCAAATCTCAAAAGCCGAATAGGTGCTGTGTGGACTGGCATTAGTTTTTTGTCCGCCTCAAGGATCCCGTTCCGTTGATGGGGCGAAAAGGAGAAATATTTATATTTTTGGAAACCTTTGCTTCCTCTTTTACACCTCTTGCCGAAAGGAGCCAGGCAAAGGTGAAAACGGATCATTGTTTGTTTTATTCCAAGGAGGAGCCTTCGGTATGATTTCTAGAGAGAGGTTTCATTTCAGCGTAATGGGAACTCTCTCCTGTCTTAGCAGGCAGGCTGCTTTGATCAACATTGATCAAAAGAATACTTAGAAGTCTTTCACCTGCAGACATGGCTTTCTCAAACCAGGAATACATTACACCTGAATTGTTTGGACTGCAGCCTCCTGTCGATCCATTATCTATCCGGTTCTCTTCTCCTTTTGAACCTTTTCCAAATGGTTTTTGTGTGACTTTTTTTTAAAGCCAACCCATTCATAGAAGGATGACGTTGGGAGTTTTAGTCATAAATAATCTCTTTTCAACCCGGTGGAGAATTGCCTTAGTACTAGCAATGGACTGACTCTGTCTTGAGTCAGAATTCGTTGGATGTTGTGAGAAGCCCACACTTGCTCACCTTAACGGAACTCGGAACTGGCTTGTCTCCCTCAGAATTGGCTTCGCGGTTCCAGGCTTACCTCAACTTGGAACTGGCTTTTCTCATTGCTCAGCTCGGAAATGCTTTAAGATTTGGTGGCTGACAGGAACTCCCTGTTTCAGTCCAGAGTCAAAATTTTCAAACGCTCTTTTGCTCAGCTCAAAACTGCAGGCTTTCCATGCATGCCTTGATTCAGAATTGGCTTGCCGTTAGCAATGGCAAACTCTGTTCATCTTGATTCAGCATTGGCTTGACAGACCATCTTTTCTTAGCTCAGAAATCTTTTAGCATCAGTGGTGGGCACTAATCAACCCTTTCCTTGATTCAGAATTGGCTTGTCGTTATTGATGGGGAAGCTCTTCTTAACTGAAGGTGGAACTGGTTTCGATTTAACCAGCCACGAGCCCTTCTTAACTCATCTTGGTCTGACCAAGAGACCAACACCACTTAGTTGCCTCCCTCGGAATTGAATTGGTACAGCTAAGAGACAAACTCTGTCTAGTGATCACAGGGCTTTGTTTTTGGTGTGTGCGTGTCAAATCCTCAACCAACTCTGGGTATCATAGATTGGCTGGGCTTGCCCTGATTAAAAAACTTTCTTTGTCCATTGTGGAGCTTACATCCACGGGGGGAAATTCTGTGCTGACTCAGAATTTGATCTGGGTTTCTGCGTTTATTCCAATGTGTTAAACCCAACACTTGTTGAGGAGGCAGTGCAGCACACACTGCTTATGGTACTAGTCCTCAAGAGGGACAGATTTAAGTGAACACTTAGGCCATGAATTGGACTGGGTGACCGGGTGAGCGTCACATTTTTTCTTAGCCTACCTCGCAGGGTTCTATAGAAGATGGAGCTGGGTCCTTTTCGGGCAAAAAGGTGGGATAGCATTATTTAAATAATTTGAGAAGTGGTCAGCATTTGGGAGAGAAGTCGGGAAGGAAGGAACCAGGGCAAAAACCCAGGACCCTCAGGTTCTGCTTGAGGATTTATTTATTTTTTTAATTGGGCTGGCTGGGCCTGATGGAGTCCGAGAACGTTTGGAGGTTGTGGTACCCCTGCGTCACAGGTATCGGGCTAGATTCAGCCCAGTCTTTCTGCGCTCAGATCCATGGTGACCGTGCTCACTCGATGAACCTGCAGACAAGAGGCAGGGTGTCCTCCTAAGATGAGGTTTTGCTACGGTCAAGCTCGTCGTTCATCACCCCCCTTGGAAAAAAATCTCAGTTCCGACAGGGCTGTGGAGTCGGAGTCAAGGAGTCGGAGTCGGAGGAAATTTTGGGTACTTGGAATCGGAGTCGGAAGTACAAAAAAACGTAGGAGTCGGAGTCGGAGTCGGAACATTTATCTACCGACTCCACAGTCCTGAATTCCGACCGTGTTTGCACTGCAACTTGTGGGAGGCAACGGGCCGTGACCTTGGTTGCATCAGAGATCCTTTCCCATAAAAAGCCTCCATGCAGCTCCCTCCATGGCTTGGGCAACCAATGTAGGATTGAGAGAGAGAGAGAGAAACCAGGACAGGGTAGAATCTGGAGCTGCCCCCTTAGTCGCCTTTCCTCCCCAGCTAAATTTGGGTTCCCTTTGGGAATGTGTTTGGGCCGCCAGTGCTTAAGCAGCGTCCAAAGGCTGCGCTCATCCGGGTGACAGCTTGTCGATACTGTCCACGTCGGAGGGACTAATTTCCAAACGCTGCTCCAGATTGCCTTTAAAAAAAAACACACACACAAAACACATTGCATGTGTCCATCCCGATCCGCAACCTAGAGCTTCCGCCTCATCCAGGACCGTGCCTCCCACTTGTGAGTCTCCTTGTTCAAAACGTCGCCTCGTAGTCGGAGCCCGGCAGCCTTGCCAGTAACCGACCGTCTGGGTTGGATGCTCCCCCCCCCACACACACACAAAAACCCCACCCAGTTTGCCAGCAGTAGGTTTGTTCCAAATATCGTCATTGTTGCGTGGTATCCAGTTAATGTTGCCGCATCGATTCCAGGCTTTTCAAGGTGGTTTTTCCTTTTGTTCCTTTTTTGGGGGTAGGGATTCCTGGGGTGGTTCAGCAATTCTCCAGGAGGCAGAGAGCGCAGGATTCGAACTCTCAACCTCTGTCTTTGCAGCCAGAGGCCTCCACACACACACACACACACACACACACTGAGCTTATCCCGCCAGCTCCGTTCTGACCTTGAGTTTTAGAAGAAGTTTGTTTCTTTGTATGGTTCTTTGTTTATTTATATAGCTTGTATGCCACCCACTACTGGGCAGTTCACAATCAAAAATAAACAATTAAAACATCAAAATTCCAATAAAATTAGAACAATAAAAACATATAAATACAATACATTAAAGCACAGCACTAAAATTGCCATCAGGACCCACAATCATCAGTTTAAAAACTTCTGGAACAGGAAGGTTTTTACCTGGCGCTGAAATATTATCAACGTCGGCGCCAGGCAGGTCTCGCTTGGGAGGGCATTCCATAGTCTGGGGGCAGTTGCTGAAAAGGCCCTATACCTGCAAGCCATCCCTTTCAACCTCCTGCAGGGATGGCTCTTTCAGGAGGGCTCCCTGGCTAGATCTTAATTGCTGGGTAGGTTCATACAGAAGGAAGCGGCCCTTCAGGTATCCAAGTCCTAAGCCATTTAGGGCTCCTATAAAGTTGTTGCCTTCTAAAAGGAATGATGGCATCCCTCCTTCTCTGGAAGGCAATTCGAGGTAAGCAGAATATCTATCTATTATTCATTCGTTACGTGCCCTTCTTTCCTGCTCTCCTTTCGGTCCAGATGTTCAGCTCTCTGGCTGCGTTTCCGGCTTTTTCCAAGGGACGGAAGAGAACCACAGTGTGGACGCGACGTAAAAAAATATCCCCCCCCCCCAAAAAAGTAAACCCCTCTGTAGATGCAAGAAACCCGGGGTTTATTTTTAGCTGAGCTGTTTTTGAGTCTGGCATTCTATTTTTTTTTGGGGGGGAACTCTCTCAAAGTGCCTGCAAATAGCCCGATATAATTATCAGAAGCAGATCCGTCCCAGCTGGAAATGTGCCGTTTTTCAAGGGCCCGGGAAATTATTCCGGGCAGGAAAAAAGAGATGTTGGGTTTTCCACACAAGTGGCCAGGGCTTCACCCCAATTGTGATCCTAGCCGGGTTGTGGGCAGTGGTGGGGAGTTTAAATCCACCCCTTTGAACAGGAATGGCTTTTAAAGTAATCTGTTGGAAAACAGAATCGAGGCGCATAATATCCGTATCTCGGGCTTGCATAGTGCAGCCAGCCTTGGTTCGAGGGACAAGGAAAGTAATTAATCCGCGTTAATGTATGTAAATGTCTGTTGGCGTTATCCTCGGAATGCATTGGGTAGCTTTCTAAAAAGAAAAGAAAAGATGTTCTTCGTTCTTTTGGACACGTCTTCCCACTTCCATTGTGGCCCTGAAAAATCCATTGCGGGGCTGCATTGGCCAGCAGTCATGACGTCGCCTTGGAGTCCTTGCTTCTCGGGGCTCATAGCGTTAGCTTGATCCAGGAGGTCCAAGGAGTTGATCCTGCTCCTTCGTGTCGTGAGGAGGCCCGTTGTATCCATGCGCCTTAAAGAGGAGAAGTTGATTCCCCACATTGCCCCACTGATTCAGTCGGACCTGCCCTAGTTACTCTCCGAAGCGACGGGATTTCAGAGCCTTAGGGTGTGATCCGACAGGAAGGATTCCCTCTGATCCCACTGAAGAGGCTTGCTTTGTTGGGAGCGATCTATGCCGGAATCCTAGGATAATGGAGCTGGAAGGGGGTCCCATAAGGCCATCCAGTCCAACCCCCCTTGATTTGGATCCCAAGGCAAGGATCCAAATCAAAACAGCTTCTTCTGGAATGCCGCCATAGCGCTGGAGCGCTCCTAATCTTATTTGATGGCGTTGTACTGCTCTAACAGTTAAGAAGTTTTCCCCCCTCCTGATATTCATCCGAAATCTGGCTCCCTCTCACTGGAGTCCATTATTATGTGTCCTGCTCTCTGGGTTGGTGGAGAACCGATCCTGCCCCCATCTATCTGTAGAACTCCCTTTCAAGTATTTGAACAGTGCATTCCGATCTGCCAGCCGCCTTTTCTTAAGGCTTAAACATCACTCCAGACTGGCTCCCCAAGATGCTAGTCCCTTGCAGTGGAGCAGAAAAAGTCCAGCTTGATCCGTGATGTGCTGTGCGTCCTGCGATGGTCAGGAAATAGCTTGTTGGTTGGTTTGTTTTTATACCACCCGTCTTCCCAAAATACAGTGGTACCTTGCATAAAGGAATTAATTTGTTCCCAATGAAATTCTCCTAAGCAATTTTTCCTTTATACAAATTTCCCATAGGAATGCATTGAAAACAGAGTCATCCCTAATCGCGAACCATTTTTATGTTGTATAGATTCACCCCATAGGTGATTCTGTTAAGCAGATTTCCCCCTATCTCCGGAATTTTTTATGTTGTACAGATTTTATGTTATACAAACCGTTTGTTCTACGAGGATCCACTGTAAACGGTCCAGAATGAGACCCTCTCTGGGGTCACCCTTAGTTGCCAGGCCTGGTAGATGTCATATCTATGATGTGCTTAATTAATTAATTGTGTGTTGTGTCATTAAAGTCGCGACCGACTCTTTGTAACCCCATGTCCATAGAGTTTTCTTGGCAGGGATACTGGAGTGGTTTTGCCAGTTCCTACTCCAGGCGCCGACAGCACCTGGTATTCCCTGGTGTTCACCCATCCACATACTAGCCAGGGCCGACTCTGCCTAGCTTCCGAAATCAGGCGAGATCGGATGTGCTTAGGGCAATTAATTAATTAATATTTATTTATTTATTTTTAAATTTAGTATCCCGCACCGATTTTCCCCAAGGGAACTCTGGGCGGTTTACAAGTAGAACAACGCAAACCAATTAAAAACAACACAGTTCAAATCAAATAGTAAACCATAGAAAGAGGGGGAAGAGAAAAGAAACCAGCAAGAGAGTAACAATAAACAACAATTCCCAAGTCTACGGAACGGCAACAGTCTGCTTCGTTCTCCTTTTTAAACAAGTGACGGGCCCTGTCGGGGCTCTGTAAAAGCAGATGTTTTTTAAGAACCGCCCTCTCTTCGGGGAAAAGCATGGCCTTCCTGAATAACCCATGCCAACGATCGGAGCTGGTCTTCGGCATTTGGCCCTTGGGTAGCTTTTTGCTTTCGCCGCCTGTGTCCGGGTGCAACGGGGAAGGTCTCGAATGTGGATCCGTGAGGCCACCCGGCCACCCTTTGGGGTCCCCTTCCAGGCCACCCCCGGGCCTGGCAGTGTATGTGGGGTGTGGATATGGGGTTATCGCCAGACAGAATCCGGAGCAGCCTTTGCGCCCCGGCAGGTTCTGGGATCCCCTAGCGCTAGCCTCAGCGGGTCAGAGGGGAGACGGGGGAACGGGCCCTAAATCTGAAGGATGACTCTCCAAATAGAAGCTGACATCTCCTAAATGCCTGCAGTGGCAAGCGGTGCCAGACGCTGAGGGTCCCCGAAAGGGGGGGGATGAAATAAAGGTGCCGAAAAGAGCAAATTCTTCTCCTTTTTCCTGTCCTTGGATGCTGAAGTTTTTGGCGCTCCCTTCATACACTTTAAAAACATTGCACCCATGTCCTGGTCCTCGGGGGGTCTCATGGGACCCTCCGGTCCTCGGCTTTTAATTATTATCTTAGAATTGGACTCCCATCGTCTGGCACCAGGGCCGGAGATCGAACCCCCCCTGTTCGCGTCCTCTCGTGTTTCCCAAGGCATTTGTAACCAGGTTCGTGTCCTGTTTTTTAAAAAAGGTGCAACGCAGCTCTACTCCTTCCCTCTTTTTATCATGTTTATTATTTTCACCCTGTTCTCTCTGTGTTTGGGTTCGTGCTCGCCGCTCTGTTTTCCGGCCAGCATCGCTGGGTGATTCCCAGGCCTCCTCCTAGCCCTACGACGCCCCTGCGGGGCAGATCGGTCTGCAGAAGGCTGGGCGCCCTCGAGGTCGTGCCAGGAGCTGTTCGGCTGACGTAGGGGTTACCCTCTTGCGTCCTCCCCGAAACATTTACTGGGTCTTGAAGCTTTTCTCGCATTCCCACCTCCCAACCCCAAAAATGCCTCAGTCCCAGAATCGCCCAGCAAGGAAAGAGGGTGTGCCCGTTGCTTCTCTGCACGCTTATTCGCAGTTAGTTCAATGCTGTGGAGCTCTTAGAAATGTGAAGGCCTGAGGGGGGGCGGGGAAAAATCAGGAAAAAAACCTCTTTCCCACGTTTCCCCCCCGAAGACTTTCCGTTTTTTCCCCAGAAATTGAAAAAAAAAAAGATTACGGAATGGATTGATTATGGAATGTATCTGATAGTTGTTGTGAGTTTTTCGGGCCGCTTAGCCAAAAACTCACAACTGATATATGGAATGTTTTATTTTAACATGATGAATAAAATATTTTAAGACGGGGTGTTCAAATATTTTTCAAATCCTTTCTTAAAAAAAAAATCAGTCCCGTTCCCTTTTATACATTTCCCCCCTTCATTTCTTTTTATGAGAATGAGGTTTTTATTTTGTTTTTATTTAATACTGTGTGGAGAAAATATGAATCATTGCTAATTCTGGATTTTTAAACATTGTTTTGTAGAGGGTTTTTTGTTGTTGTTCCATATAAACTTGTAAACAGTTTAGGATGCCAAGTCAAATTGTCTGTAGCCATATTTTTGTTCCTAAAGCAACGAAATGACTTTCTCAAGCTGTAAAGGGGGAAGGGAGTTCTAAGGCAAAGACTTTTCTCATACCGCAAGCTTTCCCCTGAATGATGGACTACCTATTATGTGTCTTTTATATGAATCTGCCATACATGATCACATAGACTTTGTGTTCATAACCATTTATAGCCTTGTGTGATTGCATTGACATTTTGTTTTCAGTGTTAGTTTCCATCACTCATAACTTTACATGGAATTTTACTCTCCTTTTTACTGCTCGCGTTCTCTTGTAGCTTTAATGGAATCTTGTCTTTTAATGCTGTAAGATGTCCCTCCTTTCCCTGTCCTCAATACTTGAACATGTCTTAATTGTACTGGGCTGTATCTTGTCCCTCATTACTGTAAGCCGCCTTGGGTCCTTTTCCAAGGAGAAAGCTGGGGTGAAAAAAATACTCTAAAATAAATAAATAAATAATGTAGCATTTTTTCCGATTTTTCTGGAAATCCCCTCCCCCCAAAAAATAAAATAAAAAATAAATCTGGGTTTTTCCCCCCCAAGGGTCAAAATTTCTGGAAATTTTACATCTCTGCTCAAATTCTCCACTTAATCTGCTCTTATTCTTTTCCCTCTTTTCCTCAGGTGCTGACGCCACTCCGGAGGCGCTGTGAGCTTTGCTGAGCCAGAGGGGGAGGGCCGGGCCGGCTACGGTCGGAGGCCTCCGCCCGCCCGCCTGCCCGCCTGCCGTCAGCATGACCCGTGGCCCCGGGATGGCCTTCCTCATCCCGCTCTTCCACTTGGTCTCCTTGCTGCTGATCGGCTGCACCGCTGAGAGTAAGTCCCGCTTCGGCTTCCAAATTCCCATCGCTTCTGACGGCGGGCTGCAACCATGCAGGAAGTGTTTAATTTTTTAAATTGGTGTTTACATGTGAGATTTTTCCTCCCGAATCCTCGTCGCCCGGTGTCTGGAGATGCAGAGGAGGAGCAGGAGGCGGGTGGGTGGATGGGTGTCAAAGGCTCTCTGTATATGCTCAGGGCCCTCTTTCCCTCAATGCTCTACCAGGGAGAAAGCATCTGTTGAGCCGATGATGCTTATTTATTTACGGGATTTCTATACTGCTCACCTGGCAGCACGGCCAAAATGGAAGGCTGTCACATGGATTGGAGGGTGGACTGGATGACCTCTAGAGGTACAAGAACCCCCCTCCCTCCGCGTGCACACACACACACACACACACACACACACACACACACACAGAGAGAGAGAGAGAGAGAGAGAGAGAGAGAGAGAGCTCCAAATCTCGTAACTACTGCGAGCAAAGAAGACTCAGGGATGGAGAACCAAGTTGCGGGTCGGATTTATTTTGGCAAATTGACTTGATTTTTATTATCCTCCCCCTCTTCCCCGTGACTCGTCAACCCACCTACCGTCTTCCCCTTTCCTGGGGTGGGAAAAGTTTGTTTTGAAGGGGGAGTCTGATTTGGAACTCGGGACCAACCGTTCCAACGCCCGAGTTGCCGGGGGACCCAGCGGTTCCGTCAACTTGGGACTCGCACCCAGAGCCTCGCCAACCATCCCACAGGATGAGCGGGGAAGCGCGCGGACCCTGGCGAGCTGTTTGCGTCGAGGTCCTCGCAAAGGGAGTCAGATTTCCCCTGCCCCCAAACCAAGTGCGTGTTGAAAAAGAGACGGGACGGGGGGGGGGTCTTTAAATATCATCTGACGGATGTCATAGAAAGACGGAGCTGAGAACAGTGTGTGTGGGGGGGGTGCTTTTGCTCTTCTCTGATGCCGAAAAATCAACGTTGCCGTTTTTCCAAGACGTTTTCAGGATACTGGGCTCTGTGTGTGTGTGTGTGTGTTTCTGTGTCTGTGTCTGTGCGTGCAATGGTGGGGAGGGATTTGCGGTCATCTTGGGCACACTTGTTTTTCTTCTTATGTGGACAGGAGCTCCAGGGCAAAATCTTTTTTCTGTATGATTTGTGCGTTGAGAGAGTTTGTGACCGTGTGGTTCTCCTTCTGTTTAGCGACCGCGGGGGTGGGGTGGGGGGGGGCGGTGGAGTCATCCCAGGTTTCCCCCTTGCAAACCTTATACATTGGTAGATCCAGAAAAAAAACGCATCCCTGTTGGGGAGTTCCATCCACCCAGAGTGTCCCTTGTAGCTAGATGGTGCGGGATAGAAATCTAACAAATAAATGAAATAAAGAGAATATTAGCAAATCCCAACCAGGTACTGGTTGCATTCCTGGTCTCGTGCTGATCCTGAGACCAGGCGTGCCACCTGTGATGCCCCCTGCCCCTTTGCTAGTGTCATTCCTCTAACGCTGTATTTTTTTAAAAAAACCCAAACTAAATGGATTCTGGCTCCTGATTCTCGGTCACTGCAAGGAGGTGCAATTGCTGGATTTTAGAGGCGGGGTGTATAATTTGAGAAGGGAGGGAAAATGTATGGCAGAAACGGTGCCATGACCCTCAAGATGAATTCTTGTCTTAAAACCAAAGGAGCAAAATGCTGCATTTAATTTTTTTTTCCTTTTTGAAACACAGCCTGTGCAAATTGGGCACAGTTTTGAAGTGGGCTCAGTTTTTGTTTCTGTTTTTTAAGTCTCCCGGCCCTGGGGGGTGGGGGGTGGGGCGGCTTTGGAAGCCAGATTTGAAATTTTTTAAAAAAGAAATAAATAAACCCCAAGCGATGGCTCGTTTGGGAAGCCGCTTGGTATTGTGGGATTAATTTCTTGGGTTTGGAATGAAGTTCCTTCGTGTTGCATTAAGGGGGTTGTGATGCTCCTTCCTCGACTATCTTAGGTTGCGTTTTTTTTCTCCCCCTCTGAGCTCACCTTGCAGGAGAATGTGGCGTTTTTTCCCTCTTGTCTTCCTGTCTTTCCCATCTCCTCCGCCTCGCTGCCTTTTTTGCTCCCAAGGGCGCCAAATTAAGTGCCCGGGGGGGGGGGTCACCTTGTTATAACAGCTTGATCAAATTAAACTGAGCCCTAGTGAAGTCATGCAGTGCTCGCGCACGACGCGGCCACCTCCACCTCTTTCATGAGGCCGCCATTTCCATTAGTCACCACGGGTCTCTGAAGCTTGCTTGTCCCGATCGGAGTAAATCTATTAAGCCCACAGCGTTTACGCCGGTGTTGGTTGGTCGTTTTTGCCGTGGCTGCAAGCGGGGGTTTTGTCCAGGAGGATTTAGGATTTAGGCCTTAGGAGCAGCGAAGGAAGTTGTTGATTTATTAACTGGCCTGGTCGTTTTCTCAAGATGTTCACAAGTATAATAATGTTATTTGTTGGTTTTAGCTGTATATGTCTTTTAATGATGTAAGCCTCCTTGGATCCTGTTTATGGGGGGGGGGGAGGAGAAGAAGGAATTGATGATAGACAGAAAAGAAGGAATAGACGGACAGACAGACAGACAGACAGACAGACAAGAAGGAATTGATGGTAGGTAGATGCAGGACCCTGCATTTCCCTCTGCTGAAACTCATTCACTCATTCCAGAGAGAGAGAGTGAGAGAGAGAGAGAGAGAGAAATGAATGGGTGGAAGGAAGGAAGGAATGACAGATAGATAGATAGATAGATAGATAGATAGATAGATAGATAGATAGATAGATAGATAGATAGATAGATAGATAGATCCTTGAAACACCTAGCATGAGTTGTGTAAAGGAAGATGAGGAAGCATTTTAAAAAAGCCACTATTTTGCTAGACCTCAGTTGTTTTTGACAGCTGATCATTCCAGGTCTTGCTTAGAGGTTTTGCAAAACCAAACAGCACAACATGTTGGCATTGAGCGACCCAAGTTTGGCTAGCCTTCTCCATTGTGTGTGTTCTGCACTTCAGAGGCCTCCTACTACATGTCCCATCAACTGCTCTGGGGAGAGGGGGGTTGCCCCCCCCTTCACTGGCAGAGAATGTCATTGTGTTGGCGGGTTCGACTTAAATTCCTTGTCCTCAAGAGGGGCCATATGGCCCAAAGGAACATTATTATAAATATAATAAATAAATAATAATGTTCCAACGAGACATAGGCTTTAAACAAAATAAGTGGCCACCCTCATATGCTCTTGGTTCTCAAATGCAGTAGCAAGAAAGAAGCAACTTTTTAAAAAAAGATATTTGGTGAAATAGAAATTCATCCCCCTTTCATATTTTCCCCTCTTAAACCTGCCTACATATATAAATCCAAATTACAAGGCCCATCACACTTTCTGTAGATAAGGGATATTAAGGTGCAGCTGTTCCGAATTCTATATTTAAAGGCGTTGGAATAATTAGTTTTCTGAAAAGCAATTTACAGCTCTAACCTGTGGATTTAAAAGAAAGAAAGAAAGAAAGAAAGCTCTCACCTTAAGACGAGGAATAAAAAGAAGGAATGCATGTAATATAGGCAAGGCGAATTATGGAACTGTAGGATGCCCCATGTTTGATCGGGTCATCTTTAGAACAAGGTATCAGGCCCACAAATTACCATGAAGAATGAAAGCCATGGAGACATATTATATATTCAATAAAGGGAAGGAGGAATCAGCATTATACAAAAAACATTGGCTTTTATCTGATAACATGGTGCAGCTTTAATTTCTGTGCAAATGTTTCCATTAAAAAATTCCAGAATTTTGCTTATTAGGGTTTCTGCTTCTTCTCCTCCTCCTCCTTATTTCATTAGATAACAGTGTCTTAAAGGCAGTTTTGCACCCAGGACAAAGGTGGTGTCTCTTAAGGCACTGAATGTCATGGTCTTAAATTGAATTTAAATCAAAGTCTTGATTTTAAATTTTCTTTCTCTTGAATTTGGCCTCTAATGTAAACTTTGCCCTAAATGGCCCAGAACCCACCTTGGATGCTTTACCCTTTATACCCCTGGTTGATTTCTAAGAATTTGAGTTCGTCCTTTTTTGTGGGCAGGGGGGTAGAGATTGCTTTCCTACGTCCCGGGATGATACGGCCTCGGCATGTTGGCTTTTCCAAGCAAGATTCTAGTCCTCATGATTCTCGATGGGCTTTTAAGGGGGTTTGCTTGGTGTGGTGAGCTTTTGCCAAAATCCCTTTGCAAGACCTCAGGTGCTGAGTTGTCCCAACACCTCAGGTCTAGCAAAGCAAGGCTTTTTTTATTTTCTTTTTAGTTTTGTTAAGTGCCCATAGGTTTTTCATGGACTGCACTCTTTAATGAAATGGACCACAGTTTGCTTTTAGGAAGCAGATGCTTCTCGTGTGCTGTGGGGTGAAGAGAGTAATAATTGATTTATTTGAAATGTGGTGCTGGAGGAGAGCTTGGCAGATACCCTTGTGAAGTGGGTCCTAGGTCAAACCGAGCCCGAAGTCTCTCAAGAAGCCAAAAATGACAAAGTAGAGGCTGACTTCCTTTGGAAGACCTCCTGAGAAGGCAGAATCCCCAGGAAAAGACTCTCATGCTGGGAAAGATGGAAGGCATCAGGAAGAGAGGAAGGGCAAGTGTGAGATAGACCAACTCCCTCGAGGAATCCACAACGTTTGAGCCACCGAGAACCGAGCGGGGCAGCTGAAGACGGACGTTTTGGGTTGCCCTATAAGCCAGAAGGTGACCGGAACCCGCCAGAAGCAACCGAGGGGTGCTCCTTCCTTGAAAATCCCTGCATCAGTTAAATAGGTTAAAAACCTATTCTTCTTTCCTGACGCCATGTTTTTTCCCCTGCCCTGCTGTGCAAGGTGCGTGGAGCACATCTTTCATTTCACCCGAGCAATTGGCGGGTTGTGTTTTTCTCTCGCTCTCATGAGATGGTTGATGGATTAATTGATTAATCGGAGGGAGCGCAGGAAGGGGAAGCTACCTTGGCATTTTAAGGAGAGGCTGCCTGTCCTGGTTTTAAGGTTCTCCCTAATAAAATCCGCCCCTCCTCTCTCTTCGTTCATTTACCCCCCCCCCAAAAAAAAAAATCTTTAATTGACTCAGGAGCATAACGTGGAAAGGGGGAGAGAGAGAGAGAAACGAAGGAGATATTTGAATAATTTATTGTCCTTTGAAGTTGGCGAGGAGAAATTTCAGCAGCCTTGGGGAGTCGTCGCTCTCCCTTCTAAAAAGGTTTCTCTCCTTTTAAACTCACGGAGAAGATGAGAGCGGGGGGGGCTCCCGATTTTTTTACATAATTAATGAAACGAGCCTTCTCTCCCTGTCTTAAGCCGGACCTGGACTACACCTCCCATGATCCCCAGAGAGCCAGGATCATCCCCCCCCGCGAGGTGGGGTTATTGGGGATCAATAGGAGCTATTGTCCCGTTCAACCGGAGGAGGACGGAGGGAGGGGGTGGATTGCAGGCACCGGATGGTTTTCCTTAACGGAAGATACAGATAATTCTTTCATGTAGATACAGATGATTACTGATGGTGGGTGAAGAGGCTCCTGCTTCATTCTCCCCGGTTCCGCCTCAGTTCCTTCTTTTGCTGTTCCCGAATGTATAATTCAGAAGCGATCCATTAAATGAGGGAGATTAATTGGCCGAGCCTAAACCGGAGAGATCCAAATGGGATCCAGACGCCTTGGAATCCGCTCCGAGTTTTTTGCCGAACTTTCCCAGGAGGTTTCTGAGAATGTCACGCCTAACCGAGCCCCTTGGAGAATGCTGGACTAGATTATCTCAAGGATCCCTTCCAGCGTTTCAGATCCGAATCCAATTTTTATTGCACCTGGTTTTTACCCCCTTCTCTCAACATCCCTTTGAGGCAGATCCTGCCTAAGAAAAGTTGGTTGACCCCAAGTCCCAGTTCATTTCCCCAGGAAGTACCACATGAATACAGTGGCAGTGTCAGGATTAAGTGCGGACGAAAACCCGGAACGGATCCACTGGTTCCCCACTGTCCCAACTCAGGCTGACTTGCATTTTTTTTTCCGGGCGGGAATGGGTGAGTTTGATTTTTTAAAGTCCTATTTTAGTCTTCCTCCCCCCGCCCCCCCCCCGCCCAGCTGAAAGGGAGGTGATTTTTTTACCGGCAGCCCAAGGAAAGGAAGGTTTGCGTGTCTCTTCCTCTGTGATCTATAATTATTCTCTCTCTTTGGGGATGAGCGTGGAGCGCAGGGTGTTTTGCTTTCTTCCTGCATGCAGGTTTTTTTTTCCGTCCTCTTCTGCTAATGGACTTTTTATGACACGACACGGAGAGCTGGAGGATCGGAATAAAATAAATTTAATTTAATGCATTTTCCCCGTTGTTGGGGATTTTTTTTAATTGCTTAGGGAAAACAAGAGGGGGAGAGGAAGTCCCTGCTATTTTCTTTAATGGGTCTTTATTTTTATTTTCTTTAATATCCTTTTTGTTTGTTCAGAAAGTGGCGCCTTTTTTTTCCTGCCACGGCTGAGTTTTCTCGCTTTCGTTGATCGCTTTTGTTGGGTTTGAGTTGCACGACATCCCAAACCCAACCATCCCCTTTTCTCCCCCCCCCCTTAAAAAAAAAGACAAGTCCTCCAAGTGACAAATAATCCATAATCTAAGGAGGCGGTGCCACAGATGGCCCCGGGCTCCTATCGTCCGCTGCCTTTGGCGCAGGCTGATGGGAGGTGTAGTCCATCCCCATTTGGGAAGCGATAAGATTAAATTGTGAACTTTTCTTTTTCCTTGTTTAAATGAAGTTTTGAGTGCGCCCTCCCTGCCGGGTTATGGAAATATAACATTTGTAAACAAGAGCTTTCATGGCTCAAGAACTGGATGGTTTTTTGGGGGGTAGAAATCTCATTTTTGGCAGGATCTTTTTTTAAGTAAAGATTTGAAAGAGCCAGGTCAGTAAATAACTGAGACAGCATCGGATTCCAGAGACCTAGGTTCAAATCCTAGGCCAACCATAGATATTGAGGGTCCCTCCGAGGAGAAAGACAGGATCGAAATATTTTAAATAAATAAATGATAAATCATTAACCCGATAGCTTTTTCCACGGGCACGAAAAGCAGACTTGATTTTCAAAAATCATATGTTTTCTTCACACCACCCCCACCCCCAAAGCCCAGTTAAAGATCAATCTCTTTTCTGCCAGCTTTGAACGCAAAGAAAGGGTGGATCTAGCAAGGGAAAAGAAATAAATTCAAACATGTTGGCCCTTCCAACTCTGAGCTGGAAACATCAGGCGTGGAAAGGAAGCTGTGCTGTCCCCTTATAATACATAAGCAAGCTGGTTATCCAAATGCTTGCGATAGAATACACAGACCGTATTTTTCTCTTCAGGGTGCACTCTTTCTGAATACATACTCAGCATCCGTCCCTGCAAGTGAGTTTGCCCTAAGGCATCTAGTTTTGGTATTGTCTTTTCTTCCTTCCCCTCCCTTCTTCTCTTATTTCCCCTCTTTTAAGCGTGAAGACAAGATGGCGGTGGTGTGTGGCATTTGTATAATTATATTTGCTTAAATAAGACTTTTTAATTCCACTTTCCTCTGCTTTATTTAAAATCCCAAGCTTGCAAAAAAAATTTTTTTAAAAAAAATCCCCTGAATTTTAACTTATTACCCCTCCTCGTTCATTAAAAATTTCCCTGAAGCTGCTAACATGTAGTCGTTTAACAGTGGAGATATCAGTGATGTTATCATTCACTAAAATAATGAAGGTTTCTGTTATTGTAATGTGTTACTGGCCATTTTGTGGGAATTTTAAATTAATATTCTCTTCCTCCCCCCATCCCAAACTGAACAGTTCAACCCATTAATTACCACATTGCAGAGCAAATTAAAACGAGATATTTATCTGAGCATTTTATGTGAATGGATTTTTCTCTTGTGTTGGAACAGTAAGAGGGTAGTGGGGAATTGCACCGTTCTAAGCGCTCCAGAGCTATTTCCAATGTTTTGGATGGTATTTGCACACGTTTCACCATTGAGGGGCGGGTGTGTGTGTGTGTGTGATTTGTTCTTTAAATGACATTTTCAGGAGACAGGAGGTGCCTGGAGCATCGTCTTCTGCGGCTTGGGTTTTGAATGGGCCATCAAGAGCCGTTAGCTTTGCAAAAGCCCTCCTCGGTTCAGAAAGTGCTAGAGCCGGCTGGCAGTTACGGATCGGGTCCTTTTGTCTGTTCTTCGAACACCCTTTTCCTTGGAGGACGGTGTTGTTGGGAGATGTTCCTGGCGAGGCAGCAGGCGACGGGAACAGGACACGCTTGAGGGCACAAGGCGGCTCACCATTCGAGGGGGGCGAGGTGTGGAAGCACACAACCTGGCCCCTGATGGCCAAGCTTGGAAGCCTTTGAGCGGCCGGGGGGTCGGGGCAGGGTGCATCGGGTCTGCGTTTATTAGTTTGATGGATCGTTTCGCCTTCACATCCTTTTGCCTTTTCACATGGGAAAAGGCTGGATTTTCAGGGAAGTTTGCAGAAGAGTTGGCGGGCCACCTGGGTTTAACATTAAAGTTCCCCATTTTCCCTCCCATCATTATTCACGCCAGCTGGGAAGGAAAACATGGTTTCTTTCTTTCTTTCTTTCTTTCTTTCTTTCTTTCTTTCTTTCTTTCTTTCTTTCTTTCTTTCTTTCTTTCTTTCTTTCTTTCTTTCTTTCTTTCTTTCTTTCTTTCT